>CM075939.1:55365827-55861692 GCA_038030265.1 Corythucha ciliata | reverse complement strand
AATGTATACCTTGCAGATATATGAAAATAATTTACTACCGACTTCTTGACTTCGATATTTTTCACTAACGAAAATATCCTCCAGGTATAAACGTTTCCCATTGAACGTCGAATAGTCGAAATGCGTCAACGCATAGCCAATCAGTTCTCCGGGCTTGTCTTCGAAGTAAAGAAGATGTCAACAAAATTAGGTGAGAAAGTAATTTATCTGAGTCCCAAACAGTGGGTCACACCTTCATTTTCAACAACGAAGCTCGTAAATAGAGGCGGATCGTGATCAAAGTCCTTTTGAAATTCTTGAAAATTCGAAATATGAATCGTCAAAATTCGTAATTTTTTAATCGTCCCGAAAGAAAATGACTACCTTCGTCCGTGAGAGTGACATTGTCCAGCAAGTTTTCGAATTTTGCAAGCTCCTGCGGTACACGAAGAGTAAATAATGATCCGCTTGATTCCAAAATGCTCTGTTTAATAAATTACCTTGATGAGTTTTAGAATTTTGGGGCAATCCTCACGCACAGCTTCGCGTATTATAATTTTAGCCATTGGTTCAATCGAATTGACAAAAATGACTAAAAAAACTGAGATTTGAGCGTCTTTCATGAACTGACTGTGGATATTGAAGTGATTAAATTTCATTGTCACTTTATATACTTTATTATCGAATGCAGATAACCAAGACTGTGTATTTAATTTAGTGTAATCTTGTAGCGTTCAAACTATAACGTGCTCGATCCCTCCAAAGCTTAGCTTTGTTTACTTGTTATAGTTATTTTCTACCACCGAACGGTCGGGCCTTCAAGACTTATCTAGTACAGTGAACCGTTGCCGACTTGCCAGTTCGCACGCAGTCTTCAGTGAACCCAGATTCTGTATTACGGCATCTACGGCTCAATGGTGCCAAATTTACGGTTTTCCCCCCGATAGTCAATGATGGCTGAGATTTTGAAAGCCACTGGAACTGAATTAAAAGGTGGTTAATCGGTTTTTGCAGAATTTCGCTGAAAAAAAAAAAAAAAAAAAATGTTTTTTGAAGTTTAGGGAGGGTGAAATGCCACAATTCTTGTGATAGCCGTGCAGTCGACAAGCCTGATGTGTTGAAGGAAGAACCTCGACATTCGCAGAACTCACTCGACTCCGGAGTCGAGAAAATCTGCCGAAATCAGTGAAAACGCAAACGCAAAGCGTGTTTTCAATCGATCCGGAAAGCTGTTTATAAGTCCTTGATAAAAGTTCAACTGACAAATCTAAGCTGGTCACGGCCAAAACGCTCCTGAAGGGCCGTCGGCGGCTCTAAAAGTGGCAGAAAATGGTATCGTTATGCCTAGTCCCTTGTTTTTTTGCCAATATTCACGTCACTACCGTCTTGTAGAATAAGAAATAACTCCAAGATTCGAGACGACAATTGAGAAAAAGGACATTTAATAATGCGCTGTTCCTTGGGATAAGTTTGTAGCTAAAATTTCACCAATTCCTCGGTTAAAATTGAGAAAAAACGCCTAATTGAGGATATGATTGGGAAATGGAGCTCATATGCGCATCGGAATTTGAGAAAATAACCCACACCCAACTAACAATTCGACTTCGGTAGTACTTTGCGTAAGTCTAACAGAAGCTGTTTACAGAAGCACAACTATTTCTGAAAAACTTGCAATAGCGTTCTATAAGACCAAAAAGGCTGAAGGTTTCCATTATCACCGAAGTTGTAAGTTGTCTTACAGGTCGGATGGACCTGTAAGAGGAAGAAAGGATGACTTTACAGAGACATCAACTTCTATAAAGGACCTGTAGTAGGCCTTAAACAGGATTAAAGGAGCCTAGTAGCGAAACTCAACGGAGAAGAAAAATGGCGGGTAGACTTCGATAAGCAAATCTTTCAGGTCTCCAGAAGGTTGTATTGCAAGCTTTACCGAAACTCAGTGGTAAAATAATAATGAATACAAGAAAAAAAATTAATACGAATGTAATGATATTAATTAGATAACGTGTGCGTGCCCTGAGTCAAATGCATTTCTAAGATTAATCATTTAACGTATTAAATTCACATTACTTACATGATTTTACCAGAAAACTTCCCCGATGCTTGGATCGAACCTACCGCTTTAAATTGTGAGTCCTAAACTCTTCCGATGAGATACCTCGTTGAGTTAGAGACATTGTGAAAAGCTCTCCTTAAAGCATTCACAACTCAAAGTGCAGAATATAATTTGAACGGAACCATTGAAAGTTATAATATTACCTACGTTGAATTAGCTGAATTTTGTCCATCCGGTAGTTAAAAATTAAACATACCCGCTTAAGAAGAAATACACCATAGTCCGAAACTCAATAGTTTCCTAGATAAGAATTTTCAAGCGTTTTTTAGAACGAACCTTTGGCGACGCCGCGCCGGTTCCGAAAATAACACGTTTTTACTGATAGGAATGACAGTTTCCGAGAGAATGAGTCCTTTTTTATCACCATGACGTTTTTGTGCATCGTGATTTATAGCCTAAACCATTTGCAAGAGAATTCCACACTGGTGCACACTGTTGTGTTCCTGATAAGAATTTTGGCGTTCCATTTTTCAATTGAATCGCACCACTGTAACTGAGATTTTGCTCCATTTGCCACGGCAACCTGTGCTAGCACATTGCTTGTGTGGCGAAAATTTTCGACCACATTGTTTTATAAGGAACATATGAATTTAGTAGTGCCGTTCCGATTTTAGAATTTCTACTTTTGAGTTTTTTGGTTCTGTCAAAATAAAATACTTTTTCGTCTCAAGCGTCTCATTCAGAAGTGATAACCAAACCACTTCAAATTGGTGACCCGCGACGTTCATTAACAAGAACATTCGACATCCGACCCCGACGCTCGACGTGACATGGCCAACATCGAAGAATTGGTTGAGCAACTCGCTCAATTACGCCAACAAATTCAAGAGTTAACGCCTCCCGCCGCTCCACCGGTCGGCGACGATAATCAAGCCGCTCCTCAAAACGCAAACCCCGCCTTCGTCAGCCGCGTCACTCCGAAACTTCCTCCGTTCTGGAGAAATAAACCGACATTGTGGTTTTCTCAAGTAGATGCCCAATTCGCTCTCGCCGGCATCACTCAAGAGCCAACGAAGTATTCGCATTTAATCTCTCAACTCGACGAACGATATATCAGTGAAATCGAAGACCTTGTAGCAACACCTCCTGCGCAGAACCCCTATACAACTCTCAAAAACGCTCTCATCGAACGCCTTTCTGTTTCCGAGTCTCAACGTGTTCGACAGCTACTCTCCCAAGAGGAATTAGGTGACTGGAAACCATCACAATTCCTCCGACACTTACGATCTCTGGCTGGACCGACCCCGGTGCATGAAAATCTGTTAAGATCTTTGTGGATCCAACGTCTCCCGCCCCCTGTCCAAGCCATTCTCCAAACACAGTCTGACTCGCCGCTCGACCGTCTCTCCGCAAAAGCGGACAAAATAATGGAAATTCAACCTGCCATAGCTTCTTCTCATCCCTCTTTTCCCGTCGTCAACGCTGTATCTCCCCCAGGACACGATATCAGTCGTGAACTCACCGAGATTCGTCAACAGCTCGCAGACCTCACACTCCGAATTTCCAACAACTCTCGACACTCTCGCTCCCGTTCTCGTCAAAATCATTCAACCCGTTCTCGCAGTCCATCGGCAGCTTCACAATCGACATTCTGTTGGTACCACGCCAAGTTCGATGAACGAGCATCAAAATGCAGACCGCCCTGTTCATTTCATTCAAAAAACGCCACCAGCAGCCAGTAACGGCGGCAGCTGACTGCAAAATCGGAAAGTACCGCCTTTTCATTACCGACCGTAATTCCGCAAAACAGTTTCTTCTCGACACCGGTTCTGACGTTTGTTGTTTCCCGGCACGTTTTCTTTCAAACCGTCGTCCTAAAACCTCGTTCGATCTTTACGCCGCGAATACGTCGAACATCAGCACATACGGCTCAGTCACGCTAACTCTTGATTTCGGATTACGCCGCAACTTCCAATGGAATTTCATTGTCGTCGACGTCAACGTCCCAATCATTGGCTCTGATTTTTTTGGGATTTCCACCTGTTGCCAGATTGCCGA
The DNA here is from genome assembly GCA_038030265.1 of Corythucha ciliata. Classification (NCBI taxonomy): domain Eukaryota; kingdom Metazoa; phylum Arthropoda; class Insecta; order Hemiptera; family Tingidae; genus Corythucha; species Corythucha ciliata. The sequence goes on along the minus strand of CM075939.1, from coordinate 55,857,599 downwards.
TCTCAACGTCTTATCGATGGGACAACTGGACTTTCCGTCGCCTGTTCAAAATAAGTCAGACGTACCCCAACATCAAAACAATCGACGATTCTCATCCGTTCGCTGAGTTCCTTTCACGATTTCCAGAAATTACTCGTCCATCTGGAGTACCTCGGGATATAAAACACTCGACCAAACACTACATAAATACCGCTCCCGGCCCTCCAATTTCTTTTCGCCCACGTCGTCTATCTGGTGATCGTTTAAAAATCGCAAAGAAAGAGTTTGAAGCAATGCGTCAAGAAGGCACCGCACGTCCTTTGGATAGTCCTTGGACATCCCCTCTTCACATCGTGCCAAAGAAAACTTGGCACCGGTTGGCGCCCTTTTGGCGACTATCACGCTCTAAACGCACGTACCATTCCTGACAGTTATCCCGTTCGACACATACATGATTTCGCTCATTCAATCAGTGGTTCTACTATTTTCTCTCTAGTTGATTTGGTTAAAGCCTATCAACAAATTCCTGTCAACGAGTCGGACATTTGTAAGACAGCAATCTCAACTCCTTTCGGTTTGTTCGAGTTTCCATTTATGTGCTTCGGTCTTCGCAACGCCGCTCAAACTTTCCAGCGCTTCATGGATGAAGTAACTCGAGGCCTAGATTTCTGTTATGTCTACATCGACGCTCTACACAAATTTTAAGGAAGCTCAAACCTACACGATCTTCGCTTACCGGAGCTCTTGTGTGACTTGGGCAAATACCTGGTTTTACGATCCTACGTCCGGGTCAAAATTAAAAAATTACCCTAATTTGCGTTTACGGAAACCTGTTCACCACTAAAAATGAGAAAACAAGCTCTTTTACTGAAGAATTGAGAGAAAGCACTTATTTGCGGAAAAATAGAGGAGAAACGCTTTGTGATTTGCTTCTCTTTCGCGGTTAAAAATGAGAAAGCGCACAAATTCATCGTTTCGTGATGCAAAATCCAAACCAAAAGTAAGAAAAGCCGCAAACTGATGGTTTATGTAAGGGTAAATTGATTAAAAACGCTGGATTGGGTCTAAAATTGAAGAAAAAACGTGAAAATAATATTTGTGCCCCCCCCCCCTTCAGAAAAACTTTGGATCCGCACCACTTCAAGGGAGGCGCTTGAAGGTCACTGACAGCCACTGTGATGTTAGACCGGAAAATACTGTGTTTCTTTAGTTGAGCACACTTCGAGGGACTTAACTGCCTCATATACTGGCAACTTTGAAAAAGTGACTCTGAATTTTGTTTAGGCTACACCCCTCCAATTGGGTTTGGGTGTTTGCTGAAGTGGCATTGATTGCATGGGACCTGATGGTGCAGTGGACTGTATTTTTAAAAGAAAAACTTCGTTCTCAAAGGCTTTCAGTCAATAATTATTAACTATTTTTTATTCATCTCTATGTGCCATCTCGTACGTCGATTTAATTGAAGAGGAAGCATTGTACATACTCCACCCTTTGAAGGCGTCGTCTTCAACTGTCTTGAACTGGTGGAGGGCAAATTCAGGTGATGCGTCACTAGAATATCCCTCTTGAGGTCTTGAGAGTGACAACTCGTACAATACCGTCTCTTCCCGGATGCAGTCGAATGTTTTTTCCTAAAGTCCACTGAGCTGGTGGGAACTTGTCATCTTTGATCGGGACGATGGTGCCCGATTGAAGGAGTCTTATGTTGAGATAGCCATTTTTGCCAGGTTTGTAGAGTGTTGAGGTACTCCATTGACCATTTTCCCCAAAATTGGTTCCGAAGATGTTGAATGTAAAGCATTCTTTTCACGGAGTGGCACTTTCCTAATTGAGGACTTGGTTCAGGTAGTGTCGTCCGAACATCTCCTAATAAATATGTGATGGTGACAGAGGTTTGAGATTTCTTGGGCCCGACGAAGTGGCTGTTGACGTGAATTAACGAGGCTGCTTCGATTTGGGTCAATAAGGTGTACAGTTCTTCTGTGATTCAGCAAATAATTTCCTAAGGCTCTTTTAATGGGTAATTTTACTGATTCCCAGTGGCCACCGAAGTGTGGAGATTTGGATGGTAAGAATTCCCAGTGGATTCCTTCTTCTGAGGCAGTTGAAATTATTTCCTTCTGAAAAAATTGCGAATTAAATAGATTTTTCAGTACTTTTAATCTTGACAATTGCTTCCAACGAATGTTTGACTGTTGTCCGAATGAATTTTGTGAGGCAAGGGCGTAGCCAGCCCATGATCAAGGGGTGGGTAGCCAGCCAGGCACACGGATTCAAAGTTTGGGGGGGGGGGGGGGGCACGCACGTCTTGAGAAAAAGTGCTCGTTCGCGGATGAAATCCATGAAAAGAACAGTTTCCGGCTAGTACTGAGCGAAAACACCCATTCACGGCTAGAATTGAGAAATACCGCTGATTCACGTTAAACTTGAGAAATAAATCTGCTCATTATTCGCGGTTGAAATTGAGAAAACACGCCAATTTAAGGTTTCGCGATCCAAAGTCCGGGCCGAAATTAAGAAAATGCGCTAATTCTCAGTTTACAGTGCTCTTTTCACGGCTAAAATTGACAAATTAAATGCGCGTTCAATGTAGAATTGAGAAAAATCGCTCATTTGCGGCTAAAATTGAGCGAAAATGCCAATTCACGGCTAAAATTGAGAAATGGAGCTCATTCACGCATTTTGAGACGGAATCGGACGGTTTTCACGGATTTTAGGACGAAAATTGAGAGACGGCACCAGTTCGTGGTTTCTCAAACCAACATCTCGGTGAACATTGCGAAAAATTGATAATTGACTGTTTTTATACATTTATATAGCAAGTTCGCTGGTACAATCGAGAAAGAGGGCGACTTAGCGCACACATTTTTGAAAAAGTTCTTATTTTCGGCTAAAATTAAGGCACATTGAGGAAAACACCTATTTTAAGGTTCGCGATGCAACGTCCAAATCAAAATTAATGAAATTCGTTAACATGAGTATTATGTGGACCTTTTCACTGCTGAAATTTGAAGGGGGGAATTGCTCAAGGCAGAATTGAGATTAAAGCACGAATTTGCGGTTAAAATTGAGGGAAAACGAATTGGCAAAATTGTCACCGTTTTTTGTTGATTATAGTGTAATTTTCGTGGCTAAAATTGAGAAATAGCGTTCATTCACAGGATACATTGAGAAAAAACTGTTCTTTTGCGGCAGAAATTGAAAGAAAGCACCTATTCGTGGTTTATAGGCGATGCCCAGTACTGGCCGTAATTAAAATAGTAAAAAAAAAAATGTGTTATTTCACGGTTTTTTGAGACCTTTTTACGGTTAAAATGAAGAAAATAGGCTGTAGTTCCAGGTAGAATAGAGAAAAAGCACTCAGTTTCACCTAAAATTAAAGAAAAACGTCAATTCGACGCTATAAATAGTGCTCATTCACGAGTTAAATGGGGGGGGGGGGATTCAGTGCAACTCCTCTTGGGTAAAAACTGGATCCCCCACGCCTGTGATCAGATTCACTGGCGAAAATAACAGATAAACCATTGCCTTTTTGTAGGATTCTAACATGATCTGGAGGTTAGAATCGCGTCAATTCACGGTCATCAGAGACTAAATTTGCACAGAAACTGCCACTCCGTCAAAAAATGAATATCTGCTGGAAACCTGTCGTTTGTAGCCTTGTATTTCGGATTTTATGTCGAAAAATTGAAACATCTTACCCCCCCCCCCCCCACTACGGAAAGTGATACTTTTGGAGCTAAACTTTAAATTTTAGACCTGAGACGGTAAACAGAGCTGGCAGTTTCAGAGGAGGCACAGCGGGTTAAACACGATTTGAGCTAACCCAAACACACGTAATTGCGCGTCGAACCTTGCGAAAATGGGATTTTAGTGCGAAAAATTAGCAAAATCGGTTTCCAAGTTAAGCCGACCCTCTAAATCGGTTTGTCAACTGCCCACCCCTGCGGGGGGCTGGCTCGCCCATGTTGTGAGGCCTTCCTCATAAAGAGACGGATCTTTGAAGTGCTGCTAAATAAGAATCTACTGTGTGAGGCCTTCGACTTTGGCATGCATTCTCATCACTGACCGGAAGAGGTCCCCCAAAGTCAATCAAAGATTTTCACACTAATTTTTTGGCAATAGGATTGATTGAATAGCCCGACGTATTATGCTCATTTTTCGGGAAAGAGGCCCCTAGAATGATTTTTTTCCATAATTCATATTTTATAAAAATTTATAAATTATAATAATTGATAATTGTTAGTAAAATCCCTCAAACTACGACGGTTAGTAGATAATGCATGCAAAAAATCGTAGACGTAGGAGTCTATACGTTGGCTGTCTTCCCTCGTTAGGGTGTGTGTTCGACGGACAAGTTTCTGCTCTTCAGCGGGACGTCCTAATTTGCGGAAAATCAGTAATACTTACGGAATCGACATAAAAAATGGACCCGAGGACGCTGAAAATGCACACAGTTACTACTCGCTCTGATTTCAAGAATATTTGTCCACAGTTACCCCGAGTAAACAAAAAGTACTAATACTTCTCCCGGGGAAATTTCACAACGTCGTTTTCAGTTATGAAATCAGACGCTGAGGATGTCGAACAGCTGAAACCGGTCCTTAGATGACGCACTCGAACGAGGGAAGACTGACAACGCTGGCTCCTGTTCGTCTAAACGATTCTGTCATTAATTATAAATTTTATTATTAACTCTTCATTAATAGCGATTTCCATTCAACACACTACACAAGTGTAGTGCAGCGTCCTGTCCATAAACATATGTTTCAATTCAGGGAGGACGGGTGGAAAAACTTACACCACACGAGTGTATGGCATTGAATGGAAAACGCCATAAGACTTCAAAGTTTCAGCAACGATGGCAAAAGAACTAAAGAACTAAAGAACTCGCTATCAACCCAAGGCGTTATGCGACCCGTGCCGAAGGGTGCGTGACACAGGGTGAGCTGTGTGTCTAACGGAGCCTCAGGGATAACAGGCGACCTTCCTGAGAATTAAGCCTTGCCATGGCATGGGTGACTTTTATTTCCCTAGAATGAATGAATGAATTATTGGTGAAATATACAGAGTCAATACAAAACGAGTATAGTGTGTTAACTATGTGTGTTAACTATGTTACTACTCTGACCTTCCAAGCCCACGTACTATCCATACTTCAATTACGCCCCAATCACCTCAGAAATCTCAAGCCTCTTCTGGGAAACCTGTTTCCATTATCACTTGACACAAAACGTATCTATAAAACATAAATACGACCAATCTGTAAATACGGCATTCAAGTCTGGGGCGGCGCATCTGACTCTTAAATTAAACGTATTCAAGCTTTTAAAAACTGCGTCTCGAGGGATATTACGGTCGCGCCGTGGAATATCAGAAACACCAGCCTCTACATAAAGACGTTGAAGTCCCCATAGTACAATCTACGGACCTCTTACCTCGTTTCCACACGAGTCTTCAAAATCACCCCAACCAACTTGCGACTGGCATATTCGAAGCTACCCAGCCTGACCGTCGATCTAGACCCAAATTGCTAGTGGGACAGGGCGAACGGCATCCGAACCCGTTGATCCCGCAACAGTGGCACCTGCGGAGTCCAGGAGATCGCTGATTTCCTCGTACGTCTCTGGCTTGAACAGGGATCAGAGGCGACGCTTTTTGTGGCTGGTTCGGAAGAAAGGGGTGGAACCGGAAGCCGCCATCAGGGCGAGTGCTCTGCAGATGGTGGAGAAGAGGAAGAAGGGAAGACCCTTAGGAAAACAAAGTGGGCCACATGGAGGATCTTCTGTTAGGGGATGGACGATGTGTCCGTCATGCATGGGCAGACTGCAGAAGATCCTGTCCTCAGAGAGCCCGGGCCAAATTGGTCTAATCAAAAAGGCAGATGGGGCGTATACCGATAGCGCTAAAGAGACCCTGGAGGTCCTCCTGCATAGTCATTTTCCTGATTCCCGGGATGCAGGGGCCTCAGATGTTCAGGATGAAGTGGTGGCCGACTGCCGGCCAACAAATGCAATTTGGAGCGCATCAAGGAAATTGTTTACGCCCGCGAAAATTAAATGGGCTACTGGCTCATTTAAGCCCTATAAATCCCCTGGGCCAGACGGGACATTCCCGGTAATGCTACAAGTGGCCTAGAGGTCCTGGAACTACGCATCAGAAGGATATTTAGGATGAGTTATGCATTATCGTACACACCGAAGGCATGCAGAGGGAGGTCAGGGTTGTGTTTATTCATAAGTCGTGAGCGAACTCCTCGGCCCAGGAAAAGGCGTATCGTCCCATAAGCCTCACGTCTTTCCTCCTTAAAACAATGGTAAATGTAATTGGCCTGGATATCAAGGACAGCTGCCTTAAAACTAAACCAATCCAGAGGGGGCAGCAAACCTACCAGGCGGGAAAATCTACTGAGACCGCCCCGAAGGAACTCGTGAGTAAGATTGAAGAGGCGAAAGAAACTGCACTGGGCTGTTTCCTGGACATAATATGTTCTACGGAGGCTGCGGTAAGGAGCAGAGAGGTTGACCCATCTTCAGTGAGATGGATCAAGGGGATGCTGGAGTGCCGCGTCGTGACTTCGGAGCTGGGAGGGGAGACTGTTTCCGTGTTGTTCTCAATAGGATATACTCAAGGGGGTGTGCTCTCTCCTCTGCTCTGGTTGCTCGTGGAAGACGAGCTTCTCCCTATCCCAAAGGAGCAGGGTTATGAGGTAGTTGGTTACGCGGATGACCTTGCGATTCTAGTTAGGGGCAAATTCGATGATACCATATCCAATAGGATGCAGGGTGCCCTTAACATAGTGCAGCGATGGTGCAGCAGGCATGGTCTCAGGGCTTAACCCTGAGAAGACCACCTTTGTTGCGTTTACGCCTTGTGGCCCGAGGCTTCAGCATTGGGAGTCCCTTGGGGTGACCGCCACCATCTTTCAGGCGGAGATCCATGCTATAGAAGCCTGTGCACGGAAGATTAGTGAGAGGGGACTTCGGAAAGCGAAGGGTGTTTGGGGGGGGGGAGATTTGTGTGTTTAAACCCGCATTGACCCTGATGTGATCGTTCAGATCCTCAGGAATGAAACCTTTCAACCGTTCCAACTTCATAATGCTAGTCCGAAGGACCACGATGTGTTGCGGGTCCAAGACGAAGAAAGTCGAGTTAAACTGTCCGGAGAAAGAAAATTGTGTTTTCACCGACGTATGCAAAGTTTAAATTTACTACGTGGACCGCAGAAAAAAAAAATAATTTTTTCTTCTCCACTCCCCCTCCCCAATCTTCTTCGGGAATAATAATTTTGAATGAAATGGGTACAACAATTGATAGGTGAGATCCAATCGCGTTCATTGAGCTATTGACAAGAAACGAAATCCAGTGTTCTAGATTACAATGAACACTCTGGTTGAGAGGGGGGGGGGGCTGGTAGCCCACGGTTGTTCCGAAAATATCGTACAAACGAACAGGCCTGCTGACACTGAGTGACAAGAATTCGATTGCGACTTTTTATCCAATTTTAAGAGCCTGCTAAGCAGCACGCTTCCAAAAAGTTTTAAAATTAAAACCACTATCTTGTAATCAAGTCATCACGTGACGTGATCTCTTCGTCAGGGCTGTAGGGGGGGGGGGAGCGTCACTTCGACAAGTCGAGACGTTCTTTTTCCATTCCATGCCCCCCCAATCTCTGGTTTTTACTGTTTCCTCGTCATTCCTCCCACCGCAAAAGATTTTTGATTAGATCGTAATGAACGGGATGGATATAATCGAAATTGACGCTGTTCTGGCCATATTAGTTAAATTAATTCTTTAAAAAAAAAAAAAAACGTCAGAAAAGGCCGCAATCTTTTAGTTTAAATTTGAGACTAGGTAATTATGAGTTTGAGCCAGCTGTTAGGCTCTTGTTCCTCAAATTCCGTATCGATAACCGTTAATAAGTGTCTTGCGTCAGTCAAGAGAGTTGAACCGCTCTCAAGGGGGGAAGTTGTTTTCTTGAACGCAACCTAATAATTAAGAAGATGCTCGGAGATGAGAAGTCTTATTCCACTACGAGATTCATTTTGATGGAATTTGCCAATTATTTAAGGCATAAAATTAAAATTATAAGAATGAGGAGTAGAAGAGGCAGAGATTCACTCAGTAAAAAACTAAAAATTAACACCTCACAATGGAAACTGATAAGCTATACAGTTCGTTTTCATATTATGTGCATGGCTTTGCCTCCAAGGGACGATTTAGGGTGGGTTTATCATCACTGGATATCTCATGGAATTGCTATCGCTCGAATAACTTTACATTATTGTTTACAATAAGGCCCATAGCAACCATACTTATCCCAGCTTTGTCTGTAGAATAAGTGCATTGATAAACGCATCCTTAAACAAATATTAATCGAAATATTCCAGATGCCCACGCATTAACTTAGGAAGCCAATTACTTTTAACCCCTTCGGTCAAAATCTTTCACGAGCTTCGAAAGACTGCAGGGTAGACCCGTGAGAAGACGTGAAACCAATTTAGATCGGACAACCCTTTCTTAAATTAAATCATCACCTATACAAAAAAACAGGGTATAGAGCGTGGGTGGGTGTGGAATAAATTATGTACTCCCAACCCCTAGTTGACGCGCCCTGACGTGGGTTATTCCACGACAGGACCTCGACACCCCTCTGTGAATGTCTAACCAACTGTAAACATTTAAAGCCACCACCTGTGGGGCTAGATGGTTGAGGAGGGGGGGGGGCTGTTGATGAAGTGACACACAACATTTCCGTGAATGCTTTGTTATAATATCACCCCCTCCCCCTCCCACGAACCATCACCCACGAGCTCCAGCACGCAAAATCTGATGGCTTCAATGTGAAAGAAACGAGGCTGAAGAAGCTAGGATAATGTCTCCCTGCCCCCCCCCCCTTATCCCAAACCCAATCATCAAACAAGCCTTTAGTACTGGAAGAGATGAACGCAGGCCTATTATAACTTTTAAACTAGAAACTACTCGAGCGTTAAGGGTCTCCTTTTTAAATGGCTTAAACCTCATCCATTTTGCCTCACAGTAAGAGGCACCACGATGAGTTGTTTGGTGGGTAACAACAGAATTCCCAAGTAGAAAGGGTGGGCTTAGCCAAAGCGCAAATATTTAAGGCTCGCCTTAAAAGCAATCTACCGAATAAAAGAATATCTTTTTCTTATCCTTAGGCATATCCTTGGGAATTATGAAATTTCAGCTCAGTGAGTGATGTTTTAAGCAGCGGGGGGAGTGGGGTAAGTTCTTCGCCTGCCCATCTGTCTTGGATTGCGGTGGTTATTCTTCAATAGCGTCTCGAGTTCGTTTTAATAAGGCTTCTCCAATCAACTTGTATACAGCCGAGACTAAGCATTGTGATTTTCTTCGAGATGAAAATCAATTAGGCAGCGCGAAAGGGCGTTCAATATTAATATAAAAAAAAAAAGTTTTGATTTATTGAAAGCTGATCCTCGAATCAGATTAAAAGTCGTGGGTGGGCCCTTGGGGGATGCGTTCAGTCTCTCCTCACTATTCATCCAGCTCTGCACTCTTAAAGTCTCTGGAATTATCTTTCTTGAAGGAAGACAGAGTTTATAAAATAAAAGAAAGAAAAAAAAAAATGCTGTGTCTTTTTCCACTCCCCTCCCTCCTTGTTCCCAATGTACGGACGCGTGCTTTGAAGTTAAAGCCACCCCTCCCCCCTCACAACCACTCACCCAACAACACCACCAATGAGGAAAAGGATTTTGGAAGAAGCGTGTAGGATCTAAGCGTTCCCACCGAACGACGGACTGGAGGAAAGGGACGCTTCCTTTTTTTTTTTTTTCTTTTTTTAAAGATCATTCTTGCCCCGTGCCTAAACCGATTCTCCACGATTTAACGAGTCGTGAAAGTAGAAAATTGTACGTCGTGCTCAGAGTTTTTGTCACGCGGAGGGTACAAACTTGAGATGCCCCCGCGGGAAAAGCAAGAGAGTGGGTGCACAGAGCAATGAAACGCTGTTATCAAACTTTTTAGAGCTGAACTAAAAGTTGCGGTACAAATTTATTAGGAAACAGACTGTCCATGTGAAAGGACTTAAGAAGGACTAAATTTAAAATTCGTTTTTAAGTTTAATTTTCTTCATTTCAGTCGGTTAAAATAGTCTTATGATAATTTTCGTTAGTTCAAGCAAAAGTTACAACCACAGTGTCCACGAAATCAGAAGACGTCATATTATCATTCCTTATTTGCCCTTCTTCTTCTTTTTCTTCTTACAACGCTTCTCCCTCTGACCCGTTTCATCGTGAGCCAAAGTTATGGGTGACTCCACAATTTCGGCGCTTATTGCTACAGTCTCAGTTGTCGAATTCTAACAAGAAAATCACGTGTAATGCACAATGTCATTGGAAAAAAAACAACAACAAAAGGAAAAAAAAACAAGGCCAATACTTACAGCAATAACAGAGACGACGAGGGCCGCCAGAAAAACTAAGAAGTTCACCTTCATGTTTTGCCTATAGGCTGACACCGAGGGCTCGTCACTTTTATACGATTTGACATAATGGGGAAAATGTGGGCGATTTCGTCAAATGCAAACTTGAGCGCCACAGTTCAACAAATAAAATGTTTAAAATAACAGTTGAGCAAACATTGAAATCAGTTGGTGTTGAAATCATTGAACGAACAGAGACTATAGTTGGAAACGGTCACAAGGACAAATCTGAAGTTCCCCCTCCTCCTCCTCACCACTACAATCAAACCAAATTCACTGCAAACGGATCTGCAGCACGGGGACGTATGCGTAAGATGTACTACCAAGTATCTTGATGAAAATTAATGACGACATGAATTCTCCAAAGTGCTGTTTAGTTCCTAGAGCATGACTACCAGTTTTGAATCCAAAACGACGGTATAATTGGCCGCCTTAGTACGAAAGTTCGGGAAAAAATGCCGCAAGCGGGATCCAAGGACGACGACGAATAAGGGCCCAAACACACTTGCGTTTTTTAAACGCTGCGATTAAAAAAACGCAACTTGTTCTATTTTCGACGCGGGGCGTTTAACGCGTTCAAATTTAAAACACAAAGAAGTGAATGGCTTTGCACACACATGCTGAGAAAAATACACGGCTTGAGAACACGGCTGGCCGCCCGACAGCCTTGTAGTTGGCTGGCGAAGCCCCTTATTTTTGCCTTGTGTGCGGCCGTCTACGCGGCTATGAAAATGTACATGGCTCACGAAGTCGTGGCTTACTAAAATATGACTCCGCTAGAGGAAATTATTAGCAAGCCAAGCCATGTGTCCTGAGCGATTTGCCGTGTGAAATAGAGAGCCGTGTAAAACATACATGGCCAAGAAATTTCCAAGGCGTACCATGACGTGTAAAATTTGCTAGCCGTGGACAAAATGTGTAAGCACACGTTTGGGTTAGCTGTTCAACACGACGCAGACAACAATGTGTTCAAGCACACACGATTTTTAGGCCGATCTTAGCCAATGTAGCCGCGTTTTATTTTAAAAATATCTTCAACAAATTCGTCAGGACCAGTCACCGTAGACACTTAATTTTTTTTTGCCAAGCTTAGCAAAAGGTTAACTTCCTTATTTAAATATGTTTTTACCAAGTAACGAGCGAAATATCAATCAATTTCTAGCAATTGCCTGGAAACTGACCACCTGGGGGCTTATTCTGTAAAACATCGAAGCTTTTACACGTTGCCTAGAAAGCAATGTTGCTATGGTAGAACTGTTGAAATCTGTTTGTTGCTTCTCCGCATTGCAGTTTTAGAGAACACCGATTTAGCAACATTGAAAATCGACTTCGGAATAATAACCAAAGAACTATACTGGAGGAGACCAAGCCATTAAATATGCACTGAAAGAAAATAAAATACGCATTTGAACGTCTGTAAATTCAATTTAAAATTGCCTTTATTGCTGTCAAATAATGAATTATATTGAATTGCCAACAGCTTGTTTTTCATATCGTTAAGGGAGAGTTCAAAAATGTAAATAAGGCAGCAGTGAGGATCATATCACGTAGCACGTGTAAACGTGCGGTTTCTTTAGTCTATAGCGGGAGCGTACTATGAATCCTCACGCCCAAGTAGCCACGAAGAATCAAGCACTAGTAGCTAGAATCTACCCGAGTAATGTGGGAAATCAGCAGCGTGCCTCTTCACGACGATTGAGAGGCGAGGATTGAGGAAAATTCCCGAAGATGAGAGCGAACAATTGATGAGAATGCCATGGATGAAAATGCCGACATGCGGACATGCTGACGTCTAAACCATTCACGACAGGACTAGCGGCTTTCTCGACCACACAACACTCTCATCTGAGACTTCGAGCTAGAATACTTCTCGCTGTGGGCTGATCCTCCACAAGCTGCTGCGCCGGAAGTCAGAATGGCGAAGATCAGAAGCGCGAGCTGAGATAGAAACTTTCGACGTTCTTATCCCATGACAGACTTGAATAAAAAAGCTAGCCCGAGGAAAGTTAAAATTCACAATGATAACGGGGTTTGATAAAGATGAAAGCAACACTGCAATCGAATTGGTCGATATAGCAACAGAGTCTGGTGGTGCTTCTATAATAACCTACTAAAGAAATACTCCTTAGCAACGTTGCTTCAAATTCATTGTTTCTAAAATTGCAGAATGCCGAATAGCAAACGTTTCTATGATGGATAGCAACATTGCAATCGAAATTTGATTGCTATCGTGTTAGAGAATAAGGCCCCTGAAAATTGAAAAATATTTTGCTCGTTGTTTGGTGAGTACCGCATGTGTGTTGCTTTAGGGTCTACTGAAATCCAGTTTTGCAACCCTGGGAAAGGTGAACTTGCAGTCGAGTTGTAGTATTGAAGAACTGCCAACTTGTTGTTGCAATTTTTTCAGTTTTTCGCAGAACCATTACAACAGTGAGGTGGACCCTAACAATAACACAATAAAAAATAGCAAGTTTACTGTATTTTTCTCAATGCTTGGCGTTTTTAAAATGGCTGACCTAATAATTATTTGTTATTCGTGAATAATTAATTGGATTCCGTCTGCGCTGCTTTGCTCATAGGGGAACTGCATCGGTACCTACGTCGCCGCGCGCCGCACTCCACGTCATTACTAGCCATGTCGGCTCGTTCAACATAGCCGTACGTACCATTTGGTAAAAAGAAAAAAGAAAAGAAGGGGGACAGTTGTACATGAAAAAAAGAACCTTCATAAAGCTGCCGCGTCGTGTAGGTTCAGGTGGTTGTGCTTACGTCGCAAGAGAAGTCGTGTAAGCACGGCAAGATCGGACATGAAATGCAATGTTAACCGTGTCCCCCGCTACTTAGAATGTGCGATTCGACTTTCAAGCCATTAGCCTCCTAGTGAATTCCATTCTAGCCATTCAGTGTTAGAGAGTAGTTGAGTGCTGGGTTTTTGTTTCAATTCAATTTCTTTTGTTTGATCAAATTCTTTGTTTCTGGGTTCAGCGTTTCAACACCATGGATTCGGGAGAGGTGTCTACTCTTTTTAGTTCATGGAACATCAGTGAAGAGGCGATGCTGAGTGTACTTTGTGAGTAGAACATAATTATTGCCATTGGTTAATATTTATTGCTCGCTTTTGCGCATTTTCATCATTTTGAACCTAGACATTTTGGCAGCTAACTCCAGTTTTCCTTATTTGCTCATAATGACTCCATTGCAAGTGTTTTTACCGCCATCATCAGTTTGAACGTTTTGGTTGGGTTGCCTTCAGGAGCGGAGGTATTGGCCCCACCCCCTCTAATAATCATGCTATTACGTGGTACTATTTCCTCTTATTCATAGCTTGAGATCATCTACCTCTCACACTCACTCCATCATTCTCTCACAGGACTGCCTCTGACAGAGGCCACGGTCAATAATTAGGTTTTTCGTTATTTATAGGAGAGTCTGTGGTGTTTTTGTGAAGAATTCAGTGCCCCAATATCTCATTTAAACAAGTAGTGGGTCTACCTGGCACCACCAACGTCGTTATATTCGCCAATTGACAAATCAATGTCTGCAGAAGCTCTCTAAGCGAATCGTTCCAATTAAAAGTAAGTAAACAATTCTAAAACAATGGAACAGGCCTAACAAAATAATCAGCATGCACGTGTGCTTAGGATGGGAAGAACCTGGCTCTGGAGCATATGTGTGTTGCTGCCATTTTCCGGACGGAGAAAAAGCTTGGCCCTGTTTTATTTGACCATGACAGAAATAAGATCTTCACTTTTCAAAGTGAAGATCCCAAAGAACAAACAAATCTTCGAACAGCGACTCTTGCATCCAGTGTAGACGAAAATTGTTCAAGGTCACCTGACACAGCAGCCTTTTACAACCCGTTCGCTGCCCTCGACAGACACGCTACAATACACTTACAACGATGTTCAGAAAAGTTTTTAGTGTAATAAAAACAACAATAAAATTGATAAATCCACTGCTTTTGCTTAAAATAAAATGTTTTGTTTAGCTTCACTGGTTGTGCTACCTTCCGGATATGACGTCGTGCACACTAATGGACCGAATTTGTGTTCATTTCCCCTTTAAAATGTCTTACCTAATGCCCTGTTTTTCGCCATAACTATCTTAGCGAAAGTTTGACAATCAATTGATGAGATCCGAACTCATTTCCTATCTGCAGCGTTTTGAATGCGTAGAGGGAATATCGAAGCGATTAGAATTTCATTCAAATACGAAATAAGCCCGTACAAGCTAACTGGTCCTTTCTTTTTTTTTTAGCAAAATTTCTCGTGTTATTACACTAAAACTTGTGATTAGTGCTTTATTCGGATATCTTAACTTATCAAACAAAGCTATGATAGGTGTCTCGTGAGAGCAAAGACAGCGTTGTACTTCAACGTTTCCATACAACTACTTTTGCCATGAGTTTCATGGCACTGCCAATACTGCCATGGCTAGAGCAATTGTAGGTTCACTGCACAGGTTACCAAGTAAACATTGAGAGGATTGCTGAATAGCACGACTCAAACAGTCGCATTGACTCGACTACGTACAGTCGTGGTGAACGTCTATGTTTACCATGTGCCCGAGACGATGTACTTGACTGGGCTAGCTATGCTTCTGTCGTGTATGCACCTCAATTGCAGCCAAGTACGCATGGCTTAATTTAGCACGTTGGCACGACCAACACCGCCATATTAACACGACTAAACTGATAGTCTAACACGGTGAAGTTTATAATGCGTGCAAGGCTATGACAATAATGTAGCACCGCTCACGCGACAAAGATAGCTCGGCCACATCTGTCTCATTACACGGCAAAGGCTACCGTGTACTGTTTGCAAGGCCATCAGTGAAGGGTAGCCGTGTACTCGGCTGAGAATGCACGTGAATTGTTAGCCGTGTCTGGCTCAGCCATGTGTGACTCTAACATGGCGGCAGGTCCGGTAGCCGTGTAAATTCACAAGGCTAACGCTGCCGGAATAAAAGGACTGCAAATTTTTTGCCGTGTAAAAGCGGCTAAGAATAGTCGTGTTTTTACCTCATAATTTTCTCAGTGTGCGTTCGTCTAGGCGCGTTTTTAACGGACTTTCTCTTCTCGTTCAATCCTTTTGACTCGTTCTTCTGTTGTGTTTTGAACGCTGGGCTCTGAGCTTGTCTTTCTTGTCATTCTTTTGTGAACGTGTTCAACACGTGGTTTTTAACGTAATGTCAGGGTCGGACGAAGAAGTTACAACGCGAAATGTTGTTATTGAAATTGACAAGTTTATCGCAGAAATCGAGAGAAGACCTGCTCTCAGTGGTGGATCTAGGATTTCATCTTGGGAGGGGTTCTACCATGAATCTCTCTTTTTTTTCTTGAGTTTCAGCCGCAAACTTGTCTCTACAGGAGCCGTGAATCGGTGTTCACTCAATTTTAGCCGTGAATTAGAGGATTTTTTTCAACTTCATCCACGATTTATCGTTTTTCTCTATTTCAGCAGCGAATAAGCGCTTCTTATACCCACGCTCACCACGGCATTTTCTCATTTGTCCCTTTAAAGAGCGAATGAGCTCTTTATCTAAATTTTAGACGGAAATTAGCGGTTTGCCTCAGTTTTAGCAAAGAGTGAAAGTTCCCCCCTCACTATTCTAGCGTTTTTCTTCACTTCTTAGTCATCCGAACTAGCGTTTTTTTATTATTGCTGAGAATTAAGTATTTCTGAATTTTAGCTGTGAATTATTCCACCCCTGAACCACCGCTTTTAATCAATTTCAGCTTCAAGTTGGAGGAATTTCCACATAATCCGTGAATTGGCGTTTTTCTCCATTTAGCTCCGAATGAGCGCTTTATTGTAATATTAGCCGCGAATTAACGCATTTTCTTCATTTCAGCCGGGAATCAGCAGGTCAGAGGATCAGTTTTAGTCGTGAACAAGCGGGATTTCCGAATTCATCCATGAATTAGCGTTTTTTTTTTCAATTTTATTTTCACATGTCGTGAATTAGCGCTATATCTCATTTTAGCCGCGAATTATATTCCCAATGTTAGCGTTGGATTATTTCTTAATTTCAACCGCGAATCACCGCATTCCTCAATCTTAGCTGTAAATTAGCGCATTTTCTCGAATTGGTCCGTGAATTATAGCATCTTTCTCCGTTCAAGCTGATGATGAGCGCTTTTTGCCAAAATTAGACAAGAGTTTAAAATTTCATTATCATTATCATTATTTTAGCTGCAAATGAGCGTTCTACATCAATTTTAGGCGGAAATTAGCGGTTTGTCTCAGTTTTAGCCATGAATAAGCGGGTTTTTGATGACATTGTGTACGTGAATTAGCTTTTTTCTTAATTTTTGCCGCAATACAAGCGCTTTATCCCAGTTTTAGTCGATAATTATTTCTCAAGTCACCTGCTAATTATCGCGTTTCCTTAATTTTAGCCGGGAATTAGCGGATTTTCTCAAATTGATCCGCGAATTGGCGTATTTCTTTATTTTAGCTGCGAATGAGCGGTTTACTTTAATTCTAAGCGGAAATTTAGCAGATTTTCTCAGTTTTAGCCGCGAATTATGTGGTTTTTTCAATTTTAGCTGTGAATCAGCGATTTTTCTCAATTTCAGTCCCGTTGTTGCATCGAGAAATCACGAATTAGCGTTTTTGAGCCTGCTGAGCAATGGACTACTGCAGCTTTTTCTCAATTTTATAGCGGCGAATTAGCGCCTTTACTCAATTATCGCCGGACATTAGTGTTTTTTTTTTTTTTTTTTTTTTTTTTTTAATTTTTAGCCACGAATTAGTGATTTAATTAGTTTTATACTATGAGCAAGCGCTTTTTCGCTATTTCAGCCACACATTTTAGTGCTTTTACCCGCATACTTGCCCCAAGACTAGCACATTAGAACGCCTTCTAAATGTTTTCCGTCGTTTAAAGGCCTATAGAAACTTGGGATTAGCGTATTTTCTCTGTTTTGTCGGCGACGTTGTCTTCAGATATCTCGAATTTCTGTATTTTTCTTACTTTAATTGGCAAATGAGCGCTTGTTCTCAATATTTGCCGTTAATGAACGCTTTAAAATCTAAAAATCCATATTTTTCATCTTAAAATATTTCAGTGCCCCCCCCCCTCCAAGTGGTGTCCTCACCATCATCATCGATGCACTGTGGCACTGTGGGAATGTGTGGAAATGTGGGATCAAGCTGTCTTGACGAGACCCGTTTCACTACTGGAGACTGGACACGCGATACTTAGAACGCAAGTGTGTTGATACGGTTTTGGTGACGGGCGGGCGCGTTTTTTTAATCGCCACGTTTAAAAAACGCAAGTGTGTTTGGGCCCTAAGAAATAACATTATCCTGGCATAGCAACCGCATCACGTGAGATTTTTCCACGGGTTCGTACTAAGGCCCCAAGTGTACGTTTCTTGTTCTATAGGTGGGCTCCCAGTCTCAGGTTGAATTTGTCTGTGATTGTTTGTTGGTTTATGAAAACAGTTACTGTTACTAAGCTGGGCGGATACTATTTGGCGTTTTCCATTCAATGCAATACACTTGTGTGGTGTAAGTTTTTCCACCCGTCTTCTCTGAATTGAAACAATTATGTTTGCGGAGAGGACGCTGCACTACACTTGTGTAGTGAGTCGAATGGAAATCGCTATGTGTATTATGGGCAGTACGGGCAATACGAGTTATAAAATTCACCAGTTTTTTCAGGGCGAAACCGTGTCTGCAGAGCTGTATAGAGCGTTCCGCAATATGTGGGGTGCAGAGTGACACCTCGAAAAGCTTGCGGAGGTGCCGAACCCCTTCAATCACTCGTCTGAACGGGTCGTACCGCGATTGTCGGATTCCACGTGATGCAAAACCCCAAGTCACAGACTACACTGCACCGGGTGTACTGACCCGAACGATTTCTTGTGGCAAGTAGCAGTCTTAAAGAGTGTAAACGGAGCTAATTCGAGCCTGAAATAGAGACAATATGCTAGTTCGCGGTTTCTCAATAAAACTTCTAGACCAAAAATCGTAGCTAATTCATGGTTCATGGAGGCCCATTCAAGGCATAAAATGTATAAAAAAACGCTAAAGTGCTGATCTTGGGAGCCATCACTCGCCCTAAATTCATAATAATCGCTAGTCCACAGCTAAAAATCAAGAAAAAGTGCTCATAATGTAGCTAAATTGATAAAAACTGATAATTCAAAGCTGAAATTGATAAAAAGCGCTGATTTACTGCTAAAATTGGAGACAAAAATTGCTTTTTTGTCACTAAAATTGAAGAAACGAGCTAATCCACGGCTAAAATCGCGTGAAAGCGAACATTCGTAGCCAGCTCTTGATCACAGCGGGTGGGCAGCTTCACTGGCGGTGAATTCAGCGAACTTATAATCGGGAATTCGGAGCCAAAAACTGATAACTTTCCCCCCAGAAAGTGATACTTTTGGAGCTATACATTAAATTTGGTTTCCTGAGAAGGTTAAATTACGGCCCCTCCAACTACACTGTTCCATCGTCAAGACGAATATAGTTAATCGTCAGGAACTCACACAGGCCTGTAAACTGGCCTGTTACTTTCCTCGCTGCAAGCGCGTAGTAAAGGACCTTATAAGAAAGAGGTGGAATTTCTCACGTTTAAAATGCACTACCCACCCTATCAGCTACCCCCTCCCATATATTCAGCTTGCCCACCATATACAGCTAATTTTTTTAAAAAATTCCAGCGAGAAAGAGCCCTCGAAATTATCGTCTTGAAACAGCAAAAGCTCTTGTAGTGTTGCTCTTTTAGCTCATGAGCTCTCTCAAAATCTCTCAGTGCTTGAAGCAGCAAAATGCTTTTTAGTGAGCCTGGAACAAATCATTGTTTGAGCAAGCCAAAACCAAACCAAATTCACAAGGAATTCACGGACCTGGAAAGACCGAATGAACTTGAGAAGCGACTGTGTAGATATCTGAATCACTGCCTGAGACCTTCCCCGTCCTTTTTTACATGTTATGTTCATCTAAGGTTTGGGTTACACTACCGTGAGATTTTTTGGATCGACACACTTTCTCAATGTGGCCCTTGTTCCCACATTTACGACAAATGGCATTTCGAAACTTGCAAGAAAAACGCATGTGATCTCCTCCACACGAAAAACTTTATGTCAATAATCTCTATGCTTGGTGCAATCATCCCTGCCGTTTTCTTGGATGTTCCTTTATCCGACACGACGGTCTTGTGGGGTGACTCGAAGGATGGGCTCTTGCGCGAATTGGTTGCTGCTTCTTCATTGATCGTACCGGCTCGTCCTAAATAAGGACAAAACTCAGGACCTTATTGTCTATTTGAGAGCACCGGGAGGAGCTGTAACTTTCCTTGAGCTCGTCGTAGATTTCCGTCTGTCTTGGGATAGACAAACCGAGTGCCTTTCGTATTCAACTTTCTAGAGTCATCTTCCCGCTCCGGAGATTGCGGAAAAAATTGTTCCCTCAGTCACGCTCCGTCTCGTCTTTTTTTTTTTTTTTTGGCTCTTTTACTCCCGTATGACATATTCTGACATCGCTCTTTGGGGAAAATCGGGCCACAGGGAGAAAATATTCAAACTCCGCAGAAGTCCGCAACTAGAGTGTTACGTGGGCTGCGCCTAGGGTTGCCAGATTTTTTTGAACGACTTATAGTATACTGCGGCCCACAATGAGAAAAAAAAATGGTATGGATCCGAAAATTATAGTATAGGCCTAGTGCTTCCTCATTCAGACTATTTTCCAACATTTTGCTACTAGGCAATGTTTGTTAAGTTTCTAATGAACAAGAGGGCCCATAATGTCAGACGGTTCTGAGAATCTGTGCATTGGGGGAAAAAACTTAATTAACCATTTCTTTTGCCCATTAGAGACTTGATAAACCATAGTTCCTTTTTTTTATTATTTTTCTATATTTATTCAAATGGGTGAATGTAGGAATTGAAACGTTCCAATAGGTCTCTTGGGAATCCACCTTAATCAACCATTTCAAAGTGATAAAAAAAACAAACAAACAAAAAACCTGAAATTTCCATACAACTATGTCTTGAGTTGGAGAATCACAAAAAACGGTCAAGACGTCGAACAAAAATCACGAGAAAAAAAAAAAAAAAAATGAATTCCAAAAACGACTATGTATTTTTTGGCCTCTCTGGCAAGTCTTCTTTTAATTAACGTCATATGGTATGCCTTATTACAGGATGTCACAAAAAAAAATAAATTTATTACCCCATAATATTACTCGACTATAATAGTGTCACTCAAAATTAAAGAAAAATCACAAGAAATTAACAGAAGCTTAAACATGTTTAAATAACTAGTGGTATTTTTCGGCCCCTCTGACCAGTTTTAATAAATCTTTTACTCTTCACCTTCTGGTCTACCACTACCGCTTGGACATTTTAGCGCGGGTTTTAATTAGTTTTAAACATAGTCAGAAAATATAGTAGAATTTTATACTATAAGTGTCTTATATAGTATATAGGAGAATAACCCCAAGATATAGTACTATACTATAAATTATAGTATGTCTGGCAACCCTAGCTGCGCCCCCGTCAGTCCTGTCGCGTTGGGTTTCGCAGTGTTGATAGCATGACCTTGCATGGCGCCTAAGTCTCTTCGTGCGTCCCCCCATATTCGAGAATTCCATTTTTGAACACGGCCACGGGGCACGCCACTGACTTAGCGGTTAATTCTGGGCGTCTCGTGACTTCTGCTCGGATCGATCCCCCCGCCCGCTATAAGCTCTTCCGGCCCCCGCAAGTTCCGTCGTCTACTCCGAAATCTAGGTAATCCTCAACGCTGCCCCTAACTCTGTTGAGGAGTTTTTTACCAGTCTGTACTGCCTGTGATCTGTCTGCCTTTTATTGACGTTGCTTATAAATGCATTTATGCTGGCAATAAATTAAGTTGAGTTGAGCAGAGGGGGGCAACTGCTCACCCATGCATCCCCCCATGCTACGCCCATGATTCACACGTAGAAAACGCCAATTCATGGCTAATTCGAGAAAGCTTCACGGTTAAAATTATGATAAAAGAGCCAAAATTGGCAGCTGAAATAGGGGAAGAGCGCTAATGCATGACTAAAATTTATAGAGCTCTCATTAGCAGCTAAACTGAGATGAATCGATGCAATTTATGATTATACAGCTAAAATATAAAAATATAGCGGTCATTCAAAGCTAAATAAAAGATCTTTACAGCTATTTTTTTCCAAGTAGTATTTATCGCTAAAAGTGAGGAAAATCGCTGATAGAAAAGAAAAAAGGGGCTCATTCGCCTTTGATTCGCGAGAGCGGAATCTCCCGTTTTGCGCTGAAAAGTCAATAAATTGGAGATTTTCTGAGTAAATGCCAGTTATTTGGGGTGAATTCGAAAGTTCGTGCCGCTTGATATGAATATCCAAAACAAGTTTTGATGATGATGTCCCGGTTTTATGGGGAAGCGGGGGAGGGAAGTATTTTTTCAGACTTATGAGGCCAAAAATTGCGAGGTGGAAAACATGGTTCCCCCCCCCCCCTTTTAATTTCTGCGGTGCCAAGAGAAAATAGAAACATGTGAGAGCTCTGCCCCGCTCTCCATCCAGTTGGTGTGAAATTGGCACCCGCTGTGGTCAGCCCTAAACATCACGAAGAAAAATGTAAATTTTCCACGTCATTAGCTCTGCTTTGGGGTGGAGTCACGAAAGCTGCCGTTTTTTTTTTTTTGTTTTTTTTTTCAACCGCGGCCTATATCAAAAAGAGTGTGAACGGGAGCCCCATGGCGGTAACTTTAAGTGTATCGAGTTTCTTCAAATGAAGTAGGTTGAAATTTCCGTATTTTTGCCCCCCCCCCCTCCGACTGCCATACCACTCTTCATACACCAACGTGTCGAATTTTTCTTAAAAGAGAGTTTCGTGTTCAAACATAGTTTACACGGATAGAAATTCATGCGTACATACCCTCCCTTTTTTTTGTGCTAAAACTGTGGTATTTGAAAAGGAAAAGTTTGCACAAGATGTTTCACGGAGGACTCCCACGGATATCTGGCAGCCTGTTGCTTAGAAAAGCGGTTACTTTGCTTGATTGTCAAGACGAAGGATATTGAAGAGGCAACAAAAGCTTTTTATAAATGTAAAAGAAGAATAAAAAATATAGAAAAACCAAGCGTTAGTGTAGTGTGATGGAGGGTGGGGGTGGGACACAGGCGTCATCCCTTGATTCGACTTGGTCGAGTTGGATTGTAAGCGGTAGGGAATTAGCTATGGTGCCTCACCTTTTCACTCACTTACTGGAGGGTAACAACTACCAAAAGCCCCCAGCACTCACTTACACCTGCCCCCCCACCTCAATCCTCATCCTTTTAAGGATTTATTGTCGAAGAAGTCTTGGAAAGGATTTCGGGGTGAAAAAAAAAAAAAAAAAGTGAAAAGAGTGGGAGTGAATAGACCACCCTTTACGAGAATGCGACCGCCTTGAATTTTTTATTATATTCACTCTGTCCCGGCCGGAGACCCCCCTCTGACCCCCGACCATTCTGTGGCATGATTAGGGGTAATTTAAAGATTAAACTGTCAACAATTTCACCACTTTTTAAAAAAAAAAAACAGCAGGCCGTTAAAATCGAGTGCTCATGTAACTTTATTTCGAAAACAAAATAATTTATTACTCGCATAAAATTATGTTCTTTTTAATGGAGTCGAGTAAAATGCGATTATTTGAGCGTTAATGAATCATTTTATCATTAAACATTACTGCGATTTTCAAGCCAAAACGAAATGCAAATTTTAAGCTCGAGGAAAAAGGCAAAAAATTCAAAAGGAATTTAAAGCTTATTGAAACGATCTTTGTCCGTTCGCGCCCCTTTCCTGGAAACTCGCTCCCAGGTAGAGAGGCTGGCGGCCTTTTTAGTCACACGTTTCATACGCATGAAAATGCCGTGGCAGATCTGATGTCACACGGCTTTTGAGAACGAGAGAGAGAGAGAGAGAAAGAGAGAGAGAAAGACGCCCTTGAAACGTATGTAAAATCGCTTAACTCGGCAGAACGTACCTCCAATTTAGTACGCCACTTCATGGCAATGCGATTGTTTAGACTTGTCTATATATGGGAATGTATTGTGTTGAACGTGGCACGATGCCAATGATATCTGTCCCAATTTTTTTTTTTTGTCGACCTTTATCTGACTTTAAGGTGAGGGTGGAAGGGGAGCAGTGGCACAATGGAAAGTATTGGCCACCTATCACTCTCTCAAAAACATTTTCGTTTAATCTTTCAATAAGAATCTTTAAAAACAGTTTGATGCTTTTTACAAGCCGGACATCGAATGCTCGCTCACGTTTTTTTTTTTCTCTCTCTTTGTCTAGACCACACCTGCGAACGAATTCCCTTCGTGGGTCCTTTCCTAAACAGGCCCATAAAGCGTAGGTATGTACCACCTACATGTATAGGGTGGAGGGGGGGGTCATAAGGTGTATCACTATTGATAGAGCCTGGTACTGTTTTTCTACGGTTTGCTGGTCGTCGGTGGTGAGAAGGCAGAGTAACTTCACGAGCATTGTACATTCTTCTGAACATTATAAGCGTAGCAGGGAGGAGATCCGTGATCGAAAATATAACTTGGATCAAACAATAAATACAGAATTCCCCCTTCTTCTCCTCCTCCTCCTCATCATCATTCTCCAAGCATGGCTCCATTCCCCGAGACATCAGAATATTATATTTTCGCTTAATAAGATCTATCTACATTGCATTGGGGAATTGACACTAAATCACACAATCCAATGAATAAATTCCGGCAGCGTGAAGGGATAATAAATCTGTCAAAAGATCTACTTGGAGTAATTAAAAAACCTTAACAAAGCAAGGGAAGAATGTCACAATGGTCTTTTTTTTTTCGAGTGACAGATTAGTCGGAATGAAAATAAAAAACAACGAAAGGTTCAATTAAGACTTGTCCTATTTTTAAAAGAAACGAACGAACCAGAAAAAAAAACTAACTGAGAACACCGCATTGCTGAACTCTATACTTTTTTTCTACGGCTTTTAAAAATCGAAATTTATTGGTTTTCCAGACCCCTTGGGACAGAGCCTGACGTTTTGTTTACAATCACACGCCCTCGGCACCCTTTTTTTTTTTTGTTCCTCCACAGAACAGGCGTACACCCTCTTAGCAGGGGTTAAAAGTGTGACAAAGATAACACAAAACTTAAATACAAGAAGAAAAAAAAAACTCTCGTTCTATTAATTTTGTCGTTGAAAATTGAAACGAGGTGGTGACAAATTCACCTTTCCGCGCGTTCATTTACTCTTGAAACACTTGCGCTAAGTGTATTCACTCATTTTGAAGCGGGCCAAAAACGTTTGCGTTTTGAAATGCACGCATGTGGCTAAAATTGAGTAATAGCGCTGATTCACGTTAAACGTGAGAAATAAATCTCATTATTCGCGGTTGAAATTGAGAAAACATACCAATTTGCAGTTTCCACGATGCAAAGTCCGCGATGAAATTAAGAAAATGCGCTAATTCACGGAATATAGAGCTCTTTACACCTTTTTTTTTTGTTTTTTTTTGGGTTTTATACGATTCGCTAATAAAAGTTTCTGTTCGTTTATTTCGGTACTCATTAAAATGCCCACAAATACAACAGTGGTGACAGAAGTGGTGCGCTTTTTCTACTAATACGTGCGGTTTTTTTTTCTTTCTTTCTTCCTCGTGAGTACGGTCAGTATTATCGATGGCTGAAGGTGGTGCGGGCGTGTCCTTGCCCTTGGCTCAGCTCATTCAGCAAATGCAACAAACGCAGACGGAGCTTCTTCGCAGACTTCAGAAGATGGAGGTATCGGGTACTAAAGTTCCGGCTCCGAGCGACCATCGTCGCGATCATTTCGAACAATACGAGTTTTCCTTCTGTGAAGGTTTACTTCGAGCGTTTCAGCCGAGCTCTGCAACTTGCTCAGGTCACCACTCCGGTTGAGAAGGCTAAACTTGTTTTAGTGTACATGGGATCGTAACTCAACACACACCTAGAGCATCTTCAGCAGCCCAACTCTCTTACTTACGACTTACGATCAAATCACGGCTATGCTGATCGATCATTTAGATCCCCCGGTCAATATGTATGCGGAGGAGATAAAGTTTCGAGCGGTTAAGCAGGAACCCGCTGAAACTCTTAAGGCTTACACTGCGCGGTTACGTGCTGCGTCAGCATGTTGCGAATTCAAGGAGTACCTGGATCGAGCGTTGATTGCTCAGTTCCTCCATGGTATTCGTCGCAGGGATATTCGCGACGAGATCGTTTCAAAAAAACCTACAACCTTCCAGGAGGCTTTAACCATTGCGTACGAAATGGAGGCAACTTCTTTTGCGTCCGACCAGCTGGGGCTTCAGGAGGGGACTCGTTCGGGTACAGATGTCTTCAGGCTTGGCTATGAGCCGGCCCCCCTAAAGACGTTCCAAAAGTCTTCCCGATCGCGTGGTCGCCGGGGACGAAGTTCTCGCCGTGATTCTCGGGCACCCCCCAGTCGCAGCTGTTCGAGAGGGTCTCGTGCATCGATTACTACAGAAAAATCGACCTCTTGTCACTCGTGTGTCGAAACAGGCCACCGGCGTGCCGACTGTAAGTTCCGTACCGCTAAATGTTTCAATTGTGGCCGAGTAGGACATATTGGACGCGCTTGTCGCCAGTAAAAAATAATCAAGTCTCGGAATCCTCTGATTTTGGGCCTAATGTGTTATCGGTGAGTGTCCTAGGGCACGTTCACGTGGCTGACTCTCCGGTCCTGAGACCTATGCTTACTGTCTCCATAAACGATAAACCATTAGTAATGGAGCTTGACACGGGTGCTGCTTGTTCCATGATGAGTGTTAATACTATTCGAAAATTGATACCTAATTTTTCTTATTTGTTAACTCCTTCTGATAGGATATTTAAAAGCTACTTCGGCGATACTATCAAATGCATCGGGAAAATTACACTTCCCGTCACCTACAATGGCAGACAAGACTCTTTGGATGCGTACATTTGTGAGGGATCAGTTTCCACCCTCATGGGCAGACAATGGATTGCCAGATTTGTTCACGACATTCCGTTCCAAGAAATTCTTCGCACGAACACAGTACTAAGTGCGCAGAACCGTCCATCGGAGTTTGAATCTCTACTAGCGCAGTTCAGCGATGTGTTCGATGAGCAGGCAGGTGTCCTGAAAACGGATCCTATTTCAATTGATCTCATTCCAGATGCCAAACCCGTATTCGCTCGCCCCATTGAGGTGCCTTATGCGTTAAAGGCGCATTACGCAGCCGAAATTGACCGCAAACTAGCATCGGGCCAGTATGTGCGCGTCGCGTCGTCACAATGGGCTTCGCCGACATACGTGGTTGCGAAAAAGAATGGTCAGTTACGTATTACAGGAAACTACAAACCAACAGTAAATCCGCTAATGATTATCAACGAGCACCCGATTCCAAAAGCTGAGTATTTGTTTAATCAAATCGGCACCTCCAAAATTTTCTGCCACCTTGATGTTACAGATGCATATTCACACTTGGTTCTAAGCCTGATGGCTAGCGAAATTCTTACTCTTAACACCTCAACTCACGGTTTAATACGTCCCACCCGTGCTGTCTACGGTGCAGCCTTTGTTCCGGCTACGTGGCAGAGAGAGATGGAAAAAGTGTTGGCGGGGATTCCCCCGTCGTAGATTAACTTCTACGACGACATTCTTATTCACGCTAGAGACTCTCTACAAATGTTAAAGGTCCTAACCACCGTCCTTCAGCGCTTCCGAGACGTGGGACTAAAATTGAATCGGGCGAAGTGCCGCTTCTTCGAAAATCGGATCGATTTTCTTGGCCATACCATTGACGTAACCGGCATTCACACCAGTCAAGAATACGTTAAAGCTCTGCTGATGTCGCCTGCTCCAACCGATCCTAAAACGGCTGAATCTTTTCTAGGCAAATGCACCTACTATTCAAAATTCATTCCAAATTTCAGTACCATTTCTTGGCCAATACGGGCCTGCCTTCAGTCTACTCCCTTCCAGTGGAATCCGGCATGCGAGGAAGCCTTCAACACGCTGAGATGCATCCTCTCTTCGGATACGGTCCTGCTTCCTTACGACGATCGACTACCGCTCCTCCTGGCGACCGACGCCAGTCCGGTCGGAATGGGCGCTGTTCTTTCCCATCGCCTGGAAGATGGTTCCGAACGTCCTGTCGCGTACGCCAGTCAAGCTTTCACTTCCACACAGTGCCGATATCCTCAGATCGATAAAGAGGCACTAGCAATAGTATGGGCTTGCCAGAAATTCTTTCATTACCTCTACGCTCGTCAGTTTACCTAAATTACTGATCACAAGCCGTTCACTCAAATATTTCATCCGTCAACAACTCTCCCAAAATTATGTATTTCACGCATGGCCAATTACGCTGATTTCTTGACACATTTCAATTACAAGATCATATATCGTCCGACTGCTCAGCACTGCAATGCCGATTACCTGTCACGTTCCATTCCGGGAACACCGAAGCTTCCTGCGCCTGGAGAGGCCGACGAGTTTGATGAATTCATGCTTCACTCGATCTCGAATTTTCCTGTCGATTCTCAGCAGATCGCTGCAGCAACTGCGGCAGATCCGGAACTTGGTCCGCTTCTCCAAATCGTTCTACAAGGACACAATCTCGGCAAGTGGAAGCGCGGTGAACGAGAGTATACGCACTCGAATGGTTGCTTATTGTTCGAAAATCGAGTAGTCATCCCAACTAAACTTCGCCCCCTCATATTGGAGGAACTACATTCAGGGGACATGAGTATGTCGAAAATGAAGGGCTTGGCGCGAGGTTTCGTGTACTGGCCTGGAATTAACAGCGACCTGGGAAATTTGGCCGCCTCATGTACAGCGTGCCGGAAAAACTTAAACGCACCAGAGCGGTTCACAGAGCACCATTGGGACTACCCTTCACGTCCATGGGAGCGAATCCATGTGGATTATGCTGGTCCTATGGTGAATGGTTTGTACCTGCTTATCGTGGTGGACGCCTTCAGCAAATGGATGGAGGTAGAGGTCACACGCTCCTCAACAACAGAGTTGACATCCGCGATCCTGGAAAAGTTGTTTTCTTCATACGGATCCCCTACTACTATCGTCTCAGTTTACATCCAGCGACTTCAAGCGTTTTCTTAAGGTGCAAGGTGTTAAATACCACAAGCGTACCGCACCATACCATCCCTCAACTAATGGTCAGGCGGAGAGGGCGGTACAAACCGTAAAGAAAGCACTACGAGCGGCGCAAGCGTCGACTTCAACTATCCAGCAGTGCCTCAATCGTTTCCTGTTCCAGTACAGAAAGACTCCACACGCCACTACTGGGCTGGCACCCGCTGTCCTTTTTCTAAATCGAGCGATCCGAGGACGCCTAGATTTGGCTCTCCCGGATTTCCAACAACAAAGAGAAATGAAAATACAATCAGTCCACAATTTTCGACACTTCCAATTAGGAGACGTAGTTTTATTTCGAGGCTACGGGACTACTAAGTCTTCCCCTAAATGGCTTCAGGGTCGAGTCGCTGCCGTGCTCGGCGATCTCCACTATGAAATCGAGTGTCGGGACGTCCGGTACAAACAGCATGTCGACCAAATGCGTCGAGGGCTGGGAATGCAAATCCCTTTCGGCGAACGTGCTGCCCCAGGGTCACCTGAGCTAGAGAGACACGTCCGCTTCTACGAGCGATCTCAATTGTCAGACGTGGAGACTCCACCGGGAAGCCCATCGACGTCCGAGGTGAGAACGCCGCTGCCGAATGTCTCAGGTTCGCCTTGTCGGACTTTACCGCGCAGAACGAAGCGCGTGATCCGGCCGCCGCTAAGATATTCACCGTAACATTCATTGTTCAAGTTTTTTTTTCTTTTTCCTTTCTTTTTACCGCTTCATAATTTGTTTTTTTGTAATTACTTTAATTCACTATGAGAGGAAGAGATGTTGTATCCCAATCCGTTTAGCTTCGTCCTGTTTTCCCCAGAACTCCCTTAACAAATATATCAATTACCTTCCTTCCCTGTTCCCTATGTTTTTCCATATCAGTATCAATTTTTAGTGCATTTCATTCTGAAAAATGCACTATTGGTCTCGTCGTGATGGTGGCAAACATGGGTCATGTCATGTTTTTTTCACGTTTCAGAACCTCTAGAACACGAATTCAGTGGTCTCCGGAATTCATATATATATATCTCTATATATTTCTTTATATATATATATATATATTTATTTATATCTTTATGGCCGTTTCCTTGTTAGCACGATAACTCTCGTAGAAATTAATTTAGCGGAACGCGCTTTGGCACAAAAATCAGTAGTCATAAGACACCGGTCGGTATTGCATTTGGGCCAAATCGGTCAAGGTGGAGGGGGGGAAAATCGGGCTTGAAGTCGTCAAAAAATCACTAAAAATCACCAGTTGATTCTAGAAGCATCATATTCGGTACGTATACTCCATGTTAGACTAGCCTTTGATTCCCATTTTAATTTTTTGAAAAAGTCAAGGGGGAGGGGGTGGTGCCCCCGGGGTGGAAGTAAGTGTGTGGTCTTGTTAGCACGATAACTCTCGTAGAAATTAATTTAGCAGAACGCGCTTCATCTAAAAAATCAGTAGTCATAAGATCCCGGTCGGTATTGCATTTGGGCCAAATCGGTCAAGGTGGAGGGGGGGAAAATAGGGGTTGAAATGGTAAAAAAATCACTAAAAATCACCAGTTTATTCTAGAAGCATCATATTCGGTACGTATACTCCATGTTAGACTAGCCTTTGATTCCCATTTTAGTTTTTTGAAAAAGTCAAGGGGGAGGGGGTGGTGCCCCCGTGGTGGAAGTAAGTGAGTGGTCTTGTTAGCACGATAACTCTCGTAGAAATTAATTTAGCGGAACGCGCTTTGGCAAAAAAATCAGTAGTCATAAGACCCCGGTCGGTATTGCATTTGGGCCAAATCGGTCAAGGTGGAGGGGGGGAAAATAGGGGTTGAAATGGTAAAAAAATCACTAAAAATCACCAGTTTATTCTAGAAGCATCATATTCGGTACGTATACTCCATGTTAGACTAGCCTTTGATTCCCATTTTATTTTTTTGAAAAAGTCAAGGGGGAGGGGGTGGTGCCCCCGTGGTGGAAGTAAGTGAGTGGTCTTGTTAGCACGATAACTCTCGTAGAAATTAATTTAGCGGAACGCGCTTTGGCAAAAAAATCAGTAGTCATAAGACCCCGGTCGGTATTGCATTTGGGCCAAATCGGTCAAGGTGGAGGGGGGGAAAATAGGGGTTGAAATGGTAAAAAAATCACTAAAAATCACCAGTTTATTCTAGAAGCATCATATTCGGTACGTATACTCCATGTTAGACTAGCCTTTGATTCCCATTTTAATTTTTTGAAAAAGTCGAGGTGGAGGGGGTGGTGCCCCCGGGGTGGAAGTAAGTGTGTGGTCTTGTTAGCACGATAACTCTCGTAGAAATTAATTTAGCGGAACGCGCTTTATGTAAAAAATCAGTAGTCATAAGATCCCGGTCGGTATTGCATTTGGGCCAAATCGGTCAAGATAGAGGGGGGGGGGGAAATAGGGGTTGAAATGGTAAAAAAATCACTAAAAATCACCAGTTTATTCTAGAAGCATCATATTCGGTACGTATACTCCATGTTAGACTAGCCTTTGATTCCCATTTTAGTTTTTTTAAAAAGTCAAGGGGGAGGGGGTGGTGCCCCTGTGGTGGAAGTAAGTGTGTGGTCTTGTTAGCACGATAACTCTCGTAGAAATTAATTTAGCGGAACGCGCTTTGGCAAAAAAATCAGTTGTCATAAGACCCCGGTCGGTATTGCATTTGGGCCAAATCGGTCAAGGTGGTGGGGGGGAAAATAGGGCTTGAAATGGTAAAAAAATCACTAAAAATCACCAGTTGATTCTAGAAGCATCATATTCGGTATGATGATTCCATTTTGAAATAGCCTTTGATTCCCATTAAGTTCAGCTTAAACAAACCCGGCAGCAAACAGTACGAGGGAGGGTCAAACATAAACGAAACAAATCATGGTCTCAACATTACTACTTCTGGGACGGC
This sequence comes from Corythucha ciliata, assembly GCA_038030265.1. NCBI lineage: Eukaryota > Metazoa > Arthropoda > Insecta > Hemiptera > Tingidae > Corythucha > Corythucha ciliata. Next base: position 55,826,117 of record CM075939.1, on the reverse strand, counting down.
TTAGGGTATCCGTATACAAAATGAAATGCACTCTTTCCGACCGCCAGCTGCCGGAGCGAAATTTTTTTTTTTTGGTTTTATACGATTCGCTAATAAAAGTTTCTGTTCGTTTATTTCGGTACTCATTAAAACGCCCACAAATACAACCAAAGTCGTATAGATACCAAGTCATTTCTCTTCTGATAACGCGTGGTCACTGAAACTAGAGGGAAAATTGCTCCGGCCAGAGTGCCACATGACATTTGGTCCCAAAATTTGGCGGTTCGGAAAACGCTTATGAACAAATAAAAAATAATAGTTTATTAAACCAAATGAAAACTATGAATATCGGGTCTATCACGACACAATAGTAATGAATAGTGGATGATTGATTCAAGCAGACTAAAACTGAAGAAGATTTCCGTTGAGCTTAAAAACGTTTATTGTATATCTATTTAAACGTTGTTGTTTTACGATGTTTTGTCAAGTGCAGCGAGATCCTGGGCATTCTCAAGAGTCAGGTGAGCTCAGGGGGGATGGTGTTTCTTCCATCCCCTCTGCAGACCGCGAACGTTGAGGGCGAGTTTCACTCAGATAGTATACATCTCCCCCTCCAAACAGCCTTCGTCAACTACATGGCATAATTGTTCACGCCTTATTTATGCTGCACGGATTTCAAGTACTCATTCCAATCTACAGAAAATTGTACATAAAATGCTTTGTATACATTTTCCAAATTTTGTCCCCAAAATAACTCCACCTTAAACTTTTACCTTGAAAATTTGCGCTCTACCTTCGACTCACAAACGGCGGACATCTATCTACAGTTTCTCTGGCTGAGCTGGGTTTTACACCGAGGCACGAAACACGTCGGAATTTGAAGTTGAAATTAAATTGTTTTATAAAGAAAATGGATGGAAGAGAATCGAAATAAAAAATAAAAAATTCAATCAGTGAAAACGAAAAATGTCCAAAATCCAGCTGTAATTTTATTTGCTTCACATGTAGTTTGTGAAGCAGACACTTTATTACAGAAAAAGTTGAGACCAAATGTTGTAAGAGCGCTCTGACGGGATCAAAATTTCAAATTTTATAAATGACCACCGTTACCATAGCGATCGTGATGAGTGGAAGAACTTGGGTTCTATACAACTTTGAATACAACACTAAAATTGACGAAATAAATTGCCCGTTCAATGTAGAATTGATAAAAATCACTCACTTGCGGCTAAAATTGGAGAAAAACGCCAATTCACGGCTAAAATTGAGAAATGGTGCTCATTCACGCAGGTAAAATTGAGAGATGGCGCCAGATCGTGGTTCTCAAACAAACATCTCGGTAAACATTGCGAAAAAGTGCTAATTTACCGTTTTTACACAAACATATGGCAAGTTTGCGGGTACAATTGAGAAAGAGCGCGTACATTTTTGAAAAAAGTGCTTATATTCGCGGCTGAAATTAAGGAAAATTGTTCGTTCGCAGGTGAAATTGGTTTCACGATGCAACGTCCAAGTCAAAATTAATGAAATTCGCTCACATGCGTGTTATGTGGACCTTTTCACTGCTACAATTTGAAGGGGGAAAAAATTGCTCAAAGCAGAATTGAGGAAAAGCACTAATTTGCCGCTATAATTGAGGGAAAACGAATTGGCAAAATTGTCACCGTTTGTTGTTGATTGATGGAATTGTGGATAAAATTGAGAAATTGCGTTCATCCACAGGTTAAATTGAGGAAAACCTGTTCTTTTGCGGCTGAAGTTGACAGATCGAACGCACCAATTCGCGGTTAGGCTATGCCCAGTGCTGGCCGGAATTGAAATAATAAATAAAAATGCATAATTTCACGGTTTTTTGTGACATTTTTAAGGCTAAAATGAAGAAAATGGGTTATTAATATTATTAGTTTTCAAGCCATACAACTTGATTAATGTTATGTTTTTAGGGTTTTGGCTTTTTTCTTCGTTTCCTGAGCTTTCGCCTTCTTTTGCTGAAGGCATCGTCAGAGAACTTTTTTTTTTTTTTTTTTTTTCAAAAAACATTAATCATCAAAATGGGTTGTTTATAGCCTTCTATTTCGAATTTTATGTCGAAAAACTGAAACTTCTCCCCCGAAAAGTGATAACTGTGGAGCTAAACTTTAAATTTTAGCCCTGAGACGGTAAACAGAGCTGGCCTTTCCTCTCCCAGTCTGGAAGGCACAGCGGGCTAAACACGATTCGCTAGCCAAAACACACGAAATTGCGCGTCGCACCTGCAAAAATGGGATTTTAGCGCGAAAAATCAGCAAAATCGGTTTCAAAGTTAAGCCGACCCTCGAAGTCGGTTTGTCAGCAACAAACATCCGCGAATTATTGATTTTTGGTGAAACCGATAAGCGAGAATGTGTTGTTTTTTTTTTAGTGAGGAAAATCTGCAAAATTGGTTTTATGAATCGAAATACAAGAAATTTGAGAAAGAAATGTCAGTAAAAGTGATGTCTTAGTGGTCGAAATCAGTGATGCCGGTTGCTTAGTGAGGCAGAGATTGTAATGTGCGAAATTGGTGTATGTATTACAAGGCGAAATTCGAGTAATTGGTTCTGTTGCTGAGCAATTCCTGCGGAAGTTTTAATCATTAAAAAAAGTGTTGAATTTTAACTGTTTGATGGAATTTGGGGGTGGTCACCTGCCCCTCGAAATCTGCGCTTTTGATTCTAGGGGAGGGCAACTGCCCACCCCTGCGCCCCACGCTGGCTACGCCCATGTTTCAGAGGCCCTTTTTAGTCAAGAATGGATGACAAACGTTCGTCACGTTTTTTTCTCGAGCTATTCGTGAGGAAAGAAAGTTTGAGTAATGAGCACTAAAACTGGGTTTTCAGCCATACCTTACTCGTCGTGTAAAGCGGTAACAGCAGCAATCATGAAAGCAGCAGGTAAATGTATCCCTAGGGACAGAGTGAATAAGTATAGTCCATTCTGGAATAGCGCTCTGCAAAGATTGAAAGAGGAGAGGGATCAGGCCAGAGAGAATGCCGAGCGAAATCCGGGTTCAGTGGATGACAGGATTGCTCTGAAACAGAGGTCGGCCAGGTTGAAATTTGAGATTATCCAGGCGAAGCGGAAGGCATGCAGCTCCTTCCTTGGTAGCCTAGACTACCGCAAAGACGGTCTCAAAGCCCATAAATACGTCTCGATTCTGAACAACGAAGGGAATGAGAGAAATCACCCTGACATAGCCCAGCATTTACACATACACAGCCCCCTGACATCACCCAGACGAGACTGACATAGCCAAGCATTTTTGCCGCCATTATTGTAAAGTCAGCCACTTCAAGCCTGCTCGCCGACACGCACTACCCAATGTAATCCTGTCGAACACGGTATTAGAAGAAGGAGACGACGAGCTACTTAACCAGGAGTTCTTAACGGATGAGCTGATGGTTGCTTTGGGTAATACCAAAAAGAAGAAAAGGCCAGGCCCAGATGGTCTGCTCCCGGAGATCCTTGCACAGCTCAGCGACAAAGCTAAAGAAACCCTGCTTTGCCTGATCAATTTGGTTTGGAGAAAAGGACTGCTCAGCATGTGGAGAAAATCAGAGGTTATCCCTATCCTGAAGAAAGATAAGAGCCCAGACCGACCCGAAAGTTATCGGCCTATTGCCCTTTCAAGTGTGTTGTGCAAGCTAGCTGAAAGGAAGGCCCTGCATCGTCTGCAGATCTTCTTGAATAAGCACAAGACCCTGTCTAACGCTCAAGCTGGATTTAGGGCAAATAGAAGCACCATGGAACATGTTATTCGCTTGGCGGAAGAGGTTAAGAATGGTTTCCAGCGAAAGCAGAGCACGCTGGCTGTTTTCGTCGACTTCAGCACTGCTTTTGATGTTGTGTGGAGGAGGAGGCTGCTGGAAAAGCTTATTGACAAGAGGATACATGGTAGGATAAGGTCCTTCCTCGCCCAGCGTTACCTTCGGGTAAGGTACCGTGATGCCACATCCCCGTTCAAACAAACGAAGCAAGGTCTACCGCAGGGGTCCGTCCTCAGTCCGACTCTTTTCAACTTGATGATTGACGACGTGGTGCTCGAACTTCAAAAAATACCGAGCCTCAACTGTCTTCTATACGCCGACGACCTTGTGGTCTGGGCGACAAGCAGTTCTATCCCGGCACTAGAAGAATGCCTTAACAAGGCAATGAAAGCCCTCCGGGCCTGGGCCAACAGTAATGAACTTCGAGTAAACCCCAGTAAAACTAATTTCCAGCTTTTCACGCTCTCTACCAAGCCCCCTCCCGTCTCCCTGAGGTACGGCCAAGAACCCATTGAGAAGACAAATGAAGCCACCTATCTGGGATTCACGTTCGACAACAAGTTGAACTGGATAAGGAATGTGGAGCGGCTTCAGGCCAAGGGAGCGAAACGTACCCAGCTACTGAAGCGTCTCACGGGAACAAAGTGGGGCGCTCATCAGGATCTGCTAGCTCTCACGTACAAAACGTATATTCGTCCAGTGATGGTGTACGGGGGGGGGGAGGTGATGATAACAGCCTCAGCAACAGCCCTAGAAAAGCTGGACAAAACACAAAATGTTGCCCTGAGGCTAGTTACAGGAGCATCCCAGTCCACCCCCATTGCAGCGATGGAACTGCAGACCGGAATTGAGCCCCTTAGCGTCCGAAGAAAAATCGTAGCAGTAGCCATGAAGGAGAGGCTCCACAGACTTGAAGATCCATACTGGCAGAGGGAGGAAGTGGTGTCCCAGAGACTCTGTACACAGCAAAACTTCTCCTCAGTTGTGGAAACCATAGAGCGAAGACATGACATCACCCCCGGTCCTCGGGAGACATTCCATATTGAGGGTGAGCTGACTTCGTGACGCAGGGCAGAGGGCAGACTTGACCTGACCAGGGATGTGAAAAAGGGACAGTCATCCATCTCCGAGCTGAGAATGACGGCTCTGGAGACCCTCAATGAAAGGTACCCTAACCCCCTATGGCTGAGAGTATATACAGATGATTCCGCTAAAGATGCCACGAGGAACGCTGGTGCAGGCGTGTTTTCCTCCGCCTTCCAGATCAGAGCACCAGTTGGAATTGTTGCCACTAATTTCGACGGGGAGGTCAAGGCAATCCAGTTGGCGCTGGAGGAGTGTCTGAAACTGATATAGTAATCCTGGTCGATTCCCAAGCAGCCATCACAGCCGTTACAGGATTTGGACAATCCGGTGACTCCTCGACTGTCCGGGAGTGTAGGAGATTGGCGGATGTACTGCTTAAAAAAGGGCCGTTTGACAATCCAGTGGGTGCCCTCTCATTGTGGCCTGTTTGGAAACGAGATGGCCGATCGGTTGTCAAAGGAAGGCTCGGAGATGACCCAACCAACCATCCCAGTAACGCAGTATGCCTCAAGAAGAGATGCTCAAAGAAAGATTCTGGGGACCCTGGCTACTGAGCATGCTGAGCGCGCTGGAGGGAAGAAATGGGAATCCCTAGCAAGAAGTGGCGGTCAAATACCAGCGGATCTTCCCAGGAAAGTTGGAGTTGCCTGCTTTCGCACATTGACCGGCCATGATTTTCTCCAGAAACATCTGCACAGGATAGGCGTGAAATCATCACCAGATTGTGAATTGTGCGGGACCGGTGAAATGGACGGTGAACACCTCGAGACCTGTAGAGCTCTACAGGATGTGAGATCCTCACTGACCGAAGATGACGACCGCTTCCACCGGACTGCAAAACTTTACTGGGCTGCAAGAAGTCGGATGGCCGAAGTTGCCCCACCGACACGGCGTAGTTAAAAAAAAAAAAAAAACATTTTGGATTAACCGAAAAAATATCCGAGATGGAAGGTGATGTCAAGGTACGAGTTGTGAGGAACTTTTCTGAAAAAATGTCATCTTGGAAACCACTTGTTGCTGAGAAAATCGATTTCAAAACCTAGTCTGCATGGTTAACATTAAAAGCAATTTAAAGTTTGACGCTGATTTTCTCAGTAGGAGTGGGAGAAAATCAAGCAAATATCACAGAACGATGGCGACAAAAGTTTGGGCTTTCCAACGGTGCCATCAGATTTGACTTGACTCATCTGGTTGCTAAGGTACGGACGATTTTCTTCAAGAAAACAAGGTCATTTTGAAAACTACTAAATTCGTGAATATCTCGGAAACTATTAGGAATCGGAATAGGGTCAATATGACTTTTTATGACGCATTTGTGACGTAGAATCACCAGCCTAAATATTGACATCCATTTCAGAAACACCCTGTATATTATAATTTGATTGAGTCGAAACAAGGCCCCAGAAGGCAAACTCACGAAATTGTACTTTGGATTCAGTAAAATCCCGTGAAATTGGTATTTTCGAAGAGACAAACTCATGAAATCGGGTTTTGAATGAGCCATCCCCGCAGAACCTTTCTACACAGCCAAAACCACAAAATTGCAAGTTTGGTTGATTAAAATCTTCGAAATCAGGATGACCAGACGTCCTACTTCTCTCGAGTACGTCCTGAATTTTATAGCGTTGGTCTGAGGAGGAGTGATGGTCACACTTGCAAGGCTTATAAGTTAGATCGTTTGATTTTTGGTTCTGGGCCTGCTGACGAGTTGTGAGGAAGCGTGAAAATTGTCTCTCGACGGTGATTTAATGGCGGCGAAAAGGGGGGGGGGGGGTGTGAAAACGAAGTGTTCCTCGCCGTCAAAAGATGTGTGTGACCCTGGAATGGTCTGGTAATGTGGTTTGGACGTTTAGGAGGCATAGGATCTGTTATAGTTTGGTGAGCCGCGGGATGGGATTTTATAGTAGGCTATAAGTATAACTTCTACGACTTCTAAAGTGCTGTGAAAACTGACAATTTCACCCTAAGAAGCTGATAATTCCACGGACTTTCACTCTTCCATGTTTCAGATACCCAGTTTACTGCTAATTTTCTTTTACTTCCAAATCAACGGCCAATAATTGACGGTATGAGTGAGAATATGCCCTGCCAAAGGTGTAACTTCCGTAAAACAGTCACCGTGAAGGGGGCACGTGCCCCTGTAGCAACCTCTCATACCATCGGCCGTCAAAAAACCGGTGCATTATTCCCATACACAGGTATCTATAAACCCCATGGGTCCTCTAGAAACGTATAATTGATTTTCTATCGACCTTCACACACAAATATCGACCCCCACCCCCCCTCCATCACAACAAGGATATAAAGTTAATAATCGAGCTGTGAGGCGCCTTTTCCCTCCCCCCTCCCCTCCACCAGAGCTGTTCGGATAGCACGCCCAACAAAACAACTAGAAATGAGTATCATTTAATACGAATGGGACATAAAAAAGAAGAAGATAATAAACAAACAAAAGATACACTGATTTTTATCGCTACGGCCTCCCAATTTAACGACCCCGCGAGGAGGTTTTTATTCATTTTTTGTCTGCTCCTTATTTAGTTTTTCATGCGTTGGCTGTTAATATAATTACATAGACACGGGCGGATGATTATTTTTTATTTGTTCAATACTTCAGGAGTGGTTGAGACAGCCCCATCGTTTTTCTCATATCTCCCCTCTCCTTCGTAATATAATCTTGATATATCCCGGCAATTCACTATGTGACTGAGAAAATTGCAATGCCTGCAGGCTGCCGTTTGCTTTTCAACTAGATTGTGCCCTTTAAACATACCTCAGTGTGACTTTAATTATTGGACGTTGATTTGAACAACAATCACCCCCCACTCCAACACCCTCCTGCCACTTCTCCCCTCCCAGTTACAAGTTAAACCAGGTGTACTTTGATTCATTTGCATATTATACGCTTCTCTCCACTTTTTCATCACATTTATTACGTCTTTAAAGTCGATTGCGATCGTATATTTCTGCCGAATAGGAAGCCGTTCTCTGTCTTTTTCTGTGTTTCATGAATCGTAAAAATAACAACTTGTTGCCGTATTTTTAAAGAATGTCAGTTGGTTGAATAATGGCAGCGTACGGTTTGTAACTGGGTGAACAAGATTTCTTCTTTATAAAAATAATAATTATTTATTTGTTCACATTGAAAGAAATTATAATTCGAGGTGTTTCAATTTTTGGAGAAAAAGTAAGTTTGCTCGTACGAGCTCCCTGATATACCGCTGTATTCAGGGATGTAGTTATAAATAAGGCTCTTCGCTTCGTCCTGCTCATTTTTGAAAGTGTGGTTGCTCCCAAGAGACTCCTCGACTAGCCAGTCGTAGAAGAGACGGTTGGTTCTAACGGCATCTGGAAAATGTGGGTCGTTGCCATTGGCGCTCCACTCAAATGCGATCTTCTCTGGGTGGAACTGTACGGCAACAATTGGCGCCTTGCGATGTTCCATCGATGATATGAACTCTGTGTTGTTTGACGCCATGTTCAGGGTCAAAATTTTCCAGACTTTGTTCAAATTGTGTTCGGTTAGAGTAGTTGGAGTGACGCACTTCCTTAAAATGATATATAGTATACGTTGCGGAACGTCGTTTATTTTCAAAATGGGTCAAACTGACTTGTGATGGTTGGCTGTCACGGGCTTTGAACTCAATACTTTCAAGTCTTGAACGGACGCTCGTCTAAAGAGGCGACTTTGCCTTGGGTCGGCGACAAATCGAAGCGGGAGACTCACTTTATTCACTCCCTTGCAAGGCGTCAGTATTTGCTGCATTCCACTAGAAATGGCCGTTAACAGTTCTTGTCCGAGGCAAACACCGAGAATGGGAAAGTGATCATCTCGCTCGTTCATCTGAAGACGAAACGTAAAGTTATTATAAATAATAAAATTTTACAACGTTGCAAGGTGAATACTTCAGCCGCTATGTTGTAAATAATTCGACCAGCGTCAGCGTAACCGTTCTTGCCGTAAATATCAGCCGATCCGCCTGGGAATACAACTCCGTTTATTTGTTTCATTAATTCTCTGGGGGAAAAAAAAAATGTCCGCTAGCTCTTTTGAAAAAGACACACCCCACACTCTCACCACTACATTTGTTCAACTCACATATAATAATTTATTGGCTGAGCAATAAGTATGGGCACAACTCGTGCACCCGATGCTTCCACCATTTTAACATAGGACGCCACAATAAAGCTTTCGTTGACACGCTCATGGTGCTCTTGAGAAAGAATGCCAATCACTGGTCGTTCGGTTGCAAAGACAGCTGCCACCTGTTAAACAAGATGTCAACAACAATCTGTGCTAATGTAACTAATAATTCATAAATTTACTCGAAGTAACAGCGTGACAGATAGAAGATTGATCATTCCACCCTGAGCAAAGGTTCACGTGGCACGAGTATACTCCCAAGAAGTGATTACACTTAAGATTTATAAAAGGCGTGATTAACTAGACTGCCTAATTCAAACTGTTGTGATTGCCACCTCTAGACTACACTCTCAAATTACAAAAAACAATATCCTTGAGCGCTTCCAAAAAGAGTGATTGATGATATACACAAACGAATAGTAACACTCCACATCCGGAGGGGTTCCAGCCGTTTGTATATTATGTATACAAACGTGGAGGCGGGGTCAAAGAGGGCAAAGACGTGCTACAAACACCGTTTCCTGCCTTTCTACAGTTGATGAAGGCAATGGTCAGAACCAGACGCACACGCACACAAGAAAAAATATTGGGGTAGGAAAGATTGAGTTTGAAAGAATAATAGTGATGGGTTGACAGAGGTGGGGGTGGGGGTCAACAAAAGCTTTGGAGGAGAAAGAAGAAAAAGAAAAAGAAAACATTTTTAGAATTCGTGGCTTCTTATTTGCACAGGTCAGGGGATTATCCCTCGTTTTCATTCAATTTAGAACATATTCTTGGCGGGTTATTTATTTATGTTCCTCAAATTGTAAAGGGGGAATGACAGAGTGGGCAGGACGTCCCAGTGAATGAAATATTGACTTCCTCATCCATCCCTCATGTTTAAACCACTCCGATAAATTGAAATATATTCTAAAATTAACTGTAATGCAGCTTTTACCACGATTTCTCCATCTTCTAATTATAACCTATACTTTAGCCGTACAAACTGGAAAAATGTACATCCCGACTCGAATGCTCTACTGTAAAAACTGGGTGGATTCCGAGCCAGAAGCCATATCCATAGACTCAGGCTAAACGCTAGTGATGCACGAGACCGAGACCGAGACTTACGTGTCTCGGTCTCGGTCTCGGTCATTAGCAAGATGATCTCGGTCTTGGTCTCGGTCTCGTACTTAAAAAGTCGGTCTCGGTCTCGTCTCGGTCTCGGTCTCGTCTCCTAAGTATTGGTCTCGTCTCGAAAGTCTCGGTCTAATGACTGAAGGTGGATGGGAGGGATCAAAACCCTTCTTCCTCACACGGTTCACCCCCGCCACCAACCCACCTATATGTTTAGAGTGATTTTGACAGATCCCCGGTTACCCCGCCCTCTCCGGAAGCTGGTGGAAGGCTATGGAGCATTTAATTTATAACCCCCCCCCCCCCGCAAGTGAATTCAGCAGAAATACCCCCCCCCCCTGGAGCTTGTCATATCCCTTTAAACATAGGAGAGGGGTGGGGTGGGAAGGTGGTCGGGGAGTATATGGGGAGCGGGAGGGATTTCGATTACCTCCCCATAAGAGAGGTCCCAGATCCGCCCTTGGACCTATATGTATACATTTTGTGGGCTATGTAAGGTCAAAATGCTACACTTTAGGGGGGGGGGGAAGTCTACATCCGACCCAAGAATGGGCGTAAAAATGGGATTAACCCTAGTAGGCTAGTACAGGTCTTGTCATATCGCTGAAAACTTGTGTGGGGAGGGGGTTATTCTATGTGAGGATTTTCGATCCCCCCCACCATTTAAAAGGTCTCCGATTCGCCCTTTGATGCTTGATGCTATGTGTGTAGGTCACAGTATTCCAAACTGGAGAAATTAGAGGCACGCTATTTCTGCACGAAACGAATCGAATTCAGGCCGGTCTTCGGTCCGGGCTAAAGACCCAAACCGTTTCCGAAGAGGGGAACATTAGTTTGGGTCAGTGGCGGATTTACGGGGTGGGTTTTGGGCGTTTAAACCCCCCCCCCCCAAGAAGATGGCGTATGCTATTGCTGGTCATTGGAATGATTTCTTTTATCTTTACCAAGGCTGCTGAATAAGGGTCGCGGCACAGATGATTCCTATAGACCCTCCTCCCCTGTATTCGTCCCTCATCTACAATGCAGCCAGTAGTGCATCGATGAAGGGGTGAAGAGGAGGGCAGCCATAAAATTGATAGCGTTTTCCATTTGCATAAAATTCCGCTGTATCAAAAATATATAAAAGAGGAAAAAATAGATAAAATTAGCTAGAATTGAGGAAACTCCGTAAAATCGCTAATCCACATGACTAAGAAGGGCAGTGCTAAAAAGGGGAAAACGGATCAATTTAAGAATATTCCCTAATTTACAGCTAAGATTGAGGACTGCGGTGATTCGCGGCTAAAATTAAGAAATTAGCGGCGCGCCGATAAAGTTGGCCGCACAAATTGAGAAAAAGCGCTGATTGTGAAACTAAAATGGAGAAAAACGCTAATTCACGGATTTTCTAATTCGAGGCTGAAATTCGGTAAGAGCGGTGATTCGCGGGTGAAATTGATTTTTTGCCGGGAATAATTCACGGCTAAAATTTAGAAATAATGCCCAGCTAAATTGAAAACCGCTAGCTCGGCGGATCAATTGCAGAAAATCCGCTATTTCGTGGCTAGAATTTAGCAAACGCGGTAACTCGCGGCTAAAATGAAGATAACGCCAATCCACATGAAGTCATGACATAAGAACTGAAAAAAAAAAAAAAAATCAAGTATTGAAGAAAGAAAAAAAAGTTTCCTCACAACCAGGGGGCTCGAGCCCGCCTTCTTTGGGGCAGTGGTGACGGAAAGGGGGGCGTTTTCGCGTTTGATCAGTTTGACCATTATTGAGTCTTAATAGACAGCATTTTGCTATTTTTAGGACACGTATCGTCAGTTCAGACATTTTAAACGTGTGAAAACATCTCAGTTTAGCCGTTTTTGACGCACAAATGGTTGATTTTCAAAACATGAATAATCTGTTTAGGGCTTTTCAAAGCGCGAATCGTCAGTTAATAGGCCACGTTATTAAACATATAGAGTCAGTTTTAGCAATTTTTAGGGCGTGAATACGTCAAACTGCCAGTATATGGCAATTTCTAGGGCATGAATAGTCAGCGTGATATTTTCAAGCCGTCAAGTCAGTTGAGCTACTTTTGGAAAGCGTAGATCAGGTTTTGCCAATTGTATGGCTTGTATAGCCAGTTTGGCCAATTTTAGGGCGCATAGAAGGATTACTTTTTTTTTTTTTTTTTTTCATTCAAAAGCCGCGAATACGATGTCATACCAAGGCGAGAATAGCCAGTTTGGCTATTTTTTGGCGAAATACTGGTCGATTTTACCATTTTCAGGGCTGGAATAGTAATTTATTTAAGCGCGTTCAGGGCAAGAATGACGTCAGTTAAACATTTTTGGAGCTCGTAAAGTCAGTTTGGCCATCTTTAAAGCGGCGCATCCACCAGTTTGGCTGTTTTTAGCGTGCTTAGTCTCATGAAGGTTATAGTTTGACCATTATTGGCGCGCCAATGGTCAATTTTGCAGCCTACATGGCAGGAATCATCAGTTTAGGCATATTCCGGGCGTGAACCGTCAGTTTAGCCAATTTTTTGCACTTGGAGTCAGTTTGGCCATTTTTAGAGAGGTACCTAATTGCCAATTTTTAGGTTATAATTAGTCGCAGTTTAGCCGTTTTCAAAAGGCATAAATCGTCAGTTTTGCTATTTTGGGGCGCGATTATAGTCAGTTTAGCCGTTTTTATGGTGGGAATAGCTATTTCTAGGAAGTAATAAATCGCTGTTGAGTCATTTTTAGTAGAGCGAAGGACTCAATTTCCCCAAGCCCCCCCCCCCTGAGGAAATCCTGGATCAGCCGTCTGCTCAAAGATATATCCCTTAATGTAGATAAAAAGCTCATTCGGTGCTCAACTCGAGAAAATACGTGGCTGAAGTGGACAAGACGCGGTCATTCGCTGCTGAAACGGGGAAAAACGAATAAATCGCGGATCAATTTGAGAAAACCCGTTAATTCACGGCTAAAATTATGAAAAAGTGCTTATATCGCGGCAAAAATTGGGAAAACACCAATTCGTGGTTTCTACGTATACAGGCAAGTTTCGGGCTAAAACTCAGAATTAAGAGAGAGTTAATCGGACTTACGAGCTTATCCGCTGGGAAAATAGAGAAAAATAGAGTTAATTCGCATTTTCCGCAAGAGTGGATTTATGGTGTGTAACCCCTCCCAAGACAAAAACCTAGATCCGCCACTGGATTGGGTTCATTTGTTGTGTAAAAATATCTATACCAGCACTATATGCATCGAGCTTTTTGGATCACACCGAGACCGAGACTAAGTCTCGAGAAAATGAGGCTTAGTCTCGGTCTCGTCCCGGTCTCGGTCCAGAAAATGCAATCTCGATCAAAGGTCTCGATCTCGGTCCGGAAAATGCAATCTCGATCTCGGTCTCGATTTCGAGACCGATACTTTTTCTCGGTCTCGGTGCATCACTACTAAACGCGCCGTTATTTGTTGGTTCACACCAATTTCACCGAATTGCCTCCACTTAACACGACATTGGCTGGCTCATTCAATTTTGTTGCTTGGGCTCACTCAAAATTCCAATTTCACGGGTTCGTCTTACCCAACAAACGAATGCTTTTTCTCATTCTTCAGCTGCAAATTATAGCTTTTTCTCAATTTTAGTCACCAATTTAGCAATTGTCTCGATTTATTGCCTTCCCCTTATTTCAGCGGTTAGGTTACTGCTAGAAATCACAAGTAGGCGTTTTTTCAATTTTAGCCGTGAACGAGCGTTTTTTTTATGATTTCAGCCATGAAATTGATTCCATAAACTGTAAAATAGCGAAATCTCAATCTTTGCGGTGAATTATAAAGTTGTTTTCTCAGTTTAGCAACAAACGATAGTTTTTTTCTCATTTTTATCTGAAAATTTGCACTTTTTCTCAGTATTAGCCATAAATCAGCGCTTTTTCTCGATTTTAGTCGAGAATTAGCGCTTTTTCAGAATTTTTGCCTCAAAATTCATGCTTTCTCTACGAATCAGCAGTTTTTCTAAAGTTTTGGCCGCTAGAAACCTCGATAATTGGTGTTTGATCCGTCCTCTATAACTGTTTCCTTCTAGCAGTTCTAGCTCGGTACCTATAGCTCCCGTAGGGAAGGAAAGTATGGCGCGGGGAAAAAATCGATTCCGGGTTGATACACAACCGCAAGGAAGGCTAAAAAAAGTAGTTTTCGGCATGCCATCGCGGTCTGTCACTTTTTTCTCGGATAAATTGCATGAAAGTGTAAACCTGGTCTGATGTGAATGATCGCTTTTTTTTTCTCAATTTCTGACGCAAATGAGTGCTTTTTCTTTATTTTATCGAAGAAGTTGCCACGCGAAGTCACGGATCCAATTTTTGAATCAATACCTTTTTTTTTACAATTTTCTCAATCAATATTTCTCAATTTTATTCGCGTATGAGTGATTTTTTCTCAACTTTAGCCGTGAATTAACGCTTTATCTCAATTTTATGGCCTTGAACTTTCCTCAAGTTCAACACAATAGTTTGTTAGCTGCAAAATGGACCCTCTGCTGCCATTTATAGCGAAAATACTCGTCCTCGTCGTGCCCCTGGACGTCCTCATTGCACTCTGCAGCTGCACAGCCTGTAGAGAGGATACTGAACGTATGCACTGTCGCCGCACGCCAGCCCAATACGTTAATAGCGACATCATGAGCCGAAACTGTCGGCCCTGCAACGACTCCCGCAAGGTAAATCAAGCAAACAATTTCAACGACCTTTCTCAAGGCCACCGAACCCGCCTACCCCGATCGCGACCCGAGGCCACGCTGAAGACTCTGTTCTGGAACGCTGGCGGGCTGACTGAGGCCAAGTTCTCCGAGCTTCAACTGCACGTAAAAGAAAAGGACGTTGATGTTTTTGCAGTAGTGGAGGCAGGAGCGGCTTCGGACAGCATCACGGCTACCAAACATATGCCCTACCAAGAAGCCGCCGTCTGCTGGCTGCTAAGGCAACCCTGACTGTGGAGTTTTCCGTATGGAAGGAGATGGGCGACACTGACAGACTGGAGGCGGTGGAGCTTAAAGTGTGGAAGGGGCGGACCCATCGGCGCCTCTTTTTTGTGTATAACCCTCCCCGCAATAACCCTGATCTGACTTGGCTTGAGGACACTTGGGATCGGCGCTGCATCCTTTGTGGGGACATAAACGCTCCTTCAACTAGATGGGACTATGGGCGCACAGACCCAGTAGGGAAGACCTGGGAAGACTTCATTGATGAAAACTTGGTTGAGTATGTTGGGACGCCAGATGGGAAGCCCACATTCTTGGCATACACCGGTGCAACATCAAAACCAGATGCAGTGTTGGCCCATTCTTCAATTGCCTCAAGCACTTCCACTGCTCTTATCCCGCCACCAGGTGCATTTGGCCACAGCATTTTGCTGATTAGCGAGTCACTCGGCCCATATGCTCTGAAGGAGAAAAGGAGGCCCAGGTGGAACCTCAGAAAGGCAGATTGGACCAAGTTTGCATCTGCTTCGGACCAGATCCAATATGGAAATGAGCTTCTGGTTACCGCCTCTGATTCAGCAGTTCGGAAGATCGATGTGGCTCAGAACCACGCATTAAGGATTATCACTGGTGGAGCCGTGTCTACCCCAATTCCTGCAATGGAGTTCCAAACAGAAATTGAGCCGCAAAAGTTGAGGCGGGAGTCAGCTGCCCTGGCACTAGATGAGCGACTAAAGAGGAACAACGTTGGGTTTTGGCAGTCCTACACTCCTGCAGCAGAACTTTTGCTCTCTCAAACGACGTACCTTTCTAAGCTTGAGTCCCTACGAGAAGAGTATGGCCTTACCGACCTACTTTTCAACCCAGAACCCTTCCCGTCGGCCAGGGATCGGGTTCCTCGCTGCACTGCCAACTACTTTCTAACGTTGACCTCGCATGTATCCAAACAGAGCACCAAGGCAACCGAGTTAAAATCCCTTGCCTTGGAGACCATGCACACCCGCTTCCCTGAAGATGAATGGTTGCGAGTGTTCACTGATGGTTCAGCAACTCGGCAATAAGAACCATTGCAGCTCCAGTTGGTGTAGTTGCAAGCAATTTTGACGGAGAAATACGTGCCGTAGTACTAGCACTTGATATGCTTCTGGGAATTGATTTTTCCCGAGCAGTCATTTTGTGCGACTCCCAAGCAGCTATACTCAGCCTCTGTGCCAATGGCCAGACTGACTCCTGGGATGTTTTGAGGGGAAGGCGCCTGCTGGAGCAGCTGCTGGCGAGGGGAGCTATTGTGGCTCTTCAGTGGATCCCCTCTCACGTTGGCATCTGGGGAAACGAGTGTGCTGACACACTAGCCAAGGAGGGCTCCCAGATGGCCATGCCAGATGCGCCAGTCAGTTTTGTTGCAGCAAAGTCGCTTATTAAATCGTGTGTAAATGACAAAGCCCGGCGAGCCCACCAACGTTTGGCTGAGGAAAAGCAGTGGGCTGCTCTCCTCAACCCAAGTAATCGTGTCCCTGCCGACCTCTCCCGCCATGAATCCGTTGCAGCATTCAGAACCATCACAGGACACGATTACCTCAACGCACACCTCCACAGACTCCGGATGTTAGATGACCCAGCCTGCTCCCTCTGCAGCAGTACAGAGCCAATGACTTCGACCCACCTTTTTGACTGTCCGCAGCTTGCGGATGTACGACAATCTTTTTCCAATGACGACACCAAGTGGTCGAGAATATCTATGCTATATTGGGCTGCCAGAGGTCTCTTAATGGCTCAACAGCCGTGACCGCTCGGCGTAGGGGGAAAAAAAAAGCAACTCGCTATACCTATTGGACCTGAAAATAATTGTTAACCAGTAAAATTAGCCTTCCAAATTCACTGTACAAATATTTGTTATTAAATTTCGAAATTGAAGAGCGTTAACTTTCCTTAAATATAACGTTCTATAACATTTTACATGGAATATTTGTCTGTGGAACCTCTAGCGTACCGTGGCAGGGGCGAGGGGGGCGGACCGGCTCGGATGGGGCACCTGAATAGCTTAAAAATGAAAAAATCTGGATTTTTTTAAGTAGATGAGATGAGAAAGATTGGTTAAACTTGCTGTAAAATTGAGAAAAACGCTGACTCGCGGCTGAAATTGAGAAAAATTGCTTAAATTTATAGCTATTAACGTTGAGAAAAATCGTTAATTCACAGCTGACATTGAGAAAACGCAAAATCACGAATTTTGTTTGCAAACTTCGTGTATTGCAAAGCGTTATTACACGAAGCTAAAACTGAGAAAAGCGCTAATTCAAGGATGAAAAAGAGCAAAACGCGAATTCGCGTCTTAAAAAACACGGATTATTGAAACACGCTAATTCACAAGTGCTACAATTTAGCAGCTTTAAAAATTGAGAAAAGCGCAAATTCACAGCTACAAGAAAGAAACGTCAACTCATGGATTCTCAGGGCAACATTGGGACTAAATTTTAGAAAAAGCGGTAATTCACGGGTGAAATGGACAAAAACGCGGATTTGCGTCTAAATGAAAGTGGAGGAAAACGCAAAAAATTACAGCTGAAATTAAGAAAATGTGCTAATTCATTGCTAAAATTGATAGAAAAAACAGCTATTTCACAGGTGAAAATGAGAAAACGCCAACTCGCGAGAAAAAGCACTAAATCACGCGGTTAAAACAGAAAAATACTAATTTACGGGTAAAAAAAGAGAAAACAACGCGAATTCGAGTCTAAAAATACCTAGAGAAACACGCTATAATGAAAAAGCTTTAAACATTGAGAATAATCGCGAATTAACAGAAAACGCCAACTCACGGATCTCGGGGCTGCGACTGAAATTGAGAAAAAGCGAAAAGCGCTGATTCACGGCGTGAATTAGAGAAAAACGCGTCTAAATTCGCGTCTAAAGGTGGGGGAAAACTTTAAACTTTAAGCAGCTAAAATTAAGAAATAGGCTCATTCATCGCTAAAGTTGAGGGTAAGAAGGCTGAAATTGAGAAAACGACAAACGGCAGATTCGAAAAAGCGCTTATTTAAGCGGCTAAAACTTTAAAAAGCGCTAATTCACGGGTAAAATTTAGAGAAACACGAATTAGCGTTTAAAATGGGGAAAAATGCTATTTTGTGGATAAAATTTGGACAGAGCACTCATGCAAACGCTACACCTCCACTTTGCGGATCCTTGAGGCAAAGTCATGGCTAATTCACGGCAAGGAGTTTTTATAATAAGCACCGATTTGCAGCTAAAAATGAGAAAATGTGCTCGTTCGCTGCTAAAATTGGGAAAAAACGCTAATTGACGGTCGATATTGATAAAACGCCAACTCGTTGATTCCTCGGGCAACCCTGGGGCGCTAATTCGAGGGTAATAAATGAGAAAAGCACGAATTAGTGTTTAAAATGTAGAAAAGCGCTAATTCACAGATTGAATTTTATAAAAATTGCTAATTTGTGGATAAAATTGGAAAAGAGCATTCAAACGCTACCTAATTTGCGGATTCTTGAGGCAACTTCACGGCTAAGAGCTTATAAAAAGCGCCGATTCGCAGCTAAAAGTGAGAAAATTAGCTAATTCTTTGAAATTGATAAACTGCCCAAGTGCCCACCAGTATTCCACGCGGATTGTCGCATTGATTGAACCAGGCTGGTTCCCTTTTCCTGACTGGGTGACATGGATCTGACTCTATACCTGTGATTCTTACAGCACGAAACTAATTACTAACCTTGGTTTTGACAGCGACGAACAGAACTATGTGAGTCTACAATCTCCACTCACTTGATGGTTTTATCATGCCACTCGTGATGCTACAGGACGATAGTAATGGCGGTGTACGTCTTTCTTTAATATTTACATTCTTACGTAATTGTTGTATCTTAGACGAATGATTTAGTTGCTTTTTTTCTTAGTGCAACAAAGAACGAAATTTCACATTATTTTCTCTGGATAATATACGTCAAGTAGGAAAGACTACCGAGTATTTTACAGTAAACTTAACCATGATGAATTGATTAAAGGAGTTTTCCAGAGAAATTCATGTACCTATGCCTTTTTCGACACGCCCATAAAATAGTAGGAAGCTTTATTGTCACCGACCCACCCAGGTAGGTAGTATCATTTACTTTACGCTAATAAGGTACTGGGACCCATGTATGACTGCGGTAGACAATAAAAATCCTTTTCTTCCAACTTCCACCCTCCAACCCACACTTCCCCCCCCCTTCATTTTACGGGTGAGGCCATGGAAGTTAAAAGTTGAAAGACGGAGGAAAATTAAAAAAAGCCAGCTGGAGAAAATTGAATGTCATAAACCACTCACACTAAGTTGCTACCTGAACCGGCCCGCCGCCGTCAACTCGGTGGGTCTGACAGTGGGGAGCGGGGATTGATGCAATTGCGCCTTTACCCAGAAGTAAAAGTATACATTTTTGGAATTTTTGGTGCTCACAGTTTCATTTTTTTCTCCGACATTTTAAATTAATTCGTCTTAGAGGATGAACAGCAACGAAGACAAGTCTGGTGGTCATAAAACGTAACATTTTTTGTTTAATGTCCCTCTTTATATGTCTGCTTATTACCAACTGAAAATGAAAGTTTTAAGACTTCAGAAGCAAAAAATGTCGGCTTCTTATTGAAGCTTAAAAAAAAATCTGAAAAATAAAATAAAATCAATTATTTGTTGTTCAGTCTACCAGCAAGAACTGATTGGCAAAAGTTACAACAATAACCTTGCCCCCCTCCGCCCCTGAACCTCCAACCACCACGTGGTTCGCTTCTCTCTTCATGTTTGGACAGAGATACATGAAGACGGTGCGATGACGCAAACGGGGGAATGGATGATGATGTTTTACGGGATGACATTTTTTCCCCGTCCCCCCTGTAATAAGTACAGGCACGTTGGACTTGTGTGTGACTTGCGAGCTTCATTTAAAAAAAAAAAAGGGCTCCCGACGATCCTTATACGAACCTTAATAGCCCGGGGACTAGTTTCCCACTTTGTGGCCCCCTTTCAAGCTTCCTTCGTTACTCGTTCTTTATGACCGCCGCGTTTCAACTGTGGGGCAGAAGATCGGGCCGGCTCCACTGTGATACCCCCTCCTCCTTCAACCCTACCAATCATTGTTGGCAAAATAAGCGACTTGCGAGTCTCAGAGAATCGGCCGCTTGACTCAATTAAATTTTATGCGATTTTTTGTTTGGTTTTGAATGTGCAATTTTGAGCGTGATAAAAGAAGAATTCCGCCGTAAGGATTGCAAAAATCTTATACGGACGCATTATAATTCAAGCTGCAGCCGAGGAGAATTTTCTAGAGATCAATATTATTACGTTGAAACAATTTACAGTGTAAAAAATAGCACTAATTTACCGCGAGAGAACCAAAAATTCCACCAAGACTGTGCGAATCATGAGAATCAGCTCAACTAATTGGAAGAAAACTCGACATTCTTGAGTGCTCATGACTGTAAGTCTGTCATGTCTATCTTGATTTGCTGTATAACTTGACTAAGCCAGTTGTAGAAATAAAATGTTAAAAAGATAAAAAATCATTAAATTTAGAAACGTAATTGAGTGCACTCTGCACGTTCATATAGGTTCCGGAATCGGTGAGAATTATGTAAACAGCTGTTTTTGCCTAACCAGGAAACACAACCCCGTGAACTCGTCCCACTTTCAACTCCAAACTCATCCTTTTACCCCGGCCTAACCAAAACGAAAAACTTTTTTCAAAGCTCACACCGTGAGACCCCCCCCCCCCTTTATTTCTTTCATTTCCCAATCAGTCTAAATCACAGCTCCAGAGAAGAAGAAGAAGAAAAAAAAAGGCTGTAACATATTTATGACTGCAAGCTGTTTCTTGAACGGACTCGTTCAAAAGAAAAAGTTCTCCCCCTGCACCCCACCGCTTACCGCCTGCAGCCGACTTTCATACCAGCGCGGTATATGGCCCACATCATTTTAAAACCCCGCCTTTTCATTTTTCGGACGAGGTTTCTGGCCGTAGCGTTCGAGTGAAGAGCCATAAAGTTCTTTTTTACCTTTTAAAATATTAAGGACCACGCCTCCTCTCATTTTCAGACATTTTTAATTTTCGTAACAAGATTTAAGTGATGGAAGTCAACCAGTGTAACTAATGAAAGTGGTTTTTTATGCTTTTTCAAGTTCATCATTTTCAGTTTACCTACGCGTATTTTTCAATGGTTTTTTTGTTGGTTTTCTAATAAAAAACAATGCAAGACTAAGGAAAACATTTCGCCCTAAATATCAGTGAACGTAGAGATGACGTGTGAGTGTCACGTCAAATTTTGATCAAGGAGGGCCCATCAGCTGCTAACATTGAGATAATTCACCCTCTCATTATCACCACGCCAAGGCACAAGTATATACTATAAGGCCGCACGACTCGACCGAGTTGAAACCCTAACACCTGCCAATCAGACGTCCATCAGTATAGGTATATAGTTTACGGCGGCCGTCTTTGAAACAGACTCACGGAAGATAGACAACCCGCGTGGCTCTGCTCTCGTGAAAACTGTTGCCTATTCATTAACTGAAAGACAGCTGTTGAGTTCGGAGTTATGTATGTTGGTTTTTTTTTTCGCGGCATAGGGAAGGAGGAACACGCTCTAGGGCCGTGGTCTGACAAATTAAAATTAATTTAGTAGCTGAGAAATTCTGGTTTGCAGTTCATAAACTGGCTACCGTGGCAATCGGCTTAATAAGCGAGGTATAGACAGCCAGAACGTTGGGGGCGAATTTCCTAATTTATTCTAGTGTCTATCGTCTAGATACATTACAATGATCAATTAATCAAACCCATATTGTACCTATCTCACGAAATAAGAATTAGGTTGACTTTTTATTTTTGTGCTGAACAACTGAAGAATTATAAAAACATGTTTTATAAAATAAAAATGAACTTGTCGTCTTGGTTGACATTTTTTGTTATGGATACGACAACTCATGAATTAATAATTGAAGCCTAATAACGCAATTTTGTCGATAATTACCAGATTTCTGTGATGACAAGTTTGACAACATCCTAATTTCCCGACCCCTGTATCCCCGACCTCAACTTATTCCTGGCCCCAACTCAAAAACCCAGGAATGCACGTTATACAAAGACCAACTTCATCGATCTCTCTACCGGTTACTCTCTGTTATTAGAGAGATTTTGCAACCAGTCCTGTAAAAGCTAAAGTTAATTTTTGAGTACGCATTGCTAGGGTAGTAATCATTTCGTTGGTTAAACTGTGAATACAGCGTTAACGTTAGCGTTAGCGGAGCTGTTTGCAAAATCTGATTGGCGAGACCGAGACCAAGACTCCAGGTATCGTACCGAGACCGAGACGATACCACAATTCTCGAGGAGATACTGTGACTCAGTCAGTGAATACGTTTTTTTTTTTTTGGATGGCAGTGAGTGGCAGTTGAGCTTTGAGTTAGGAGTTTGGTGGACCTGTGTTATAATTATCAATTCCACTTTATGTTATTTAAATACCCTCCAACCTTATGACTTTTTGCTTACAATTGTTTTAAAAGTTCAGTTCGTTTCTCACACGGTTTATTTTGTCAATTAAAGCCTTATTCTACAAAAGGTTTTATCATTTCAATTTAATTGACAAAATTTAATGAACACCAGCACCAGCCAGCATGGAACGACTTCTCCAGCCTGAAAAATTAAATCTCGACCCTACTTCGCCAACGGCAGCAATCGAATGGGAACACTGGCACCGGACTTTTTTTAATCTTGTCGCGTCTATTCAATCCTCGGATGAACAAAAGTTGAGAATTTTACACAACTTGGTCTCTCCAACTGTTTATCAATATATACACGGATGTGGAACGTACACAGACGCAATAACGGTTCTTAAAAATCTTTACGTCAGGTTATCGGTTGATAAACGAAATATTTGCTCGGCATGAGCTCCAGACGAGACAGCAGCAGCCCGGAGAAAATACTGAAAGGTACGTGGAAGCTTTAAATATTTTGGCCAATCGATGTAAATTTAAAGCTTTGACGGCAGAACAAAACCGGACCGACTTTATCAGGGACGCTTTTATTAGAGGACTAAGTTCCAGTCAAATAAGATTAAGATTACTCGAATCGTCTTCCCTAAATTTGGCCGAAGCAATTGATCAGGCGCGAGCCTTAGAACTAGCTCAACAACACTCATTAGGTTAGAGTAATTCTTATTCTGTGAACGCCACGTCCGTTCCAAACCTCGATTCTGGTCTGGAAATTCCCGAAAATGACCATTTTAATGCTTCCGTTTCTTCGAAAAAATCTAGCGATTTTAAATCATGCTTTTTTTGTGGGCGACAGTATCATAGAAGAGATCAATGTCCAGCCAAGGACGCCTCATGCGGAAACTGTAATAAATTGGGGCATTTCTCTAAGGTATGTCGATCGAATCCAACTTTTAATCGTAAGGGTCACGTTAAACAAGTATCTGTGGTTGTTGCAAGCTCCTATACTCCCTCAAGTCTAAAAAAGGCTACCATCACTGTACTGTTAAACGGCTTCAAAGCATCCGCCTTGATCGATACTGGTAGTTCTATAAGTTTCATTAGTGAAGCACTAACGCAAACTTTAAATTTGAAAATTCAACGTTGTCGGGAACAAATTACAATGGCTTCAACGTCATTTCATTCGTCAGTCAATGGTCAGTGCTTTGTTACTTTAAAATTGCCTGGCCATAAACACACTACAGTCAAACTTTACGTACTCAGGGACCTATGCTGCGATGTGCTTTTAGGCCATGACCTCTTACAACAACACGAGAATCTAAAATTGTCATTTGGAGGCCCTTATGCGAAAGTACCCCCAGCTTCTCTCTTTTCACATTTGACTCCAGACTGTAAACCAATTGGCGTCAAATCAAGAAGGCATAATCCATCCGATAATTCTTTCATCAAAGAGGAAATCAAACGTCTTCTTCAAGAGGGTGTGATAGAGCCCAGTAAGTCTCCATGGCGGGCTCAAGTGCTTGTGACATCAAACGAAAATCACAAACGGCGTATGGTGATTGATTATTCCCTCACAGTAAACAGGTACACTATGTTAGACGCGTACCCTCTACCAAATATTGAGGACGTGGTAAACAAGGTAGCACAATTCAACATTTTCAGCACTGTTGATCTGCGAAGTGCATATCATCAAATACCCATTAATGATGCTGACAGGATATACACTGCTTTCGAGGCGGACGGACAGCTGTTCCAGTTCCGGCGAATTCCTTTTGGGGTCACCAATGGCGTGGCAGCCTTTCAAAGGGTCCTAGATGAAATAATCCGCAAGGAAAACTTGACAGCGACGTATGCATACCTAGACGATGTCACAATTTGCGGCTCAGACAAAAATGACCATGACAAAAATCTCGAAAAATTCATGGAGGTTGTCAAGAAGTACAATTTAACAATAAACACGGAAAAAAGTTCCTTCGCCCGGCCAGAAATCAACCTCCTCGGCTACATAATTAAAAACAAAACCATTAAACCCGACCCAGACCGTCTAGACCCTCTACGTCACTTGAAACCACCGACTAACGCGTCATCCTTGAAAAGAGTTATGGGTCTGTTCTCACATTACTCTAAATTCATACCTAAATTTTCAGAAAAAGTTCGTCCTCTAGTCGTATGCAAATTTCCCCTCGATCAAGAATCACTTCAGGCATTTGAAAATATCAAGAAGGTCATCACTGACGCAGCAATTACTGCAGTAGACCTCGATTCCCCATTCACCGTCGAAACGGGCGCTTCATCTTTCGCCCTTGCTGCAACCTTATCTCAGCATGGCCGCCCAGTCGCATTTTACTCTAGAATGTTGACAAAAACTGAACAACGGCATGCGGCAATCGAAAAGGAAGCGTGTGCTATAATTGAGGCGGTACGGAAATGGGCGCCACTATTTAATGGGTCGACAGTTTCAACTCATAACTGATCAGCGTTCCGTATCATTTATTTTTTCGAAGGAACATACTAGTAAAATAAAAAATGAAAAAATAATGCGCTGGAGGCTATAGCTTTCGTGTTATTCATACGACATTGTGTACAGGCCCGGTAAAGAAAATGTAGCCGCTGATGCTTTTTCAAGGATTTGCGCCAATGTGTCTAATTCGAAGGACAATCTGAGAAAATACCACGAAACTTTGTGTCATCCAGGTATAACACGTTTTCACCATTGGATAAAGAGTAAAAATTTACCCTTCTCTGTTGAAGAAGTTCGTCAAATTGTAAATAATTGTAGAATTTGTTCGGAAATCAAGCCAAAATTGTTCAAGCATCAAGGAACGTTGATAAAAGCGACATCCCCGATGGAAAGACTCAATATGGATTTTAAGGGCCCTTTACCTTCGAAATCTCGAAATCGTTACATCTTGACAATTATTGATGAATATTCCAGATTCCCTTTCGCTATTCCTTGTTCAGACATGACAACAGCTACAGTTGAAAGAGCTTTAGAGTTCATTTTTCATATGTTCGGAACTCCTGCGTACATTCATTCTGATCAGGGATCATCTTTCATGTCTCACGAACTGCGGTCTTTTCTTAGTTCCCATGGGATTGCAAGTAGTAAAACAACTCCTTACAACCCAAGAGGTAATGGTCAAGCTGAACGGTACAACGGTATAATTTGGAAATCTGTCCAACTGGCTCTAAAAAGCCAATCTCTGCCAGTCATTCATTGGGAAGACGTCCTCGACACAGCCCTTCACTCCATACGTTCATTGCTCTGCACGGCCACAAATGAAACACCTCATGACCGGATGTTCAAGTTTGCCAAGCGAACGGGGAACGGGACATCGACACCGAATCGGTTGACAACCCCAGGTCCAGTATTTGTACGTAAGCACGTAAGAGCTTCGAAATTCGACCCGCTGGTGGAAGAAGCTACGCTCCTCGAAGGAAACACTGAGTACGCTCAGATCGAATTGAAAGACGGAAGAGTAACGGTGGTATCCACTAGAGACATCGCACCCATTCCCGTTCAAGATAATTTGAACTCCCTTGTTGCGTCTCCACCAATTATCGACGCCTGTACACCTCTCGACCTCTCGTTAGAAAACGCTATCACGGACGAAAGAGACTCTCCTGAACTAATTCAAAACATACCATCTTCTCCTCCCACTATACCCGAAATGAGAAGAAGTACAAGACCGAGAAAACTGCCGGCTTATCTCTCGGACTATATTATTTAATACCGAAGCTCTGGATGAAGACTTCTCTCTTGGACGGAAGAATGTTATAATTATCATTTCCACTTTATGTTATTTAAATACCCTCCAACCTTATGACTTTTTGTTTAAGGCCCGTTCACAAGCTCTATGTTTGTGTTGTGTGGTGTCTATGCAACCAATAAAAATGCTTCATTTTTCGAGGGAATAAATTTGTTTGGTTGCATAGACTCCACAGAACGTAAACATAGAGCTTGTGAACGGGCCTTTACAATTGTTTTAAAAGTTCAGTTCGTTTCTCACACGGTTTATTTTGTCAATTAAAGCCTTATTCTACAAAAGGTTTTATCATTTCAACCTGCACCTATTAGGGCCCGGGGCAGCCCCCCCCCCCCCAAGTTGAGTTTCCACCACTCCAACTGCAAATTAGCAATTTTGTCTATATTTTAGCAGAGATTTAGCACTGTTCTCAGTTTGATGTGAAAATTAGGTTTTTCTTACGTATTTTCCTCAATATTAGCCAAAATAGCAGGTTTTGTCCATTGCCACGAATCGCATTTTTTTGTTCCCCACGCGCTAGGAATTCGCGATTTTCCTCAGCCGTAAATCGTCGGTTTTTTCCCTATAATAGCCATAAATTGTCACTTTTTCTCATTTTTAACCTCCAAATTGCGTTCAGAAGCCGCGAATGGATGTATTTTCAATTTTGGATGCAAATTGGAACTATTCACAATTTTGGCCGTGAATTAGCGCTTTTCTTAATTTTAACAGCGTTTCTAATCCGTGAATTAGCGAATTTTCTCAATTTTAACCATGAATTGTTGTTTTCCTCGCTTTTAGATGCAAATTGGCGGTTTTTTTCCATTTTTGGTAGCGAATTGGCAATTTAGGCTGAAAAATTAGCCCTTTCTGCTAATTTTGATTTTCTCAAGTCACAAATTAGCATTTTTGTACATTTTAGCACCTCATGAGCAATTTTGTTTTACTTTTTGCTAAAGATTAGCGCTTCTTTACAGTTCTAGCCTTGAATCAGCGGAGTTTTTTTTAACTTATTGCTTGAATTCACTCCAGTGGCGTACCCAGAGGATGGGGAGAAAGGTGGATCTGCCCATCCGGGCCAAGTTTTTGCGAAATTCCAGCAATACGAAGGGCATTCATTACAACACCCGTCCCTCGCCGGTCCTTATTAGGTATTTGGACTGCTGGAATCGCCTCCTCCGGAAGGATTTCTAGGTACGCCCCCTGGATTTTGGGTTTTTTTCAATTTTCGCCTCGAAATTGTCTTCAGAAGGCAAGAAGAGTATTCAAATTGGAAATTTTACCACAATTTTGGCCGTGAATTGGTGATTTTTTTCAAGTTTAGCCGCGGACTGACGCTTTTTCTCAATTTTAGCGGCGCAGTAGCGATTCTAGCCCGTGAATTCATGAATTTTCTTAATTTTAGCTATGTATTGACGTTATCTTTTGAATGGCGTTTTCCATTCAATAATACACTCGTGTGGTGTAAGTTTTTCCACCCGTCCTCTCTGAATTGAAACATGTGTTTTTGGAGAGGACGCTGCTCTACACTTGTGTAGTGTGTTGAATGGAAATCGCTATCAAACCTTTTCCCTATTTTTAGCAGTGAATTAGCACTTTTTCTCAATTGGAGCTGAAAATTAGAGTTTTCTCAATTTTGGCCGCGCTAATTATGGTGATTTTTTCAATTTTAGACCACGAATCAGAGCTTTCTCGCAGTTCTACGTTCTAGCCACGAATATTAATGTTCTTTCCTAAGTTTTTGCCACGTCAGCAAGTTGCACATTGACGATCAGCACAATAATGCGCTTATAGACCTAACGAAACAGGGGACGGTGTATTTTCTCAATTTTAGCCGCGAATTTTCCAAAATTATAGCCACCAGAAGCGCTCTTGAGAGCTAATCGAGTATTCAGCCCACAATCTTTGCTGATATCACTTAATGCAGTTAGGAAAGACTGAAATTCGTAGAAAGGAGCCAAAATCGTGGTTCAACCTTTCCAACATTTTCACTTACCTACATCCATGAATATAGAACCTAAAAATCGTCATTGTTCCGTATAAGCTTTTCTGGGGGCCCGGGGTGGTCCGCCCCCCTCGCCATTATCTCAGCACGCCGCTGGTTGGGATCTTAGTGTATTCCTCAATCCCACCCTAATACCCTCCATCCAGCACCAATCACACTAGGTGGCGCACGCGCTGTGAGGCCCATTTTGCCCCTTCTGCCGATCATTGGTCCCTAGACACCCCGTAAAACGTATTCACGTTGAAAAAACACAAAAAAACAAAAAAAAAAGATTGTGGTCCTGACATAATCTTCCTGTGCCTTAACCCGCTCCCCCATAGGCGAATCTTGGGGGAGGGGGGGGGGTAGCAGCAGAATTACCCGAGCTGGTCAAATCGCTCTAAACATTGGGCTAGTGGTGATAGTGTACCGTGGGAAGAGGTGGGGTTTATATTACACCCCCCCCCACCAAGATGGGTACCAGATAAGCCCTTGCCCCTTCAGCCCCATGTACCCCCCCCCCCAAATTCGTTTTCTTCCTTTATTCATTATTTAGTTATTTATTTTATGAAGAAAATTCAAACCCCCTAAAATCAAGTAATTCTAACCGTAGGCCGTGAGCAGAAATCTCAATGAGGCCGCTTGGTCTTCAAACGAATAATAAATATACTTTTTACGCACTGTGGCGTTAAATCGTGGCATTTTATCAATTATTGTGGACACCAATTTGTACGCAGAAACCGCGAATTCTGGCGTTTTCTCAATATTATCCGTGAATTAGGAATTATCTCATTTTTTGCCGCGAATTAGCACTTTTTCTGAATTTTTAACAATTAATTATCGCCCCCTGATTCAGGCGAAATTTAGGTAGCGCTTTTCCTCAATTTTAATCACGAAGTTGCCCCCCGAAACCATGCATAGGCGTTTTTTTCAATTCCAGCTATACGATCGTTAGCTTTTTCTTAGTTTTAATTTGGTGTACTTTTCTTCGTTTCAGCCGCGAATTTGCGTTTTTTCCCCATTTCAGCCGTGAATTTGCACTTTTTATTCATTTTAGCCACAAACGAACACTTTTTCGCAATACACACATATTTAGCGCTTTGTCTGAATTTTTATGAGCGGACTTGTCCAACCGGTTACCAAGAATCTGAGAGCCCAACCCAAGAGCTATGTATGAGGGAAGAGAAAGATGGATTCCCTTGTCCCTTCCGTGCAATTATCAAGACGAATACACGATCGATCCTATTCTATGTCCTACAGACTTTATCGTTGTTCAAATTAGAACAATAATTGGATGTAGGGGGCTTTGCACCCACCAGACTTCACGAAGATTGCACCCAAAAGTGCGGTCCAGCCTCCGTTTCGACCTCAGACCTTCAGCCACCAGGGCCACTCGGTCCTGGTCTCATCAGCCCGGCAATTGAGCCGAGTACGGAGCCGATGGACCGCCCCTCGCCGGGAGCGGAGGTGCTACTGCACTACGATCCCCGCCCCGGCTCTCAACCCGTTCTGGCAAGACCAAGACGGGGAGGACCCGGCTCACCAGAACCGATGAGAACCGTGAGGGCGAAACGGGGACTGGCGATGTAGCGGCTATAGGCGCCGCGGCCAGCGTTCAAATTAGAACAATTGGATCTCCACAGGACCGAGTGGCCCTGGTGGCTGAAGGTCTGAGGTCGAAACGGAGGCTGGACCGCACCTTTGGGTGCAATCTTTGTGAAGTCTGGTGGGTGCAAAGCCCCCTACATCCAATTGTTCTACTTTGCGGGCCATGGCGTAAAGAATCGGTTTGACTCTTTGAGCATGAAATTGAGAACAAAGTAACCAAAATGGTGTTTTCCATACCAAAAAACAGTTCTTTTGGTTGACAATAGTCTACTTAAAGGCCCTCTGAAGCTAAATTTTCACCAAAAAAGTTATTTACTTTCATTGAGAAGTCAAGTTCGCCATTAGGAAAGGATCTAACGTGATTTTGAAGTGATTGCCCACTCATTGCCAGCTCCACCGCACGTGTTTCCACTACATGCTCTAATTACCTGCTCTAGGACTGAAATCTGGAATTATTGAGCAATGGGCTAACTCACTAAGGCATATATTTATGCCTGTCCGGAGGTAAAATATATTCCTTCTAATATTTTAGAGCGTATCTCCTAGATTTTTAGTGTATTTCAAATCACATTCATCGAATTTTCTAGAATTTCATTAATTATACGGTCCACAGTCATGACACGACAAACCAGAGCCGGAATTCGTTTAACAGCCCCGAAACGAAAAACAAGTCTGTCAGTCGGTTCCTAGTTCTTATGAATAATAAGGTGAAGAGGGGCAAAGGGTGACACGTAGAATCATTTCGACTTTTTTTGTTTTTTTCAGTAGAGTGGAGCCGTCCGATCGTCCGTCCCCCCAAATTAACGTCTCTCGCAGGAGTTATTGAGGATGAGAATGTGGGAAAAGGTACCACCTTGGGGCTGGACTGCCTCATTACTATAAACAGGTGCCTCGTTCTCAACCGTGTAATCTTGTGTCAAACCAGAGCAGATAGTCGCTCAACTTTATATATATATATACTCAGAACTATCTCTCTTTTTGTTTTTTCAAGTCTTGGATTTCATTCCAATCTAAGTTTTGGTTTCGATAACACTGTTTTTAAAGTGTTTTGTTATTTGTCTCCTTTTCGTTGAATTATTTTATCGAAGTTTGTCGTCTTTTAAACCCCTACACAGTCTCTGAACACATATAAAACGAAAGGAATTATTTAATTTCCTCCTATAAATAAATTTATGAACATGTTGAACAGACCGTCCTAGTTTATGGGAGGGCGTAACTCAAAAGGGAAGCCAAGAAGGGCAGCTATTAGTGCACGCACACAAAAAAAATAACTTCTATATAGTTTTATGAGGTGCTATAAACCAGTTACCCTCGTTTTTGAACATATTTCCCCCTTTCATATCCTTCTAGATGGCTATTAACAAAGAAAAGGTCGACGAAAATGTGTTTTTTTCTTTTTTTTTTTGTCGAAAATTGGCCCCGCTTAACTTTACAGCAGCGCAAGGGAGGGAAACGTTGAATAAGTCGCTTTTATAACTTTGCCGCTCTTTTCGAACCGTCTAAATAAAATTCTTGGCTCAAGGTAGTTTACGTTTGGACTGTTATTTATCTGTTTCAATCCTCAGTTGTTTTTTTGTCTCTCTCTCTTTCCCATAGAACTGTATAGCGCCCCAAAAATCAAGGCAGTCGAGTTATTTAATTACCACGAACGGGAATAAAAGGAGTGGAGATGCTTGGACCTCGTGTCCGTGTAACAAATTGGTCGATTTTAGAGAAATTTGATCCATTAAAGAAATCGTGCTGGACTCGAGGTGGTAAAAAAAAAAAAAAAAAATCGAGTTCGGCATGATTTAAAAGACCTTGCGTGCTTCGCAAGGTGAGCTTGGGAATGATTAATGAATTATTATAAAAGACGTCAAGCCTCACACTCCCATTTTATTATTTACAGTTTGAGACAGGAGGCACGCATCTTAATTGGTTATGGCAATTTATTTGACAAATCAAAGTATTTTTACTCCGCATCACTTGTTTCAACAAAAAAATTGCTTATTTATGGCCTGTTGTTACTGGCACGCGTTATAGTTGATATGCAGCCGGTTGCGTGTGTATTTCAAATACAATTAGCTATCTTGATTAACATTCTTGAAAACTCTATATTGGGCCTTTGTCGTTCGAGGACTTAAAAATTTTAAGGATTTCATTTTTTTTCGTCCTCTGTATTCAACGTTTGGTCAGCTTGCTACGATCTGAGTGATGTAACACCTCAATTTCACCAGATAAAAATCTGACTTCGATGAACAGATAAACCGCACACGGTCGCATCATAGGGGGCAAAAAATCACGAGTAGCCCCAGCTTAAAACCGAGAGGTGCGGCCATCCATTGGTTCGTGAAGGGGGGGGGGAGGTGCAGTGGTGATATACATCCCATAGTATAATGAGGTCTTAAAATGTGCAGCAGGTGTCTTCTACACACGCAACCCAACATTGGGGGATCTTTTTAAAAGATTGAAGAAAGGAACATAACAAGTGCCGCACTGTTTCATTATGGTGTTGATGGTACGGGGAGGGGGGAAGCTTTGCCATCCTCACCTGAGGGTGTGATTTGCTCCACCTGGACTTCTCTCTCTCACTCTCTCTCGTTTTTTTTTTTTCTAGGGTCCTAATCACCAGAGCCTCCCTCTAGTTACCTCTATCACTTCTGCTCTCCAGGAATCTGTACAGTTGGGTCAAGTTTCTGGTTTGAAAGTGAAGATGAAAGTGCTATAAGGGAGAGAGAGAGAGAGATTTTTTTCTCTATTTTCTAGCAGGCGTCTTTTTCAAAGACTATAGGTGAGGAGGGGTGAACGCCCCACCTGTTCTATTTTATGTCACTTTCACCAATCTGATTCTAAAGTTAGTCAATATTTTGGTTGACTAAATCACGTCAAGCAATATAGGCTGCGTAAATTTCCCTCAAACCAAACTAACATCGCGAATTCGCAGCAAATTTTATTCGGGATTATTGTATGGACCATTTAAATTTTGTTTCTTGAAAGATCCAAATCCGATAAATTTGATATTGAAAGAGCCAAACTGACATACCTTGGCTTCTTGACGTAACCAAAGTCCCAAAATTTGCTTCTTGAAAGAGCCTAATCCATGAACTTTGATTTTTGAAAGAGTCAGCGTGTTTGCTTCTAGTCTGACGTTGATTCAGGATTTGCCCAATAGAGGAGCTTGAGAACCAATTGATTGCTTCTGTCTACTGAAAAATACTTGAATGCCGTTCAACGCCTATGAACATAGATAAACATATCTAAGCTCACTATCAAGACGGTTAAACTGACGATACTCGTGCCCCAAATTGGTAAAAATGGAAATTCGTGCCATGAAAATGGCTACGATTATGGCTAAACAGATGGCTAGACAGCGGTTCTGGCAATTGCTATTCTAAAAATTGTCAAAATCACTTCTCCCGCGACGATTGGTGGAACTATCTGAAAATGTCTGATATAAAATTGCTTGATTGGCTATAATCAAACCATATACAAACAGATAAAATGGACAATTTGAGCCCAAGAAATTGTGAAATTTCGTGCATAAATATTGGGCAGCTAAAATGAGGCTTCGCGCCTTGAAAATGACTGAACTGCACACAATTCCTGCCCTAAAAAAACAGCTACTTGGTGTCTTTCAGATTCACGCCCTGGGTCTTTGTGGGATTGAATTTTGGTCCGTGCTCAAAGCCCCATGAGCTTGCTTCTGGAAATTTGGTTTTGAGAGGGGCAAATCCGAGAAATTGGGTCTCGAAAAGAGCCAACCAAATCTCGTTCCTTCACCAGCCTCCTAAAAAGTTTCCACGAACGTAGACCAAGCAGTGGCTGCGGCGCAGCAAGGCCATCGACATTTCTACGCCCTTTTACCGGTTTTTCGCGGTTATTCTACATTTTAACCGCACCGAGTTTCCCTAAGAACCGCTGTTAGCACTTTTTCTCAATTTTAGCCGCAACAGAGGCTCCATAAACCACGAACTCAAGGCTGTTTCCCTATTATTCTTTTATATCATTATTATCCAGTGGGCCCGCACCCAGCCTAGCCGAGCCCGACGGGCTTAAGCCGTTCCCGCAGCTCACATTCAGCACATTTAGCGTTTTTCCTCATTTTTGCCGCTAAAATTATAAATTTGTCTACATTTTAGCCACGAATTAGAGTTTTTCCCCAATTTTCCTTGCGAATTACCTAAAGCTTTGTCTGAATATGCCCGTGGATTAGCTATTTTTTTCACTTTCTGGTACGAAGTTACCTTCAGAAGCCACGAATTAGCGTTTTTTCCTCACTTCAGCGCTTCTTCGCAATTTTATCAGTGAATCAGAACCGGATAAGCGATTTTTCACCAGTTTAGCTGTGAATTAGCGATTTTCCAGAATTTTGTTTAGTGAATTCGTATTTTACCAGATTTCAACCGCTAATGAGCCAATTTGTCTCAATTTCATCCATTACTTCAAACGTTTTCTTAATTTTAGCTTCGAGTTTAGCGATGTTTTCCGCTTTAAGCTATGAATTAGCGCCTTTTCTCAGTTTAATTCACGAACTTGATATTATAATGCAGAAAATTGTCGTTTCCATACTTCTAGCCTCTAATAAGCGACTTTTCTGTACTTTATCCACGGAATCTTTGATGATACTTTAGTCGCGAAGTAGCTAATTACTTTTCTTAATTTTAGCCGTCACTTAGCACTTTTTCCCACTTCAGTCCGCGATTCAGCAGCGTACATTTAGGTTCTATGTATGCAGGTATACGTGAAAACAAGTTTTGTCACGTGGTTGGACAGCGATATTGGCTCTTTTCGACTACTTTCAATCCATCCGACCCAGGACGGAATGGGACGTTGTAGGTGATCAGCAAAGAGTGTAGCTTAATATTCGATTTAGCTCACAAAAGCGCTATTATGAAGGCTTAAAGTGAGAGAAAACGTGGCCTTCTGCGAGGTAACTTCTCGGCTACTATGGAAAATACGCTGCTCCACAGTTTTTGTGTCCTTGAGCGAATGAAGACTCAGCAAAGTGTTGGGGAAAAGCGCTAATATTCGTGGCTAAAACGGTCGAAAAGCGTTAATTCGCGGTATCTCAACGAAACATCCAGACAGAAACTCAGTAAAAGTCGCTGATACGCGGTGTCTAGTTGTCAATGTATGGCTAAAATGAAGACAAAACGGTAATTTTCTGTTGGTGCAATTGAGACTTGGCACAGTTTTTGCTTGACTGCAAGGGGAACATACAATAGAGAGAAAAAAAACGCAAATTCGGAGCTAAAATTGAGAAAATGACAAATTCTCAACTAAAATTGCAAAAAATCGCCCGTTCGCGGATAAAAAAAAGTGAAAGCCATATAATTTTTCGTAAAATGCTAACTCACGACTGGAATTAAAAAGAATGGCTAATTTAGCTGCTGAAATTGGGGAAAACGCTAATCTACGGCAAAAATTTGAGAAAAATAGGGCAAATTTTGGCCTAAAACCAAGAAAAAACTAATATTGAGAAACACCACTAATTAGCATGGCAGAAATTAACGAAAAACGCTGAACTTGCAGCTAAAAGTGCTATTTCATATATGAAAATTGTTAAAAGTCGGTAATTTACTGCAAAAATCGAGGATAGCTTCAATTCATGGCGAAAATTGAGAAAAATCGCTAACGTGGTATAAAAACGCTAATGCGCGGTTAATCTTGAGGAAAATCGTCAATTCGCGGATAAAGTTTGAAGGAAAACCTCTGTAATTCACGGCTAAATAAAAAACGAAATTGCGGTTCTTAGGTCATTTTTTTTTCTCGTCCACCTCCGCCACCATCATCATTTTGATAGACGCGCCCCTTATAACATGGCGCCCCCGGGCTGTCGCCCGACTCACCCCCAGGCCTTAAAGCCGGCATGGCACTGCCTCCTCCAAGTCGCAGCCCCCGACACAATCGTGTCCGTCACAACATTCCCATCACGTAGAGGAGCTTACGTAGCGCAATAGTGGCCTGGTAAACATCCCTACAACTCTCCGCACATGGTGCCTCCGCTCAGTGATAGCAGCCAAACCGTCGGCGTCGCCTCCCTGACCCATTCCCGAAGGCATGCCCTCGCTTGCCGACAGGCTGATAAGCTGTTCCAACTCCTGGCAGGGGCCTTCCTGTCTGCCCAATCCTTTATCTGGGCTCTCCCCGCTGTCTTGGAGACCGCAACAACCGGCTCAGGCCTCCACACTTCTTTATTTGCCCCCAGTTTCACCATTTCGTCAGTCTTCTTATTCCCCTCGTATCCTCTGTGACCAGGGATCAACGTGAGGGTCACTTCGGATGTTTCCCTATCGTGCAGTCATCAATTTTAGCCGTTAAGTGGCTAGTATAATCCAGTATTTGTAGCACATTTTCTCAATTAAAGCTTTTCTTGTTATATATATAACTTGTTGCCTCGAAAGACCTCTTTTGCTCAATTTTAGTCGCGAATTTTCTCAACTTTAATTGTGAGTTAGCGAGTTTTTAAGTTTTATGACTAACACTTCAACATGAGTGCACCCCCAAAGAACTGCATATTAATAGCACTTTCACTCAATTTGAGCCGTGAATGAGTGTTTTTTCTCGATTTAAGCAGCGAACTAACACTTTCTCAACATTTTGGCAGCATTTCAGCGGTTTTTCTGACTTTTAACAACGAATTCACGGTATTTTTAGTTGAGAATTAACGATTTTTCTCAGTTTGGTCTTGAATTACCGTTTTTCTTCAGTTTTAGCCGCAGACTTGCCCCGGCAACTGTACATTTTCGCGCTTTATCAGTGTTTACCGCAGTGTTGGATTTCAGGCGTTTCAAACTCTTTGAATTTGGTTTTATGAACAGTCAAAGCATTGCTTCACAGTCAACCCGACGAAATATTTCTTTCGATGAGCCAAATCCGTGGATTTGCGTTCTCTTTATGACTCACGAAAAATACTTTCTTCAAGTCCCAAACTGTAACCTCGGTTACTTTCCCGCACAATGCAGCGCTCAAAGCTATACTGAAAAAAAAACAACAAAAAACAATAGCTGCATTGTGCGTTTCATGACGATCTCAGTCAACCAGGTCTTTGTTTTGGAGCGAAATATCTTAAAAACACGAGTGTATGACTTAATTTACGAGATGGAACCTCAGAAGCTCTCCGTTGTCTTGGAAATGCGTATAAGGAGCACAAAGTTTTATTAGTGCGATGCTATTTTTCACAATTAAAGGTAACTCAAAGTTTAATTTATGCTTCCTTCACTCGCGGCCTTTGTCTGAAACACAAAGGTGAGGCATAATTAAAAAATCAAAAGTATAAGAAAACCGAGAAGTAGAATTTTTCTCGATGATGTTTTCTTCATCGAGCGTCTGGAATGACAAAGAACTTCCAAACGGAAAACAAGATCCTTCCTTTTATTTTTCTCGCAAATGTAAAACGAGGAATTCATACTTTTGAGCGAACAGTATTTTAAAGAAGTTAATTGCCAAGATTAACTGCGAGATCGAAATAACGATAATCATTTTTTTATTCGAGTGGTTTGACGTTTGTTTTAATTACCTCCACATTTGCTGCAATCTGAAATAAATAAGTTCAAGAAAAAAGTGACTGGATTGTACTGTTGAATAATTAATTTCCTGCTAGTAATAAGTGGTTGTTTCGATGCAACTCGGGGGGTTGATCGCTGTAGCTTTAATTTAAATGAACTCGACTGACGTGATTCCGTTGTGAGAAGTGGGGAGCCTGATGGTGCGTTTTGAATCAACTTCACCCCGAGAAAGTCATCAATCTATGACAGTTTTGAAGACGCGTTTAACAGTAATCACTCAAAACACGTCAATGATTCTGTTCGTACCTGCTCTTCTTTGTTTTTTGTTCTCACTTAATTATCTTTGAATTCCTATAGATTTTTATGTCGCCCTTTAAAGAATTGGGTTCAGTATATTGGGCGAATAACTGCGGGAACTCCTCGCATCTTATACAATCATATTCATTTCCATTTTATTTAAAATACGCACAGCGGGAGACGTTCTTCCCAAACCCAGCCATTGACAACCATCGAGTCGTCGTCGACGCTATTCATTTCGGGAATTGGGTGGGTGTCATTTAGTAAACCACTTTTAGCGGGAGAGAAGCCGGCCAGGGTGTGCATGTCCTGATGGGGAGCAGGTATAGTCGGCCACTTTTATGTCCGTGACCTCGTTGAAACCCTCCAGGATGTGTCAACATTTTCTTTTTAAAAAGGTCCTATACACCCGCACCCCCATCACCATTACCAACCGTTTTCCACACGTGCTGTCATTGTTTTTCTTTCTGGTTGTGCTTGGACTTTGTAGGTACGTTACACGGTTTAAACCTAGGAAGATGCGGCCCGAGAGTGGAATACTCAGTCTCAAAAGTTTAAGTTTTAAAGTCGGTATTAAATATTGCACGACCTTCTATTGTCAATCGAACGTCTCATGCACAACTGGCGAGTGGGTGTCACACAATGAAAACTTCAGAAACCACCGTGGCCCGTTTAGGGGCCCCTATAACCCCCCTCCCCACAGTTCTTTTTCTCTCGGGTCACGGGCCTATGTGACAAGCGGCGTGAAAAAAGGTGTTGTGTCTTCTAGTGTTGTTGACACAATACAGTATTATTGTGAAGATTTAGACGTGAGCGTTTCAAGGTATTCAGCTAGATATATTCGACTACAGGTAATAAGGTGTGAGGACCCAAGAAGAATTGCCCTGGGTTTGGCTTTTTTGACTGTTGAACAAAACATACGGAATTATAACCGTACCAACCGTCCGAACAAGAGAGCGAAGAATATGAAGTTTATGATAGTTTAGTTGAAGAAGCTGTAAAACGGTGCTTTTGAAATTCAAATTGGCATATTAACGCATACGGAAATAAAGTCAGTTACAACGAAGTCTTTCAAACTGGTCGATGGCCGCCTTGACTGTAAAAAAACATGATGCACGCCCGGCCTAGTGTTTTAAATATTAAATAATAAACTAGTTTGAACACGTTATCACCAATTTACGAGAGCCAGAAAATATGAAAAATGTAAATTTTGACAGAAACAACCATCTTTTTTGAACTTTCGGTCTATTTCAACAGGTAAATCTTGATATCTTAATAAATAAAAGAGAACACTCGTGTTGAAACTTGAAACAAGATGACTAACTTTCAAAGAATTTAACTTTTGTAAAACAAGGGCGATTCGAACTATTAATTAACGCTACCAGCTTCATCATAATACACCTATGTTTCATGGCCTCGTGTCTCATGTCCCTCCCCTGCCCATATCAGGCTATTTTGAGCCGGAAACTGCCCACAACAGTCAGCAATGGAAACTATAAAGTTATTTGTGTGGGTCAAATACAATTGACAGTATTGCGGTGTTACGCAAGAGTTATACGAACGACTGGCAGAGTCACAAAAATTAGTCATAACTAAAGACATCGTGAAACACGCATGTTTGTTACATGAAGGGCTCCGTTGTTGCTCTCTCTGAGGTGGAACGCTATACATAAAGCCCCAAGGGCGTCTGCACAAGGGGGGGGGGATGTCCATCTGACGCTAGGGGCGGGGGAGCTCAAAACTTCATCGTGGAAATTATTCGTGGTAGTGGGGGAGCGTACAGAATTGTCAAGGAGGATGCTGTCCGATAGTTGGTGTGTGCATTAGGTGGACACCGGGAGAGGGAATAATCCAGTATATGTAGCACACGATAAGGCTAGGAATTTTGGGATGGGGCAAGGTATATTTGTCCACCCTGGTAAAGAGCAGGAAAGCGTTATATTACCGCTCCTAGGAAGGCGGGGGCAATAAATTTCGTTCAGTTCGTTCATCGCTCACATCAATGTTACATTGATCAGGCGACAGGACGCAAACTTCCGGTTATGAATATTCACCGGCAGTGGAATTGCGAGTTCGGACCGATAAACAGCCTCGAAATTGCAAGTGCCTGAAGAAATTTGCTGCAAAATTACAGTTGGAAGGGAGAGGCGACAAAATTTGCCACTCAATTGAGGTTTTAGGATTGCATTGCAACTGCAAAATTGTGCGAGATTTACCTCTTTCTAATCCCAAAGTTCGCGAATCTGGATCTTTTAGAAACTTTGAATTTTGCTTGGTCACCTCCATGAATAACAAAACTTTTCGGGGTTAGCTCCCTGCGCCCCAGCGGACCCCTTCAGTAGCGTACCGAGGACCGGAGAGGGTACGAGAGGTACCGGCGGTTGTGGCTATTCTGGAATCCGAAATTAAGAAATGTACTAATTCGCGCCTTAAGGAGGCAACTTCGCGGCTAAAATAGACAAAATACGCTGATCCCTATAATTCGTGTGCCTGCACTTAGGCGGCTAAAATTGCGAAGGCGCTCTGAAATACTGTTCTTAAGACAATTACGCGCCATGAAGGCTGGATAGAGCGCAAATATTCGTGGCTAAAACTGCGAGAAAAAAAAAAACAAAAAAAAAACGCTCATTCGCTGTTTCACGATGCAACTTGACAACGTCCAGACAAAAATTGTGAAAAAAAGCGCTGAATCGCGGAGTATAGACCATTTTATTCCTAAATTTTAAAATAAAACACCATAATGTTCTGTTCTTGAACCAGCAGCTTTGCGGATGTTCTGAAAATTCATCAATTCGGGGCTGAAATTGAGTAAAAGCCGTAATTAGCTGCTACAATTTCTCAATTTTAGACGTGATCAAGCGTTGTTTATCCATTTTTTTAACGCTAATTAGTGCGTTTTCTCACTTATATTTGCGAATTAGCGACTTACCTCAATTCTAGACACAAATTTGGTTCAAGAACAGCACATTATGGCGTTTTACTTTATTTTAGCTATAAAATGGCAATAAAATCGGCGATAGCTCTTCAACTCACTTCGCAGCAAACATTTGTCAAAAGAGCTGACTCGCGAAACACAATTGGGAAAAAACTAATTCACGGCAGAAATTGGAAAAAATCGCTCATTACAGACTAAAATGATTTTTAAAAAACATAATTTACGTCTCAAATTGAGACAGAAGGATGATTCGAGGTTAAAAAGTTAGAAAAATCACTAAAATTTGCAGATGATAATGAGGAACAGTGCTAAAATTTGTGAATAAAATGTGGAAAAAGCACTAATTCACGGTTAAAATTGAGACAAGTGCTAATGCGTGGGTAAAATTCATAAAAAAGGCCGATTATCATGGCCAAAATTGAGAAGAACGCTAATTCACGACTACAATTAAGTAAACGCCAATTCGCGATTCTTTGATGAAGGAATCTTTTTGGCCAAAATTGAGAAAAGGCGCTAACTAATAGCCAAGAGTGGACAAAGCCACTAATTCGCGGCAAAAATATTAAGAAACGTGGCACATTGGCGGGTAAAATTGAGAAAAATCGCTAGTTCGTGAGCTAAAATTGAGAAAAACGCTAATTCATGACAATGAGCGTTTGAAATGAAAACGTTAATTTGCGGTTAAAATCGAGAAAAATACGCTAATTCATGGTTATAATGAAGAAAAATGCTAATTAGCGGTTAAAGTAGAGAGAATGGCAACTCGCGGCCTTCTGATGAATGCAACTTTAAGGCTAAAATAATGGAAAAGCGCTAATATTCGTGGCTAAAACGGTCGAAAAGCGTTAATTCGCGGTATCTCAACGAAACATCCAGACAGAAACTCAGTAAAAGTCGCTGATACGCGGTGTCTAGTTGTCAATGTATGGCTAAAATGAAGACAAAACGGTAATTTTCTGTTGGTGCAATTGAGACTTGGCACAGTTTTTGCTTGACTGCAAGGGGAACATACAATAGAGAGAAAAAAAACGCAAATTCGGAGCTAAAATTGAGAAAATGACAAATTCTCAACTAAAATTGCAAAAAATCGCCCGTTCGCGGATAAAAAAAAGTGAGAAAACCACTAATTTGCTGCAAAAATGTAGAAAACGCAAATAATTCGCTAATACAGAAATGGAGAAAATACTCCAATTCACGTGCTAAAAATACGGAATAAGGCAATAATCAAACGCTACGTGGTGTTGATTTTCATACAAATTGTCAAAGTCGCGGTTGCCTATGTCGACCTTAAAGGGTTTTTCAAAATCCATCCTCACATGCATGAGATCCGTAACGACTTCAGCCACCTCACTACATGCAACTTCCTCCAGAACACGCAAGTGTCCAACCTGGACACCCCGCTTCACGTACTCCGCCCGCAGCAGTCTCACCACCGCCATATATGCGGTCGCCTGCACATGAAAGTGCAGGGGAGGCAAGTCCAGTAACACACCTCCATGGCTGCCGTCGGGCACGAATGCATAGCACCCGTTACTCCAAGACAGGCCTGGCGCTGCAACTTACTCAGCAAGGCCTGGACTGTCCCTTGTTTCGTCTTCTGCCACCATAGGAGTGAGCCATAGGTGACGATAGGCCTAACAACGGCTGTATACAGCCACAACACCATTTTTGGCTTTAGACCCCATGTTTTGCCAAACATTTTCCGACCAGCCCACAATGCGAACGTGGCCTTATTCAGCACCCTCTTGATATGCGAGGTCCATTTGAGCCCCTGATCCAGGGTAACTCCAAGGTACTTGACTTCTTTTCCTACTTTCAATACTTCTCCATTCAGTCGAACTACCTTTAATGCCAGCTTCCTCCGCCTGGTAAACGCAACAAGGGTGGTCTTCTCAGGGTTAACCCTGAGACCATGCCTGCTGCACCATCGCTGCACTATGTTAAGGGCACCCTGCATCCTACTGGATATGGTATCATCAAATTTGCCCCTAACTAGAATCGCAAGGTCATCCGCGTAACCAACTACCTCATAACCCTGCTCCTTTAGGATAGCAAGAAGCTCGTCCACCACGAGCAACCAGAGCAAAGGAGAGAGCACACCCCCCTGGGGACACCCCCTTTAGGGCAACACGGAAACAGTCTCCCCTCCCAGCTCCGAAGTCACGACGCGGCATTCCAGCATCCCCTTGATCCATTTCACTGAAGATGGATCAACACCTCTGCTCCTTACTGCAGCCTCCATAGAGTCATAGGTGGTGTTATCAAAAGCACCACCTATGTCCAGGAAGCAGCCCAGCGCAGTTTCATTCGCCTCCAGAGATTTCTCAACCTTACCCACCAGTTCGTTTAGGGCGGTCTCAGTAGACTTGCCCGCCTGGTAGGCATGCTGCCCCCTCTGGATTGGTTTAATTTTAAGGCAACCGTCCTTGATATCCAGGCCAATTACCTTTTCCATTGTTTTAAGGAGGAAGGACATGAGGCTTATGGGTCGGTACGCCTTTGCCTGGGCCGAGGAGTTTGCTCCCGACTTAGGAATGAACACAAGCCTGACCTCCCACCATGCCTTCGGTATATACGATAATGCATAACTTGCCCTAAATATCCTTCTGAGACGTGGCTCCAGGACCTTCAGGCCACTCTGTAGCATGACCGGGAATATGCCGTCTGGCCCAGGGGATTTATAGGGCTTAAATGAGCCGATAGCCCATTTAATTTTCGCGGGCCTAATCAATTTCCCCGATGCGCTCCATATTGCATTATTTGCTGGCTGGCAGTCAGCCACCACTTCGCCTTGAACATCTGAGGCCCCTGCATCCCTGGAATCAGGAAAATGACTTCGCAGGAGGACCTCCAGGGTCTCTTTAGCGCTCTCGGTATACGCCCCATCTGCCTTTTTTATTAGACCAATTTGGCCCGGGCTCTCTTTGGACAGGACCCTCTGTAGTCTGCCCATAACGGACACATTCTCCATCCCCTCACAGAAGGTCCTCCACGTGGCCCGCTTTGCTTTCCTAAGGGCCTTGTTATACTTCGTGAGGGAGTGCCTATAAGCCTCCCACTCCCCACGTGATCTGGCCCTATTGTAAAGCCTCCTCGTTTCTCTTCTGAGCATCTCCAGCTCATTGTTCCACCAAGGGACTTTCCTGTTCCCCTTCTTCACCTTAACAGGACAGCTTTCCTCATACGCACTGAGGACCGCTGAATTGATCGCCTCCACCGCCCTATCGAGATCGGCGTGGCACTGAATGTCCAGGTCCATCTCAGACAACTCCTGTTCAAGATGCCCCTTAAAGACCTCCCAATCCGCGTTCTTGGGATTCCGATACTCTGTACTTCTAACCCTAGGAAACTCGACCTCAAACGAAATCAGCCTATGGTCAGGCATTGATGTTTCTGACATGACTTTCCAATCTCTGACACTATTGGCCAAAAACTGGCTAGTCAGAGTAACATCCAGGACCTCACTTCTCGCACTTGTCACGAAAGTAGGGATCGAGCCCTGATTTACCACCACCAGGTCATGCGTCATCAAAAATTGAAAGAGTGACTCAACCCTGGCGTTGACATCTGTACTTCCCCACATGGTATGGTGAGCATTCGCATCACAACCCACAATCAGCTGCAGGTTCCTCGCGCTGCAGTACAGGACCAAACGCTGAAGCTCCTCCGGCGGCGTCACCTCAGCGTCCCCCGGGAAGTACGCGGAAGCTACCACACACCTCCGGGTCCGGTCCTCGTCCTTGGCTTCCAGGATGACTGCTGTCAAATCTCTGCACAGAAATTCTGCCATAGTTAAAAATTGCACTGCGGGACCTAGAAGCAGCGCAGTTCGTGGCCGCTCCTCATCCCTACAGTAAACCAGCAGGGAGGCCCTTGACCTGCCTCTCCCATGCCCATGGCTCCTGAACCATGGCGACGTCATAGCTTCCCCCAGTGAACACCCTGCTCAAGACGGCCGACGCCGCTGCCGCACGATGCAGATTCACCTGGAGGAAGCGCAACCCCGTAGCGGTCACTTATTCCCCTTATGTACCTATTGTGGGATATGATCTCAGACAAAAATACGACTTTTTCAAACCAAAAATTAAAACTCTCTAATTTTTATTCATCTGATTTTTTTTAAAAGAAAAAAACCATTAAAATAGTTGTAAACAATGCGACGGCTACTGGCCGCTACACTACTCCCCTTCCAGCAATTTGTCGCCGGTGAGTGACATTGCGATGAGAGTGTGTAGCGAACGTGACGTGATGGCGGTCGATG
Source organism: Corythucha ciliata (assembly GCA_038030265.1). Classification (NCBI taxonomy): domain Eukaryota; kingdom Metazoa; phylum Arthropoda; class Insecta; order Hemiptera; family Tingidae; genus Corythucha; species Corythucha ciliata. The sequence goes on along the minus strand of CM075939.1, from coordinate 55,781,277 downwards.
GGCTTTATTTTGGTATGGTTGTCTTCCGGTGAATTGTTCGAACATATCTCGTCCAGTTCTGTCAAAAGGTACGCCGGTTTTAAACGATCAATGGAAATACTGACGTCTTTGTTTCGAATGTCAATATTAAAATATTTGTCATTTCGTGAATTTACTTTGAAGGGGCCATCGTAACAAGCCTGAAGCACCTTTTTTATGCGATCGATCCGGACGAAAACGTGCGAGCAGGTTTTCAGATCCTTGTGGACGTATACTTTTCTGTTTGTACCGTTGTTGACGTTGGTAGGCTTTAACTCTGCCATTTGTCGGATGAGATTGGTCACGAAAGATTGTGGTTCGGAGTTCAATTTTGATTCTTCAAAAAATTCGCCCGGAAGTTTTATAGTTTTTCCGTAGACCATTTCCGAAATCGAATAACTTACGTCTTGGCGCACGGCTGTTCTCAATCCAAGCAGGACTGTTGGTAGAGTTAGTGTCCATCTGGCCGAGTTGTGCGCTTTAATCGCCGCTTTAAGTGTTCTGTGGAGTCGCTCTACTTTTCCGTTTGCCTGCGGATGGTAGGCTGTGGTCGGCTGTAGTTTTACTCCACAAATTCGAGTCAAAGCTCTGAATAATGAGGAATCGAATTGTCTACCCCTATCCGTTACCAGACGAGAGGGGATGCCGAATCGAGTGACCCAATTTTCGTAAAATATTCGAGCTACGGTCTCAGCAGAAACTTCTTTCGCTGGTTGAACTTCCATCCAGCCGGTGAAACGATCAATCATGGTCACACAATATGAATGACCTTCGGAGGCTGGTAAAGGCCCCACCAAGTCGATGTGAACCTCACCGAAGCGTTCATCTGGTTCGGGAAACGGGCGTAATTCCGATTTCGTGTGCCTATGAATTTTGTTCTTTTGGCAATTGATACACGATTTAGCCCATTTACGAACGTCGGCTTTGATTCCTGTCCAGATGAATCGAGATGTAATCTGCTTGACAGTTGGCTTCACTCCCGAATGAGATAAACCGTGTATTTGGTGGAAGCAAGTCATTCGATAGGGCTCAGGAATGTAAGGTCTAACGAAAGGGGTCGAGACGTCACACCAGATTTGCTTTCCGGACGCCAATTTGAACTTCTTGAAGCTTAACGAACTTTCTTCCTTCATAAGAGTTTTTATTTCGTCGTCCCCTTCTTGAGCGTCAGCTATCAGATCGAAGTCAATGAATTCGACTTCTTCAATCCTTGACAAAGCGTCTGCCACCGTGTTTTCTTGACCTTTAATGTACTCAATGGTGGTCGAAAACTGCGAAATATACTGCAAATGACGCAACTGGCGAGGGGATGCTTTTTCATTTTTTTGTTTGAAAGCGTAAATTAACGGCTTATGATCCGTTAATATTTTGAAGTCTCTTCCCTCCAACAGATGTTTGAACTGCTTGATAGACAGGTAAATTCCTAAAAGCTCCCTGTCATATGTGCTGTATGACTTCTGTGCTTCATTCAATTTTTTTGAGAAAAATGCTATCGGCTTCCAAGCTCCTTTTTCGTATTGTTGAAGAACTGATCCAACCGCTACATCAGACGCGTCCGTGACAAGAGTTAGCGGTGAATCTGAGTTAGGAAATGCCAACAATGCGGTGTTTGCTATGTCAGTTTTGCATTTTTCGAAACTTTCCTTGGCAAGGTCCGTCCAGCAGATCTTAGTTTTGTCTTTCTTTTTTGCTCCTTTCAAATAATCATGTAGCGGAGCTTGAGTTTTAGCAGCGTTTTTTAGGTATCTTCGGTAGAAATTTATCATGCCGAGAAACGTGCGTAAATCCTGGACAGTTTCTGGAAGCTTGAAGTCCAAAATAGCTTGAACTTTTTCAGGCAGTGGCTTCGATCCTTCCTTTGTGATCTTGTATCCTAGGAAATCTATATCTTCCACACCGAATATTGATTTGGATACGTTGATACGCAGACCGTACTTGTCCAGTCTTTCAAAAACAGTCTTCAAATGACTCGTGTGCTCTTCGAGTGAGGTTGAAGCGATTAGAGCGTCATCCAAGTAGGGAAAAACAAAATTCAACCCGTAAAAAACTTCATGCACGAACCGTTGGAACGTAGACGGTGCATTCCGTAAGCCGAAACTCATGACCTGGAACTCAAAAAGTCCGAAAGGCGTTATGATCGCTGTTTTTTCTTTGTCTTGTTCGGCAACGGGTATCTGGTAGTATGCCTTGAACAGGTCGATTTTCGAAAATATTGTTTTCTTTTGAAGAACATTGTGAAAGTCTTCTATTCTGGGAATCGGGTAGCGGTCGGGAATCGTTTGAGCATTTAAACGCCTGTAATCACCACAGGGTCGAATCGTTCCGTCTTTTTTGTTCACGACGTGTAAAGGACTAGACCACTGAGATTTTGAAGGTCGAATTATTCCATTTTCCAGCATGAATTGAAATTCCTCTTTCACAATTTTGAGGGTATCAGGGTGCAATTGTCGTGGCCTTGAGTAAACCGGTTTGCCTTCGGTCTTGATAGTATGTTCTACATTGTGCTTACGCGAAGTGGGCAATAAATTGGGCTTTGTTATGTTGGGAAAGAGTGAGAGCAAATCGTGGAATTTTGCTTTTCGATCAATGGTGCTAACGAGTTCACAGGGATTGACTGAGCTAATTTCGCCGCATACGCTGAGTTTCGTGGTTCCGTCAACTAACCGTTTGCGTTTCAAATCAATTATCAAGTTAAATGTGCTCAAAAAATCTGCTCCCAAAATTCCTTTTTTAACGTTCGCCATTATGAAGGGCCATCGAAATTGTCTTCTTAATCCCACATCTAAGGACATTATTTTGATACCAAAAGTTGAAATTTCTGAGCCGTTTGCAGCGTATAATTTGTGAGAAGAATCTTTAACTGACATTTTCGTTGGTGGAATAATGGATACGTCAGCTCCACTGTCCACGAGAAATCGAAGGCCGGTTTTTCTATCACGCAAAAATAAGCGGCAAGACTGATTCGAGCTAGTAGTAGAGTTAGCCGCGACCTCGACTACTGTTGAAAGTTTTCCGAATTCCACTGACAAGGAGGCTGGCATTTGTCGGTACGACATTTATTTCCGAAGCGGTAGTGATAGTAACAGTACTTTCCTGCGCGATTGAACGAACTGCTTCGGCGTTCCCGACTTCGACTTTTATTACGAACTCGATTAGTGTGTCTGCCTCTTGAATGCTCGGTGCGTAATTTGAGGGACTCGATTTCTTTTTCCAGAACCGATAATTTCAGTTTTAATTCTGAGTCAGTCGAAGTGGTATAAAGCTCCAAGCGAGGATTAAGTTCCAGCATTTTGTCTGCCATTTCCGCTAATTTCTCGAGATTTTCATCGCTGATGACGAGAATGTTTTTTACGTTATCGGGCATTTTGTCCAGCCAGAGAGTTTTTAGAGCTCTGTCTGTAACATCATTCCCAGCGAGAGTCTTCATGCGACGGAGAAACTGACTTGGTTTTTCATCGCCAAATTCCAAATTGGACATTAAGCGTCGGATACGCTGTTCTTCGCTTTCCCGAAAGGTTTTTAGGAGCCTGTCTTTGGCTGCCGAGTATTTATCGTGCCTTGGCGATTGAATGATGTCCCAAATATTTTCAATTATTGCGGGCTCGACCTGGGCGACGAGATAATTGAACCTTGTATCTTCGCTCGTTATACGATTTATCGCAAACTGCGCTTCAACTTGATAAAACCATATTTCCGGTTTCTCTTTCCAGAAAGGAGGAATTTTTATACTGACTTGATCAACTTGCTGGTTTACTATGTTTTGCGGAGCGAGGCTTCTTTCTCCAGCTTCGTCGTGGGACATGGTTAATCACGTCGGGGTCACCAATTATTGTTGGATATGATCTCAGACAAAAATACGACTTTTTCAAACCAAAAATTAAAACTCTCTAATTTTTATTCATCTGATTTTTTTAAAAGAAAAAAACAATTAAAATAGTTGTAAACAATGCGACGGCTACTGGCCGCTACATACCCCACTCCGCGATTGCTTCTTCAGCATCGCCTTACTCGGAGTAGGGTGGGGTTTCCGTGCCCGACCTGCCGCCTTCGGGACTCTTTCACCCCCCGCTGGTCCGACACTATCACCTCTCTCCCCCGCCTTGCTAGTCGATGGCCTAGCATATGAGGGAGCTACCTGCGTTGACTGCCCGGATGCCGTGGCGCCAACCGCTGTTCCCACAGATAGCTCTTCCTGCCGCGGTGCGGGGGTGGGACCCCGCACAGCAGCGGCTACCTGATCCACCTCCATCGGCTGCTGCCGGGGGCCGGAGGATTCCCCAGATCCGCGCACTTCGGGAGAAATCGGTCCTTTCCAGGGCCTCAAGCTGGTCGTCCAAGAGGAGGACTGCTGGGTAGTTTCTATGAACCACACCAAGCTTCCTTCCCTTGAGCGCTCCGGTGTACGAAGGACCCTGTGCGGTCGTCCTTCGCTTCTTTTTCACGGCTCCCTCCGGAGTCGTCTCTGCAGAGGCTCTCCCTTCTTCCTCTTCACCACCATCTGCAGAGCACTCGCCCTGGCGGCTTCCGGTTCCTCCCCCTTCTTCTGAACCAGCCACAAAAAGCGTCGCCTCTGATCCCTGTTCAGGCCAGAGACGTATTTGTCAAAATCAGCGATCTCCTGGTCTCCAGGCGCCGCTTGACGCGGGGCGATTTCCCCAGATCCGCGCACTTCGGGAGAAATGCAACCGCCACCCTTGGCTTGGGCAGGTCACTCCCCTCAACCACCTTCAACCTTGCCCCCTCCCAGGGTACGATACTTTCAACGAGCGACTTTAACCAAACAGCCGTCCCGTCGTCCTCGCAGGTGATGGATAGCCATCCCCTCCTTCGCACCAGACCATCAAACTGGGGCACTACCTCCCCAGCTTTAGGTTCCAGCGGAACAATAGCAGCTTCAATGCTCCTTTCCAGGGCCTCAAGCTGGTCGTCCAAGAGGAGGACTGCTGGGTAGTTTCTATGAACCACACCAAGCTTCCTTCCCTTGAGCGCTCCGGTGTACGAAGGACCCTGTGCGGTCGTCCTTCGCTTCTTTTTCACGGCTCCCTCCGGAGTCGTCTCTGCAGAGGCTCTCCCCTTCTTCCTCTTCACCACCATCTGCAGAGCACTCGCCCTGGCGGCTTCCGGTTCCTCCCCCTTCTTCTGAACCAGCCACAAAAAGCGTCGCCTCTGATCCCTGTTCAGGCCAGAGACGTATTTGTCAAAATCAGCGATCTCCTGGTCTCCAGGCGCCGCTGTTGCGGGATCGACGGGTTCGGATACCGTTCCCTGACCCGCTTGTAGTTCGGGTACGCCGGATACCGGCGAACCCGAGAGGGAGACTGCTCCCTCAGCGACACCACCGGCGGTTTCGGGCTCAACCACCTCCATTGAGGTGGTCTCCCCCGTCATCCCCGCGGTGCCGGGCTGAGCAGGCTTAGGACTACTGAGAAGCTCGTCCTCAACCTGCTCCAGGGTTATGAACGGTCCCACGAGCAGCTAGGGAAATAAAAGTCACCCACGGCAGAGCCCCGCATGACGTGGGAAGGCTTAATACTCAGGGAGGTCGCCTGGTATCCCTGAGGCTCCGTTAAATACACAGCTCACCCTGTGTCACGCACCCTTCGGCACGGATCGCATAACGCCTTGAGTTGGTAGCGAGTTCTTTTAAGACCGTGCCCTCACCACTACACGGCCCATACCCCTCCTCCATTTGTTAAGATAATTCTCCGTAACAGGGCCGCCAACCGTGCCGCGGATGCCACAGCACGGCGCGTCAAAGACGCCGGGAAGGCTGGAGGTCGGAGTTGGGTGGCCAGTGGCTAGCTGCACCAAAATGCATGGTGCCGTATTTTTAAAAGACGCCATGAAATACACGGCGTCAACGCATAACCACCCCATTTGACCTCATGTTATGACCTGAAACTTGCAATTTCGCATTCAGCCAGGGAACTTGTAATTTCAATCAATTTAGCACCCCAAACTTACCACTTGTTGCTATTCGTGACGCTATGGTCGCAGTCGGGGTTGGCCACCGGCCAGCCCGCAAGGTCCCTCTAACAAAAACTTTCTCTTAAACTTTTGCAATTTCGTCTCAGATAAGCCGGGAAACTTGTTTAATTGAAGCCACCTGCTTATAAGCCGGGAAATATCCAATTTACGATAGTTCGGGTTCCTCGGGTAGTACAAAAACAACAACAACAACAACAAAACGAAACTTCCAAATTCAGGAAATTTAGGCGTCAAAGTGCAATATCTTCATTTTCAGACAGAAAGCTCAAATTTCGCTGATTTTGCCCACTACCCTCACAAAACATGCGAATTCCAATTTAGACTCTCAGCTTGCAATTTCATAAATATTTAGACCCGAAACTAACAATTACGCAGATATTTAGCTGCAAATGAGCGTTTCTTCTCAATTTCCAAATGTGAATTAGCGATTTTTCTCAATTAAATCCGTGAATATTTGGCGATTTTCATCATTTTAGGCGCGAAATCACATTTTTTTCATTTTTAGCCTTGAATTAGCGCTTTTTATCAATTTCAGCTGAGAATGAACGATTTTTCCCCATTATGTCGCAAATTAGCGTTTTTGTCAATCCTTACTGAAAAGTGATTTTGCGAAAAATGACAAAAAAAAATCTGTTTTTTGGGTTGAATTTCAAGATTATTTTGGTTGGGTGGGGGGGGTGGGCAAAATGTTCAGTTTTAATGCTAATTATCAAGTTTTTAAGGGGCGAATTGGCGGTTTCCGAATGAAGCCATGGTTTCGGTTACACCATTAAATCGAAGGAAGAACTATACTACTACTAAACTTCGAACTAAATCGAAAGAAGAATCGTGTTGTTGGGGGGGGGGGCATGGAAACCTGATTGACAAAATGACTGGAGCATTGTTTCATAAAAAGAAAGAGTTCACCTGATTTATGATGGAACCCCTCCCAAAATTGAATCCTAGATCCACCACTGATGTATAAGCAGTGTTCAGAGTGAAGATGAAAGAGTGTCAGCGACCCTGCGGGTTGTGGGTGTCTACCACGCGTCATTGTCAACCCTCACGCTTGATTGGCTGTCGTGGAAATCCCCGTGGAATTTCCCTGTGCCCCATCGTTGGCACAGCAGTGTTTGTGCCTCTGCGACAGTCGCTATCCGTATCAGGTTCATTTCTAAAACTTAAAAGAACATAATGAATGGAAGAAAACACTGTTTTTTTTTTCGAGTAAAATTTAACAAACGGCCGGGGATTATCACAAACTTGTGTTTTGAATGATTGGTGGTTGGTAAAAAGTAATTAATTCCAGAGTACGACTGCCAACATAATTCTTATCTCGCGCTTAAAAGAGGTATTAAATCAGTTTTATGCGGGAACATCTTACTTTATTGCGGATCTCGATATACTGATTATAATTCAGGATTTCTTATCGAAGAACACGAGAGCTTTCTTATCGTCAGGCTCCATCAAAGCCTAATTAATATTTAAATTGAGCGAAAGCTTTTCATATTTCATTTTATGAAAAAAACTTGCTCTACTGAATTCATTTCTTGTTGAACGTATTTTCCATCTTTGGGACAGGCTTTGGTAAGGGGGGGAGGGGTTGCTCATCAACACCTTGGGGGCAGCCAATAAATTACAACAGCATCCTGGCCGCTGTATATTTTTCAAGTGGATGAAGTGTAGGGCGGCGAGGAAAAAATTATGGACGGGGGATGGAGTTGAGGTACGAGAATCTCGTTTTTGTTTGGTCAAGATAATAAGATAATGGGAGTTGAGATTCTCACCTAAAGTGTTTCGGTTCGAAGCCTTTTCCAAAGTCAATATTTGAGTACCCTCTAATTGTTGGGCTCATTGAGATAATTACAGGTCTCTCGGTTTCAACCCGGAATGATGTGGTGAGAGAGAGAGAGAGGGGGGAGGGTTCTGAAAGGAGAAAAATTTCCACCTGCGCCCCCCTTTCGAGTTAGTGGGGAAAAAAACACACAATGAGGGTAAAAAAAGTAACATTACTGAAGAGTTTCGGCTGGCACTTTAGTGCATGTGGGTTTTCAGTCCGGTTCAAGAGTTGTATAATTATGAATTTCGTCTCGGGGAGCCGGGCTCACCTCGACCGCTCCTCGTTTGGACGCCCCCCTCCCCACCACAAATCGTATTTAATCTGAGTGAATCCGCCACCGGACGGACTCGATTCTTGCCTATCAATCAAAAAAAAAAAAACTGAACCTTGCCTCATTTTTTTTTTCAACCCGGCTCCCAGCCTTTTCGGCGAAGGAATAAATTGCCAATTATGAAAGAAAGAAGTGAGCACCGACGTATACGCTCGCGCCGGAGAGTCGTGGCGTTGACGAGAAACGTTGGCGGTTGGATTGATTATCAAAAAACGTGAATCTCTTTCAGCCGGTTTTTTGTTTTCTTCAAAGTTATCATCCACAACCCACACAATTATAGCCGCGAACTTAAAAAAAAAAAAAAAAAAAAAAAGTTTTGCGAGCTGACAACTTCGTGACGTGCCTTTAAAATGTTGAAAACGACTTGCACGCGTAATACAGTGCCATATTTATGGTTTGTACGGTGTATTTAATAATATAGGCGGCACCTAAACTTCCGGGTTTAGAGCAGTACTAAAACCACCTTTCGAGCTTTAAGAAATCACAGTCGCTATAGCTCCACAGCAGGGGTTCACGGCCTCGTCAATAATAGGCGCGGATCTTGTCACGTGCGTAAACTGGCTTACCGAGGAGAATTGCGCTTTTGGGTGCTTGGATTTCGTTACGTGTTGATCGTTCGTTCTTTATAAAGAACCTCGAATGAGAGTCCTTCGTTTTTTCTCCATCTTTCTTTTGGTTGGTAAAAAATAAAAACGAAGTACATTTGGAAAAAAAAAACGTCTATTCCAGGTGGGTCAGCCCACAACATCTAGTGAAAAGACATTTTCACACAAAAAGTCCCAATCTCTTTCATAAAGTGACTATGAGCCCACCCCGATCCCCCCCCCCCAACGAACTACGCAATCTACTCATGTTGTGCCTTCTCCCTTCATAAATTTAAAATTTAAGGTTGCGCATCCGATTCACAAGACCACATCACTGCCGCTGTTTGCGGGAAAATGCGTATCGTGTGGCGCTTCTCTAAAACCTCAGCAACCAAACGCACGCTTCCTAACTGTATTTTCCAGCAACAGGTGCGGAATACATTACATTTTCTTATCCAAAGAATTACACGTTTTTATACAATAACGCCTCCTCGTCCATAATTTGACAGTTCAAGTATATTTGAAACGCCGTCGTTGTCGAACTCAACGTCTACGGTTTTTACAATAAAATACAAACTCTTGATTGGGAATATTTATTCGGTATAGGGATGGAAAAGAAGGGGAAAAAACACAATCACATTTTAAAGTACGAGTATAAGAAACGGATATTGGAAAGCCATTAACTCGTTTCTCTGTTGACTGTTTTACCACTTAAGACTACTTCGTCACATCTATTTCGAGTTTTGGGAGACTTAAGTAAAATATTATGACTGATAACAAAATGTAAATAAGGAGTAGAGCCACTTCTTTCGTGTCACGACGCTGTGATTGCACCGTTTTTATACGCATTTGCACGACTGGGGAGCGTGCTTGCGTGAGTATCGAGCTCACGACATTATTCATGGACCACGAAAAGAGGAAATTTCCACTATATCAAACGGTGCAGAGCAGGGGCGTAGCCAGTTCTTGGTCTAGGGGTGTGCAGAAGATGTGCAACAGAACTATGCGTCTCTTGCGATTCGTCAGGGTATGGGCACAGTCGTGGGCGGATACCCGATCTACAAGAAAAAAAAAAAAATGCCCTGATACCAGCAATTTCGCTTAAATATAGAATCTGAAACTTGCAATTTCGTGAAAATCATGCCCGGAAACATCTCCAATTTCGCTAATGTTTGCCTCATAAATGTTTTCAATTTTGTTGGGGGTACGGCAGCAGTGATTCGTCAGCCTATAACGCGGTAGGTCGTGCCTGGCCTAGCCTGTAGTCCAAGCACACAAATAACAATTTCAAACTTGCAATTTCACGGATATTTAGCACTGAAACTTGCAATTTCATCGAAATTAAGACCCAAAGCCTGCATTTCCGCAGGAATCAGAACCCGAAGCTGTCAATTTAGCGTATTATTCAGCTAACAGGAAACTTACAATTTCGCTCACATTAGGCCCGAAATTCGCTAAAATTAGGACACGAACATTTAAACTAATTCAATTTTGATTTTTAAAATACATTTAAGTTCAAAATTGATTACTTGAAAGGTTAATGGCGCAGTCTGGACCGGGTTGGTATCAAGTTTCACGCTTAAAAGTCCGTAAAAATTGCAGTTTCTCTGAAATTATAGCATGAAACTTGTAAAATCGTGAATTTTTAGGCAGGAAAATTCAAATTTCGTGGTTATTTGAAATTATCCATATCCCGGGTTCCGCGGTTACTAAAAAAGATACCGGAAACACGAAAATTTGCAAAAATAAATACCAGAAGCAACATTACCATCAGCTAGATCCGAAGCGGCCCATTCCCCAAGTTATTAGCTCAGAGTCCTGTAATTTCATGGCAAAGTTCGTGGCTAAAATTGAAAATAAGCGCTAATTAATGGGTAAAAATAAAATAAAAAATTGCTAAATCACGATTATGGAGATGAATCGCTAATTCACGGCTAACATTGAGACAAATCGCTAATTCACCTATGAAATTGAGAAAAAGCACTAATTCACGTCGTCTGAATTCGTAGCTCGAAGTTTACCCAGTTGTCAGTCCACAGCAAAATTAACCAATGAAGCTCTAAAATTAAGAAAAAACCGGCTAAAATTGAGGTAAACAGCTAACCCGCGGTAAAAAAGTAGATAAATTGCTAATTGTAGCGGCTAAAATGAAGAAAAATTGCCTATTCTCGGCTTCTGAAGGCATAATTCGTGACTGTAGGCGAGCTAAACGTGAATCCGTTTCTATAGGTTTCAGGGCAATTTCGTCCAGCCCTGGTTTCTGGTTTCACTGTCACCTGCACAAAACAATAAAACTGGTAATTCATGACTTTCCGATGAATCTGAAAGAAGAAAATATACAAAAAATAGGCAAATTCCCAGTATCGTCAGGTCCTTAGGCGGCTAAAAGAACGCGTACTAATCTGCTGTTCTTGGGGCAAGTACGTGCGTGCCGGATATGATGGTTTGAAAAACGCGTTAATATTCGGAGATAAAATTGGGAAAAAGCACTCGATCGAAGGTAAAATTGAGAAAATGCGCTAATTCGTGGTTTCTCGATACAGGTTACATACTCAAATTGGGGGAAAATCGCTGGTTTGCGGTTTATAGCATCCCTTTTACGGCTGAAATGTGCCGGAGGCAAGTCCACTGCCGATAGCTACGATACGATAGCCGGAACTGACGACTTTACTCCAAAACGGCCTGCTATGTCTGACGATTTTAACCCAAAACTGATGATTTTACCACAATACTGACGATTTGTATACCCGTATGACATCAAAATAGACGATTTCACGCCAAAGCATGGGAGTAGCCAGCGGTGGGCAGGGGTGGACAGTTGCCCTCCCCTAGAATCAGAAACGCAGATTTTTTTGGGCCCACCCCGAAAATTCCAAAAATATCTCCCCTGATCTGGCTAACAGAAACACAAATTTATTATATTTCGCTCCCAAAAACCAATTTTGCTGATTTTTCGCACTAAGATCCCATTTTTTCAAGGTTCGACGCGCAATTTCGTGTGATTGGGTTTTGCTCAAATCGTGTTTAGCCTGCTGGGCCATACAGACTTATAGTGGGAGAGAAACTGACAGCTCTGTTTACCGTCTCAGGTCTAAAATTTAAAGTTTAGCATCAAAAGTATCACTTTCCGGGGTGGGAGGGAAAGAAGTTTCAATTTTTCGACATAAAATCCGAAATTGAAAGCTACAAACAACAGGTTTCCAGCAGATATTTATTTTTTGGCGTATAGTGGCCGTTTCTGTGCAAATTTAGTCTCTGATGACCGTGAATTGACGCGATTCTAACCTCCAGATCCTGTTAGAAGCCTGAAAAAAGGCAATGGTTCATTTCTGTTATTTTCGCCAGTGAATCTGCCCACAGGCGTGGTGGATCCAGTTTTTCCTCAAGGGGAGTTGCACAGAATCCCCCCCCCCCCATTCAACTCGTGACTGTGCACTATTTGTAGCGTCGAATTTACGTTTTTCTTCAATTTTAGGTGAAACTGAGTGCTTTTTCTCAATTCTACCTCGAACTATAGCTTATTTTCTTCATTTTAACCGTAAAAAGGTCTCAAAAAACTGTGAAATAACGCATTTTTTATTTACTATTTTAATTACGGCCAGCACTGGGCATCGCCTATAAACCGCGAATAGGTGCTTTCTTTCAATTTCTGCCGCAAAAGAACAGTTTTTCCTCAATGTAACCTATGAATGAACGCTGTTTCTCAATTTTAGCCACGACAATTACACTATAATCAAGAAAATACTGTGACAATTTTGCCAATTCATTTTCCCTCAATTTTAGCCGCAAATTCGTCCTTTAATGTCAATTCTGCATTGAGCAATTCCCCCCTTCAAATTTCAGCAGTGAAAAGGTCCATATAAACCCACTCATGTTAACGAATTTCATTAATTTTGATCCGGAAGTTGCATCGCGAACCTTAAAATAGGTGTTTTCCTCAATGTGCCTTAATTTTTAGCCGAAAATAATAACTTTTTCAAAAATGTGTGCGCCAAGTCGCCCTCTTTCTCGATTGTACCCGCAAACTTGCTATATAAATGTATAAAAACAGTCAATTATCACTTTTTCGTAATGTTCACCGAGATGTTGGTTTGAGAAACCTCGAACTGGTGCCTTTTCTCAATTTTACCTGCGTGAATAAGCTCCATTTCTCAATTTTAGCCGTGAATTGGCATTTTCCCTCAATTTTAGCCGCAAATGAGTGATTTTTCTCAATTCTACATTGAACGCGCTATTTATTTTGTCAAATTTACCGCAAAACCGCAAATTGGCGTGTTTTCTCAATTTCAACCGCGAATAATGAGCAGATTTATTTCTCAAGTTTAACGTGAATCAGCGCGATTTCTCAATTCTATCTGTGAATGAGTGTTTTCGCTCATTACTAGCTGGAAAATGTCCTTTTCATGGATTTCATCCGCGAACGAGAACTTTTTCTCAAGACGTGCGCCCCCCCCCCCCCAACAACTGAATCCATGTGCCTGGCTGGCTGCCCACCCCTTGATTATGGGCTGGCTACGCCCCTGCGCCAAAGCTGACGTGTTACCCAACAAATGTAGAGATGTCACCACAAAACTGGCTATTTTACCCCAAAACAATTGGCGGTTGTACCTTAAAAATGAATATTTTACTCTGAAACTGTTTATTTCACCACTAATACTGTCTGTTTTTGATTTTACTATAAAACTTACGATTTTACTGCAAACATCTTCTGAAGGTTTCACTACAAAAACTGGACATACCTGGAACTGTCGGTTTTAACCCCAAAACTAACATCCAAAAAAACTCATGTTATGCCCACTAACAATTTTATCCTAAAACTGACGACACTACCCCAAAACTGGACATTTCACTCCAAAACTGATAGTTTCACACTTTAACTGACGTTTTCCCCAAAACGGATGATTTTACGCCGAAACTATTACGACTCTGCCTTGAAAAGTCTGACGTTTTTAACACAAAAACGGATAATTTCACCACAGTACCGTATTTGTTCCCAAATAAGACGATATTACTCCAAAAACTGACGTGTTATACCGCATAAGATGTCACTGTACAGAACTGGCGATTTTTCCCCAAAATGTTTGTAGTTTCACCTCAAAATTGAATATTTTACACTGAAAAGGTTTATTCTACCATGAAGAGATCTTTATTCAACCAAAAAAGGAAGGTTATACTCTAAAACTGACGATTTGACTCCCAATTTGAAGTTTTTTTTTTTTTTTTCCAAATGTTTCACTATAAAAACTGACTATTTCATTCGAAAAATGACGGTTTTAACTTTCAAAATCTTACGATTTCATCCCAAAAACTCACGTTTCGTACCTAAACTGACAATTTTTACTTTACTACGATTTAACTGGTTGTTATTCCTCCCAAAAGTGATTATATTTTACGCCAAATCTGGGTAAATCACCGTATTAGCACAAAAATGGCGATTCTAGTAGGTACCGATAATGCGATTTTCGCAAAAAACTGTTAATTGTTAGTAAACTGTTAAAGCTGGTGATTTTTAAAAATTTCCGGGAAGCGTAATCTGTAAAAATGTTTTTTGAAGGCAAAATGCGCGAAATCGGTTTGAAAATTCGTAAAATTTGGGATTTGATGCTATATGTCATTGAGAAATTTATCTTTCAGTTGTGTCAGATCTGCGAATATGTATTTTTAGGGCGCGAAAATCCTCGAAATTTTGTTTTTTTTTGTGAGCGAAATTTGAGAAAAGATTTGAATCTATTAATATCAGTGGAATCTTAAGTGCATGATCACATCCTACCACGAATCAGCTCCCACCATCATGAAACTTTGTGCCAAAATGTCAACAATGACAAATTATTGGTGAAAATGAAGCCTTTCTGGTGTGAACAGTCCGATGATACAATTCAAATCTACTACGAGTAAGATCTCAATCCAAGCCTTCTTGAGATCTCAACCGAGCGTTGTTTGGATGTGTTGTGGCGGGGGGGGGGGTGGATACATAGTGATACTGAGCAGTGGCGTTTACTCTCTTCCTCCGCGCAGTGGCAAGCGGCCCTACAACCACTGCGATGGACCTTTTTTCATTAAATTAAATGTCCATCAATGATAAATTAACAGGCAAGCCATAGGTGTGGTGACCGGATTTTTTCACTTGGAAAAAAAAGAACCCTGGGCTTGAGGCGGCTCTTAGGAGCTCTATAGAATACAACCGAAACTGGCGACAAATCCTCTAATATGTACGAACTATCCACATCCAGTCAAAAAAAAACAATTGTGAACGTGCAATTTTGTGGCTATTGAGTTGTAAAACCTGTAAATTTAGCTCATAATAATGTAATTTTACCGCTATTCATCAAGCTTCATGGACTATCGTGGCCAGCTGGACCCGGTGTCTGCGCCCCTCCCGAAACTTCCATTTTTGCAATAACTCCATCACCCAAAACTGCAATGTCACGGATATTCAGCCGGAAAACTGTTAATTTCACTCAGAACTCACAAATATTCAGCTCTAAATGTAGCAATTACGTCATTCGTCAAGGCTAGATGCGAGTGCAGTCGAGGCCTCACTATCTACTCAGAGCGTCTACACTCTCTAAAAAGAAAATGTCCGGAACATTCTATGCCATTAAAATGGAGTTTCACGATAGAAAAACTGGAAACTATCAGTTTTCAAAATATTTACACCCGAATCTTTCAATTGCATTAAAACGAGACACTCACAATTTCGCGTATTTAAGTAAGCTTGAAAATTTGCGGATATTTAGCTCCAAAATGTTGCTATTTTGCGGTAAATCATCGGACTTTAGGTGCAGTCAAAGCCAGTCAACTCGGATTCGATGGTCACTAAAAAGAAGCCCGGAATAAACTTGCAATTTCACGCAAACAAAATCCAGAACCGCTGCTTGACGTTATCGTTTTTACGAGTTTTCAGACGGGAAATTTCCGATTTCTCGGATATTCAGCTCTAAAAAGATGCAATAATTGTATAGCTAACTAGCTATATTCGGCGAGAATTTGGGCGCTGCCGTGGCAGGCTGTGAATTTTCTAGTTTCCTTTATATTCTCGTGAAATGGTCAATTTATGGACTTTATCTCTATGAATATTCAAGATTTTTAAAGTTTCACACCCTTATTTCAGCGAACTTGTGAGTTTCTGGACCTTTTGGGCGTGAAACCCGGTCGAACTAGTTTCGACTGTACCATTAACATTGAATTTAGTTGGCAGATTTGAAATTGAATGAATTTGCATGTTCGCGTCCTAATTCAAGCGACTCGCATTCTTAATCAAGGACCGAAACCGGGCAGTGAAGGTGCCGAGATTCAGAATATCCGTAATTTGATTGTTTTTAGTGATTTCGTCACGTAAACATTTCTTTGTTGGTGAGAAAAATCCGCAAAATTGGTTTTTAGAGAGCGATATCCGAGAAATTCGTTTTTCAGTGAGACAGATCAAGGAAAATGGTTATTTATCGACAAGAAAAATCAGGAAAATTGGTGTCATAGTTAATAAAATGTGAGAGAATGATTTTTCAGTGACGCAGAGCCGCAGAAATGGTTTTTACATGCAGTGCGAAAACCACGAAAGTGGCTTTTGAATTAAAGCCTCTCCGCGTTTGGCTTTCAGCACAAAAGAAACACGAAATTGGTATTTTATCGGACGAATAATCCGAAAAGGTGAAAATTGATGTATTGCTGAGCCAGACCTGCGAACATATTCGCTATACAAAATGTGGCGATCCTGATGGATTTTAACTTTATTGGTGGTATCTTGGAGTGTACAGCTGTCCCACTGTTGTGACTTTTGTGTGACAATCATATAATATAAAATTGCACGCGAGACATTTCTTGAAACATATATTTTAAAACACTGACTGGAAAAAGAAAAAGAAACATAAGATGACCCATATGCTTTATAAGCGAGTAGGGGAGCCAATAAAAGTGGCATTTGAAGTCAATATACAATAATTCTCCCTCCCCTAATGAAAAAGTACGAGAAGGGGAGACTAGTACATTACGTAATCATTGTAACGTAAAGGCGGGCATCTGACACGATGAGGCCATCTTCTTTGTTCGTCCAGTGGCGGCTCTGCCAGTTGTAATGCTCGGGATTCATTTACTGATGGCGAACGCGATTGAGGAGGATGTGGTGACTCAACGGGCAAGTTTTCTGGGGAGGGTGGATTGTCTTGAGGTGCCTGCGTTTCAGGAAACCTCGGGACGTTGAAAGATTGTACTGGTACGAACGTCACTCTTTTGGAAGGAGCAGGAACAAACGTAGACCTCATTTGATTCACGTGTCTCTTGACGATTTTCCCTGAGTCCAGAAAGACTTGATAGTGACGAGTTCCGAGTTTTTTCTTGATTGACCCGAACTTCCAGGTAGGTTTTTTGTTCTCGAAATAACGGACTTGGACCCTCTCTCCATCTGAAAAAAAACGGGAAGACGGCAGTAAGTTGGAATTAGAGGCACTTGAACTGTTGGGGAAGATGGCATCTAGGCGAATTCGAATTTCCCTTTGAAGGTACAGTTCTGCTGGTGACCGACCACTGGCGAGAGGGGTAGCCCTGTAACGAAATAGAATTTTCCTTATTCTTTGGAAAACGCTGTCGTGGTCGTGTGACGTGGCCTTCAGACTGTTCTTGAGAGTCTGCACGTTTCTTTCGGCGAGTCCATTTGTCGCGGGGTGACCAGGGGCTATGAATTTCTGTAAAATTCCGCGGGATTTACAGTATGACTGGAAGGCTTCACTCTTGAAAATAGAGGCATTGTCCGAGACGAGAAAACGTGGATAACCGTGAACCGAGAAAATATCTTCTAACAGAGAAATAGTTTTAGAACTGGACGGGGATTCAGAGATAAGTTTTACTTCCGCCCATTTGGATTTGGCGTCAACGCATACCAGAAAAAAATATCCTTCGTAAGGTCCGGCGAAATCGATATGCAATCTCTCCCAATTTTCCTGAGGAGAATCCCGGGGATGAACAGCGACTTTAGGAGGATTTGATTTCGTTTGAGCGCAGTTTTCACACTCTTTTGTTAATCTCTCGATGTCCCTGTCGATCATTGGCCAATAAACATACCGTCGAGCTAACTGTTTCATTTTCGTTGAACCAAGGTGTGTTTCATGCAGTTCTTGAAGAATACTGGAACGTAAACGAGAGGGTATAACTACTCTGTCATTACGAAAAGGATACCATCGAAGAGAGTGAACTCAGAGTCTTCCGCTTGATTCGTGATTTGATGAATTATTTTGCTCAATTCCTGATCTTTATCCGTCTCCGTTCGGATTTGCTGCGCTGTTATCTCGCTATTAGAAATCTGGAAAATAACCTGTGAACATATTTCATTGACTTCATTTCCGATACACTGGTCAGAGTAACGCTGAGAATTATGCGCTGGATCTCTCGAGAGACAATCGACGTTTTGATTTTCCTGTCCTCTTTTGAATTTTATGACATAATCGAAACCTGAGAGGAAGGAAGCGTATCGAAGTAATCTAGACGATGTCATCTGAGGTAGAGCCTTATGATGGTGGAATATTCGAGAAAGATGTTCGTTATCTGTAACAAGTACGAAAGTATTGGCATAAAGATAGTTATAGAAATGGTGAACACCGAATACTATAGCCAGAGCCTCTCGATCTAGCTGGCTATAGTTTTGCTCAGAGACGGTAAGCGAACGTGAGGCGAAGGCTATAGGCTTTTCGAAGCCTTCATATGTGTGACTCAAGACCGCGGCGATCCCTGTTGGGCTTGCGTCTGTAGTTAAAACAATGGGCAGTGAGGGGTTAAAAGGGACAAGAAAACGGTCGCTACTGAGTTCTTCTTTGATGTGTTGGAAAGTTGACTCGCATTGAGGAGTCCAAGACCAACGAATGCCTTTCTTTAAGAGACAGCGAAGATTGTACATCATTGTAGAGAAATCGGGAATAAAACGAGAATAATAGGTTGCAAGGCCCAAAAAACGTCTCAGTTCATCAGGATTTGTAGGACGTGGCATATTCCGGATGGCTGAAACTTTGTCTGGGGACTTCGAAATTTTGTTATGTTCCACGACATGACCGAGATATTCAATTTTTTCTAGAAAAAAGTTGCATTTACTTTTATTAAGATGGAGGTCGAAATCAGTTAAGCGTTGAAGACAGAAGCGTAAATTTTGAACACATTCATCAAAAGTCGAACCGTGGACGATGGTATCATCAAAATATGCCTCGGTTTTCTGGAGGCCCTGTAGAATCTGAGATAGAATTCTGTTAAAATCCGAAGGGGCCGTTTTGATCCCGAAACTTAGTCGATGCATACGGTACGGTACGTTCCACGATGGGTTGCCATGGTTTGTATCACTGCGCTATCTTAGTCAACTTTTAAATGGAGATATGCTTTATACAAATCAAGCTTACAAAAAAAACGAGAACTACGAAGGCTATTTAGGACATCGTCAATGCGCCTGATAGGATAGTTTGCTTTGACGAGTCTTTCGTTTACCCCACATTTGTAGTCGATGCACAGCCGAATACCTCCGTCAGATTTGGGAATCGCGACAAGAGGGGATCCCCAATCGGTTGTTAGAATTGGAGATATATTACCGTCAGCTTCCAGAGAGTCAAGTTCCCGGTAGACGCGGTCCCTAAGAGCATACGGTACATTACGCTCTTTAGTGAACACAGGGTTTGCACCGGGTCGAAGTTATAGGTGTACTGTTATTCCGGGGACACAGCCAATTTTCGCCTGAAAAATTTTGGAAAACTCCTGGAAAATTTGAGCAACGGCATTACCTGAGTCAAGTTGATGAACAGGAATTGACTGTTTTGTGTCGTTTTCGATTTCTTTTAGCTCAATGCCCAAGTCCCTGATCCATTGTCTACCCAGTAGGGCGGCATGACCATCTGGGACGATGTGTAATTCACCCATCGATTTCTTTCCCACGGTAGGCGACAATGACGCGGACTTTTCCTTTCGGCTCGATAACGCTCCCAGAATATGAGCTAAAGGCGACATGCGAATCTTCCAACGTTAGATTCAGGTTGAGGAGCTCGAAATCGGTTTGAGAAAGCAGAGAATATTTTGCTCCTGAATCAACCTCAAATTTCTGTAGTGACTAGGATGGAAAAAGAATGTATAAAAGATCAATTTTAATTTAATTTTTACTATTTTATTTTAAAAGGCTAGTGGTATTTGCTTCAAGGGATTCGTGGACAATAATTGAAATAATTGGGAAAGGTTTGGTTAATTTTTATATTTTTACAATTTTTAAAGATCTACTACTTGAAAGGGAAACGTTTAACTCGCTTGGCAATTCGAGAGGGTTTCGTTGGTTTTTAGATCAAAAAATGAATAGTTTATAAAGACTCGTTATTTCGTACGATTACGACTAGAATAATTGATGTTATTTTATGGTGCTTGAAAAGTGGAAGAAACTTTAACAAGATACCGAGGATAAAATTATATTGATTATTTCTTTTATTTAAATCAAGTTCAAAATTCTATGTTTATTTTGAGAAGAGAGGGTTTTTATTAATTGGAGAAAAATTCATTATTAATCGATTGTTACTTTTCAATCCCGTGGGTGATTATTTAAAAGGTAAATTGTACCGACCTTAATTTTCGATGAGTGCCCAGGGGAGAATTTGCCAATTGCCGGGACTGAATACCAAAAGTCAAAATTTCGTCACAAGCCTTCTTAGATGTTCAAGAGCCCGTCAAAAAGCCTCGAGAAGGGCTTTTCCGGGGAATTTAAAATATTTCTCCCACCAGTTATTTTTCTTATTCCTAAGGTGGGAAATCGGCGCAGGGATTTAATGGTAACACTTGATTTGCCTATTGTTGGTGGGGGGGGGGGGGTTCTCTTCATTCCTCTTTGTTCGAGTCTTCGAAAAGGGAAAGGAAGACGGGAAATTAAATATTTTTCTTAATAAGAAATGCTGGCTTTTATCCTCGTTGCTTATTTTACAACCTAATCGGTCCCATCTCTGTTTGGGGGGCTAGAGGACTGTTTTGTCCCAATACAGTAGTTTCCCGTTTATCGCAACTGAAACAAAGTATTTATCTGAGTCGGAGGTTAATTCGAATAAATCGACGACTTGAAATTTTGAAACTATGTTTAGGTGGTTGATGCCATAAGAAAATGCTGTTCCTGAAGAATCGTTGGACAAATTGTGTAATGGGGGTCAAATGGGGTGGTTATGCGTTGACGCCGTGTATTTCATGGCGTCTTTTAAAAATACGGCACAATGCATTTTGGTGCAGCTAGCCACTGACCACCCAACTCCGACCTCCAGCCTTCCCCCAAGGCGTTATGCGATCCGTGCCGAAGGGTGCGTGACACAGGGTGAGCTGTGTATTTAACGGAGCCTCAGGGATACCAGGCGACCTCCCTGAGTATTAAGCCTTCCCACGTCATGCGGGGCTCTGCCGTGGGTGACTTTTATTTCCCTAGCTGCTCGTGGGACCGTTTATGGATCGCGATCGTTTTACGTTGACAAACCCAGGGTTCATAACTCTGGAGCAGGTTGAGGACGAGCTTCTCAGTAGCCCTCAGCCTGCTCAGCCCGGCACCGCGGAAATGACGGGTGAGACCCCCTCAATGGAGGTGGTTGAGCCCGGAACCTCCGGTGGTGTCGCTGAGGGAGTAGTCTCCCTCTCGGGTTCGCCGGTATCCGGCGTACCCGAATTACAAGCGGGTCAGGGAACGGTATCCGAACCCGTCGATCCCGCAACAGCGGCGCCTGGAGACCAGGAGATCGCTGATTTTGACAAATACGTCTCTGGCCTGAACAGGGATCAGAGGCGACGCTTTTTGTGGCTGGTTCGGAAAAAGGGGGAGGAACCGGAAGCCGCCAGGGTGAGTGCTCTGCAGATGGTGGAGAAGAGGAAGAAGGGGAGAGCCTCTGCAGAGACGAGTCCGGAGGGAGCCGTGAAAAAGAAGCGAAGGACGACCGCACAGGGTCCTTCGTACACCGGAGCCCTCAAGGGAAGGAAGCTTGGTGTGGTTCATAGAGACTACCCAGCAGTCCTCCTCTTGGACGACCAGCTTGAGGCCCTGGAAAGGAGCATTGAAGCTGCTATTGTTGCGCTGGAACCTAAAGCTGGGGAGGTAGTGCCCCAGTTTGATGGTCCGGTGCGAAGGAGGGGATGGCTATCCATCACCTGCGAGGACGACGGGACGGCTGTTTGGTTAAAGCCGCTCGTTGAAAGTATCGTACCCTGGGAGGGGGCAAGGTTAAAGGTGGTTGAGGGGAGTGACCTGCCCAAGCCCAGGGTGGCGGTTGCATTTCTCCCGAAGTGCGCGGATCTGGGGAATGAGCAAGTCCTTCAGTTCCTCGTGCGCCAAAATCGGGGGTTAAATGTGGGACAGTGGAAGATACTGTCCAGGAGTGTGCCTCAGGGCACGCCGGCTTTGATGATGACCCTGCTCATCGATGAAGAGTCGGCGAAGATCCTGGAAAGGAATAATGTAGTCCACATCAGGTTCGGCAAGGGGACAATCCGGCCTAAGGCTCGGAAGGGGGAAGGATCATCCTCCGGCCCCCGGCAGCAGCCGATGGAGGTGGATCAGGTAGCCGCTGCTGTGCGGGGTCCCACCCCCGCCCCGCGGCAGGAAGAGCTATCTGTGGGAACAGCGGTTGGCGCCACGGCATCCGGGCAGTCAACGCAGGTAGCTCCCTCATATGCTAGGCCATCGACTAGCAAGGCGGGGGAGAGAGGTGATAGTGTCGGACCAGCGGGGGGTGAAAGAGTCCCGAAGGCGGCAGGTCGGGCACGGAAACCCCACCCTACTCCGAGTAAGGCGATGCTGAAGAAGCAATCGCGGAGTGGGGGGCATAAGGGGAATAAGTGACCGCTACGGGGTTGCGCTTCCTCCAGGTGAATCTGCATCAGGGTGTTCACTGGGGGAAGCTATGACGTCGCCATGGTTCAGGAGCCATGGGCATGGGAGAGGCAGGTCAAGGGCCTCTTTGCGACAGCAGGTAAGCTGGTTTACTGTAGGGATGAGGAGCGGCCACGAACTGCGCTGCTTCTAGGTCCCGCAGTGCAATTTTTAACTATGCCAGAATTTCTGTGCAGAGATTTGACAGCAGTCATCCTGGAAGCCAAGGACGAGGACCGGACCCGGAGGTGTGTGGTAGCTTCCGCGTACTTCCCGGGGGACGCTGAGGTGACGCCGCCGGAGGAGCTTCAGCGTTTGGTCCTGTACTGCAGCGCGAGGAACCTGCAGCTGATTGTGGGTTGTGATGCGAATGCTCACCATACCATGTGGGGAAGTACAGATGTCAACGCCAGGGGTGAGTCACTCTTTCAATTTTTGATGACGCATGACCTGGTGGTGGTAAATCAGGGCTCGATCCCTACTTTCGTGACAAGTGCGAGAAGTGAGGTCCTGGATGTTACTCTGACTAGCCAGTTTTTGGCCAATAGTGTCAGAGATTGGAAAGTCATGTCAGAAACATCAATGTCTGACCATAGGCTGATTTCGTTTGAGGTCGAGTTTCCTAGGGTTAGAAGTACAGAGTATCGGAATCCCAAGAACGCGGATTGGGAGGTCTTTAAGGGGCATCTTGAACAGGAGTTGTCTGAGATGGACCTGGACATTCAGTGCCACGCCGATCTCGATAGGGCGGTGGAGGCGATCAATTCAGCGGTCCTCAGTGCGTATGAGGAAAGCTGTCCTGTTAAGGTGAAGAAGGGGAACAGGAAAGTCCCTTGGTGGAACAATGAGCTGGAGATGCTCAGAAGAGAAACGAGGAGGCTTTACAATAGGGCCAGATCACGTGGGGAGTGGGAGGCTTATAGGCACTCCCTCACGGAGTATAACAAGGCCCTTAGGAAAGCAAAGCGGGCCACGTGGAGGACCTTCTGTGAGGGGATGGAGAATGTGTCCGTTATGGGCAGACTACAGAGGGTCCTGTCCAAAGAGAGCCCGGGCCAAATTGGTCTAATAAAAAAGGCAGATGGGGCGTATACCGAGAGCGCTAAAGAGACCCTGGAGGTCCTCCTGCGAAGTCATTTTCCTGATTCCAGGGATGCAGGGGCCTCAGATGTTCAGGGCGAAGTGGTGGCTGACTGCCAGCCAGCAAATAATGCAATATGGAGCGCATCGGGGAAATTGTTTACGCCCGCGAAAATTAAATGGGCTATCGGCTCATTCAAGCCCTATAAATCCCCTGGGCCGGACGGGATATTCCCGGTCATGTTACAGCGTGGCCTGGAGGTCCTGGAGCCGCGTCTCAGAAGGATATTTAGGGCAAGTTATGCGTTATCGTATATACCGAAGGCATGGAGGGAGGTCAGGGTTGTGTTCATTCCTAAGTCGGGAGCAAACTCCTCGGCCCAGGCAAAGGCGTACCGACCCATAAGCCTCATTTCCTTCCTCCTTAAAACAATGGAAAAGGTAATTGGCCTGGATATCAAGGACGGTTGCCTTAAAATTAAACCAATCCAGAGGAGGCAGCATGCCTACCAGGCGGGAAAGTCTACTGAGACCGCCCTAAACGAACTGGTGGGTAAGGTTGAGAAATCTCTGGAGGCGAAAGAAACTGCGCTGGGCTGCTTCCTGGACATAGGTGGTGCTTTTGATAACACCACCTATGACTCTATGGAGGCTGCAGTAAGGAGCAGAGGTGTTGATCCATCTTCAGTGAATGCCGCGTCGTGACTTCGGAGCTGGGAGGGGAGACTGTTTCCGTGTTGCCCTCAAGGGGGTGTCCCCAGGGGGGTGTGCTCTCTCCTTTGCTCTGGTTGCTCGTGGTGGACGAGCTTCTCGCTATCCTAAAGGAGCAGGGTTATGAGGTAGTTGGTTACGCGGATGACCTTGCGATTCTAGTTAGGGGCAAATTTGATGATACCATACCCAGTAGGATGCAGGGTGCCCTTAACATAGTGCAGCGATGGTGCAGCAGGCATGGTCTCAGGGTTAACCCTGAGAAGACCACCCTTGTTGCGTTTACCAGGCGGAGGAAGCTGGCATTAAAGGTAGTTCGACTGAATGGAGAAGTGTTGAAAGTAGGAAAAGAAGTCAAGTACCTTGGAGTTACCCTGGATCAGGGGCTCAAATGGACCTCGCATATCAAGAGGGTGCTGAATAAGGCCACGTTCGCATTGTGGGCTGGTCGGAAAATGTTTGGCAAAACATGGGGTCTAAAGCCAAAAATGGTGTTGTGGCTGTATACAGCCGTTGTTAGGCCTATCGTCACCTATGGCTCACTCCTATGGTGGCAGAAGACGAAACAAGGGACAGTCCAGGCCTTGCTGAGTAAGTTGCAGCGCCAGGCCTGTCTTGGAGTAACGGGTGCTATGCATTCGTGCCCGACGGCAGCCATGGAGGTGTTACTGGACATGCCTCCCCTGCACTTTCATGTGCAGGCGACCGCATATATGGCGGTGGTGAGACTGCTGCGGGCGGAGTACGTGAAGCGGGGTGTCCAGGTTGGGCACTTGCGTGTTCTGGAGGAAGTTGCATGTAGTGAGGCGGCTGAAGTCGTTACGGATCTCATGCATGTGAGGATGGATTTTGAGAAACCCTTTAAGGTCGACATAGGCAACCGCGACCTTTGGGATAAGGGTTTGCCGAGGTTTAAGCCCGGCACGCAAGTATGGTATACTGATGGATCTGTGAAGGATGGGGGTGCTGGCATTGGGTTCTTTGGCCCCAGGCTTCAGCATTGGGAGTCCCTTGGGACGACCGCCACCATCTTTCAGGCGGAGATCTATGCTATAGAAGCCTGTGCGCGGAAGATTAGTGAGAGGGGTCTCCGGAAAGCGAAGATCTTTATCCTGTCTGACAGCCAGGCGGCTCTTAAAGCCCTAGGCTCAAGCGTCGTGAATTCGAAGCTAGTTTGGGGATGTCTTGAAGCCCTCAGGCCTGTGGCAACGGCAAACAGCCTTACTTTGATGTGGGTGCCGGGTCACAAGGGGTTTGAGGGGAATGAAATGGCTGATCAACTCGTGAAGAAAGGATCAGAGATGCCTTACGTGGGCCCGGAGCCAAGTCTCGGGGTCACGAAGTCCTTCACGAAGAGGCAGGTGCACGCGTGGTTGGACGAGAGGCATTGCGACCTGGCCGTGGAAACAGCAGAGCACGTACTGTGTGAGTGCCAGGCTCTGGGGCGGTTACGCTTTCAACATCTTGGAAATGATGTGCTTCAACCGGAGGACATCTCCAGGATGGCTACGGGAAATATCCTCAACTTCGTTAAGGAGTGATGGTGGAGGACGCTTGAAAACTAGCGTCTTTCTTGGCAGGGCAACCTGAGGGGACACCACAATAGATCTTATAGGTCGAGTTTGGTAGGAGATAGTTTCTTCTGGGCTTCCCTCCCTGTTTAATAAAAAAAAAAAAAAATTGTGTAATGACGAAGATGTTGGAGAATTCAATTTAGATTTCATCAGAGTTGTAATGCAGACCTTTGCGACATGACCGGCTTTTGAACATGAGCCACATTTTATTTTAGAACGGTCGGACCGACATTCATTAACGCGATGGTCATTTTTACCGCATCTGAAACAGTTATTTGCGATACCGAGGGATTGATAATTAATTTTACGATACCGAGAATTGGAATTTCGAGTGTTGGATGATCCGACATGCATCCGTGAACGGTCAAGTGAGCCTGATCGGAACCGTGTAGAAGTACTGTGCACTTTGTTGGTGTCACAGTCGAAAAAGTTTGAATGGCTTGAACTAGGGCGTTGGAACTGCTTGCTTTCGATTTTTTACGCCTCGAGAGCTAGGGCTTTTGCTAAAATTTGATCGAATTTTACTGCGTCCGACTGTAAAATTTGCTCTTTTAGCCAATCGTCACGTAGACCTCGAATAAACTGGGCGCGGAGAAAAACATCTGCAACTGACACGGATTGGTTACATTGGCATTTTACGTTAAAATCGCAGTCAGACAGATCCCTCTGTAAATTCGCGACATACTCTGCTACAGATTCGTCTTGTTTTTTAAAAATACTGAAAAAACAGTGTTGGGCAAGAACGACACTTTTCCGGGGAATTAACATTTGTTTGAATGCTGTGACCAAATCTGGATACGAAAGGTTTTTAACCGATTTTTCAGGACCGAGAAATGCTGCGAGGTTATTATAATGTATAGAACCGATTGAAACACATTATAACTGCGCTATCTTTTCTTCCGACGTGATATTCTTCATGGAATAATAATTTTCGAACCGTTCAAGATAAGACGAAAATTTTTCACGTCTTGGTTCGAAAACCTCGAAAGGCGCGACTGACGAAAAGTTTACCTGACCATTTGGATGCTCTGGACGAGTACGATCGAACAGTTGCTCGAGAAGAGCTCCTTGTTGTTCTCGAAACAAAGTCAAAATTTGTTGAAATTGCTCTGCGTCCATGGTAGAACGAGACTGAGAAGACCGATGAAAATTATGACGAGGTTTTTCCAATCGTCGCCAACTGTTGTGACTTTTGTGTGACAATCATATAATATAAAATTGCACGTGAGACATTTCTTGAAACATATATTTTAAAACACTGACTGGAAAAAGAAAAAGAAACATAAGATGACCCGTATGCTTTATAAGCCAGTAGGGGAGCCAATAAAAGTGGCATTTGAAGTCAATATACAATACCCACTAAGTCTGGGCTTTAAAGTATAGGTGATGGCAACTGACCATGGGCATACGCAGCATTTCCATAAGGGGGGGAGGCAAGGCAAAAAATCTTCGCGAATTGATTGATACGCATACGTTCTCCAGGACATTCTGCAAATGCGGTAGTATCATTTTTTCAAACAACCTCGACTCCAAGGGAGGGCCCATGGCCCCTGTGACCCCGCCACTGTTGTAAATACGAGACTTGGCTTCGCCCTTGTACTAGTGAAGAAAGCAGTTCATTTATGTGGAAGCAATTTTCGTGTTTTAATTATTTGCTTCCTCTCGTGTTCATGAGGCCCTCTACTAAAATTACAACAGTTTTTCGAAATTAGCACCTTTTAGGGACGTTTTTAGGATCCCAAAGGACCAAGTATGTATTGTCCTTCCTATATAAAGAATGACCTCTGGGCATCGTAGTCTTAGGGGCAGCTTCCTGGCTTCGTAGCGTTTATTGTTCTTTCCCATTTTCTATCACTTTGCCACATAGAAAGAAAGACAGTCATCAAGTGAGTGCGTAAGTGTCGGTGCGAGGGAATGAGAATCGTCTTAAAAAAAGAAAGAGCAATACATTGCAGGTCCTATGTTAATAAATTTGTACCTCGAAAAAAAGAAGACTCGCAGGTGTGAACTTAAGAAGATTATTCTAGTTTAAAAGTCGGCATAATATTTAGATCAGTCATTTGTACACGGCCTCCGCCTGCACTATGGGATGCGAGTGGATCACTTCTTTAAAATAACAAAAGAGCAAACAATATGGGATTTTTTGATCCCAGTGAACCGGGATTAAGTCAAGTTTTTTCTTCTTCTCGTCATTTATTCAACCCTGTTCCCATTCTACCCCTAATCGTCTACATCTACATCTTCCGTTAGAGACGTCGGAAGAGATGATGATGCTGGAGGTTTGGGGGACTTTTCAAATGTATTGTTATATTGATGGTGGGGGAGGGGGTGACAAAACACAAATGTTTAGTCTGAATTCATTTCATTTAATAAGTAAAAGAAGATTGTGTGTGTGATGGATCGAAGGGTAGTGGGATAAGATATTTTTGGGGAATAATCGCCACAATTTTCCAGGATGAGGTCGAGATAATCGGTGCCTGTTTTCCCGCTTCCACTAAATGTATATGGCTGATGAGAACCATGTCAACTTGAGGGTCACATTTCGATGCAATCATCTTCAGTTTTATAGGGAATTTTGTATCTGCTCGGACAGCGCGCGGAGCAAGATCCAGAGAGATCCACAAGAGGAAACCACGTCGCGCACGTAAAAATATTGAGAGTCACGCGAAGGTAACGACAGGATATCGACAAATAGACGAAACTAAACCACGCAGAACAAATCCAGACTTCATTTTCATGGGCAGGATTGTCCGCATATCACAGTTTTTACCTATAGTGATTTATGATAATTAGTGCCATGCGCCACAAGTTCTCTTTCTCCTATCTCACAGCGTGAAACCAAGGGGCTTTTTCAAACAAACTGGTTATTTCCCGTGGTGGGGGATTCGTGTGGCGTGTTAAGGTGGGGAGGGGGGATAAGTTTGCCTTTGCTTTTCAAGTAAATGGTGTTCTACGGACAGCTAACTTATATTTTTTCACCAATAAATCTTGCCACCCGCTGTTTTCTCACTACAAACAAATGAATAAATTAAAGAGCATTCATCAAATGAAACAGAACTGTCTCTTCTGAGCCCTGTTGGCAGCCACGTGTATAGATGAATAAGTAGGTACAGTGTGGTAGTGGTGGTGGTGGTGGAGGGGGGGGGTGTTTCACTGAGGAAAATTTCAATCTTGGTTTCATTATCATTCCATTTGATTACTTAATTTTTCAATGGCTAAAAATGTTGTCAACAACACATTGATGGTATACGATGACGCAAAATGACCAATTCAGCAACTACGACGGTGGTCGTAAAGTATCGTCTTGGGTTGGGGGGGGGGGGCTCAATCTTAAAGGCGCGCGCTGTGCAGCCTAAAGGAAAACGCTCTCCTTCATGAGCAGTGAACCAGCACCGCAGTGTATCAATTCTATCTCACTGAATACCTCTGTGGGCGTCGTTTTCTACTAAAAATGGCACAAAAGCTTTTTAAAAATAAGAAAAAAACCGTAGAGACGAAGGAAGAAAAAAAAAAAAAAAAAAAAAAGAGCGAAGGCCTCCGCGAGTTATAGAGAGAGAAAGAGATGGTTTTAAGGCAGGTGATGCTGTGGGAGGACGAAGGACGAATAAAGAAACCGCCCAGGCGTGATTGGATGGGATTTATACTTTGTAAGCGCTGTTAAGAAGCGACAAAATGAGTGAAAAGAAATGGTCGTGAAGGGGTGGAGGATCTTTTAAAGTGTGTACGGGGGCCGGTTGTGGGATAGGTGGGAAAAACTAGGGGTTGAAGAATCATATTACGGGAAAACCTTGTCTGTTTAGAGCAGATTATGTTCGGATGAGTGAGTAGGCGAAAGGGGGGAGGGTGAAATAAGGTGGTAAAAGGAACGCCGAAACCTATTAAACGGAGCTCCTCCCATTCATCAATGTACAGCTTATAGAAACTAGAAACCTCCTGGGGCAATTTTATGTATATCAGTAAATAGCCTTAACTTTAAAACCCATTGATTCCTTAAACGATAAAATGTAACGGAACTGGTTACATCTAACACACTAATCGCGTCCTAATTTTCCCAGCCTTATTAGGGCCCTTAGGCCCCCGGTCGAATCAGCGTTAAAAATACGCTTCACCTATTTATCTTTGATAGAAGTCTTTCTACATAGGAAGGCCCAATATTTTAAAGATTAAACTACCAAAAAAAATAGTTCTCGAATGTTAAATTTTCCGGTCCATCCGTTATAATAAGAATCCGAGATTTCGTTTTTAGGCGTTTTAATGATAGACCAAGAAAAGAGCAGGTGTTAACAGGCTTGTCGCTATTTAATAACAGGGTTCAGTCCTATTCCATCAAAAAGAACTCTGAGCGAAAAGGAAGGACTCGGTTGGTGTCGAAATTTTTGTTAAAAAAAAAAAAATCTCGGCTCCCCATCCCCCACGTACCAACTGGGTTGGGTCATTAGCTCTTTTTTCCCCAGATTTTCTATCCACTGATTCACTCATCGAGTAACCACTAATTCAAGGGGGTAAAAATGCAAAAACTCGCATTCATAATCAAACGAATTTTTTTAGTCAATTTTCAGTTCCAACCCGCATTTTTCCCTCGTAGTTTAAACGACCTCATCAGCGTTTTTCAATTCACCGGACAGCAGAATTTTCGATACAACGCGATAAAATGCATAATTAACTCTGATGGTTGCTTTTTTTTTGGCGTCATTCTCTCTTAAATTTAGGTGGTTTTTTTGTCCGCGCTGATCCAATAATTCACCCTGATGCATGCCAGGGCCCACCAGTTTCGTTTATAAAACATGCGCTGATTGGTTATTATTGGTTATCAATGCAGAACAGACTTTTTCCGTAACACTGTTTCGTGACGATCATTTCCAAACTTGTAGCGTTTTTAATTGGAATCTGTTGAGTTATTTTTTCCTTTCGTTTTCTGTTTTTTTTTTTCTCATCTAATTAGCTCGAGCAACGCAAATCTTCTCCTTGCAGACATCGGAGACGGTCGTATATTTGATTCTTTCACCAGGCGAACGAGAAAGAGAGGGAATTAGCGACGACGACATTTCCAAACAGTCGAAAATTCCATTTTATCATCGAGATCTTGCTTTTGTATTAAGGTCACATTATGCAGGTTCCAGGATTTTTTTGTGTGTGTGTGAATAAAGAGAAAAGGTCATTGGATTCAAAGGGCCGCGGAGTGTGTCCCTTTTAAGAAATTTCATGAGTTCGACTTGCATTTATTTGGACAACGAAACCGAGTAGAATTAATGAATTTTTAGTGAATTATGCCCGTTATCAAAGTTTTGACGACGACTACCTCTTTCTTGCGTTTCTTTTTAGCACAGGGAGAATTCACTCGGTCTGGGTGGGTGTTCTGCGCCGCAAAAAATACAATAGCAACGTACCAGTACAAAGAGGAAAAGCCGCTGAGCCGGAAGGGTTTGGGGGCGTTAAAAGATTGAAATAGATGAGGATTAAATTGAAAAATGACGGCTGCAATAGCCACTTGTCTTGCGTATAGACTAAAACGTGCAGGGAAAACGTTTCCTCCGTGGAACCAATTACAAAACGAGGGATGTCGATCAAGAAAATCGAAGGAAGTGAGTCGATTCTGTTCCAGCTGGAATACTCTTCATCAAGCAGTTAATCTCATCTGGAGGTATCAGTCGCATAAGTATTGCTGCAGAATTTCAGGCGGCGGGGCTGGACAATCCAATTAGGGTCAAAAAGACTCTGTATGCTGCAGACCAATCTTCTGGGTTCAACCTCCATTCGCCAAATGCGTACTGCTTAAATGGCAGCCAGAGTGGCATGAGGTGGTCAAGAGGCAAAATTTGAAGTCTAAATAGCCGCCAAATTGTGAAGCGATACTGCTTGTTTGTGAGGGTAAACAGCGGGCATTGAAAGTTTTGGTTCGCGATTTCTGCGAAATTAAAAGGTTCTGATTCTGATCTTTATTTTCACGAAATCGCAAGTTTCATTTCTGGTAGCCGCTTGGATCTTGGGGCTCTAGCAAGTCACCTCGACCCTTTGACAGCACACGACGAATAGCCGTTGCTTTGGTACACAATTGAGCTAAATATCCGCGAAATTGGAAGTGTCTTGACGGAAAATGCGCGAAATATCTATTTTTGGGTCTTAACTTCCGTAAAATTGCCAGTTTTGGCAATTTAGCCAGTCCCCCGACTGGCGTATACACGAAATTTGAAGTTTCCATAGTGCGGCACTTTCGCAGCACAGCGATTTTGCTGAACCCAAATTTTAAACATACAAAACCCGATTTCGCGCATTTCATCCCCCCAAAAGCTATTTTTGCACGTTCGGCTCACTTAAAACCAACGGTTCCAATTTCGCTATCTAAAAAACATCAATTCGCGGATTTTTTTTTTGCGAAAGGCGTGAGTTTCCGTGGCTGGAAAGTCAATTTTTATGGGGTTGTCTATAATTCAACAACTAATTTTGCTGATTTTTCGTACCAAACAAACCATTTCCGCAATTCCAATTCACTGAAAACCCAATGTTTTCTAATTACGCTTCTCTGAAATTTCAAATCATTAGCTTAATGACAAAATTACTTAGCAGTTTTTTTTTTTTTTTTTTTTTGGAGAGGGAGGAGGAAATGCCAGTTACGCACGGAGTGTGGGACTCCCCGTGTCCGGGCCTACCCACTAAAACCTCCTCCCCAGGGCGTCGACTGCAAGGTCATTGGCCCGTCATCTGGATTACACAGTTCTTTCACTCGTTGTCTCTACTTCTGTTTTATTCCTGTTTTAATTCGTTTGTAATCCGAGCTCTTTTTCATATATGCCTATGGACGCCCGCTTTCCGCAGGAACTCCAGGACTTCCCCAAGATGGCGACTTCCCGGTGCCAACAGGTCACCCAGTTCGATGTTTTGAAAACTAGGGCTACTCCAGTTTACTCCATACACCGGGCATTCCGCGAGAACGTGTTGCACGGTGAGTGTAGTTCGTTAGTCACACCTTGTGCATAGAGGCCTTCGCTCTCTTGTCAGATGGTACCCGTGGGTCAGCCTGGTGTGGCCTAACCTTAACCTGTTTATGATGACTTCCTCCCTCCTGGTTAACACGTGTGTTTCTGTCTTCTGCTTTGTGCCGACAATCTTGATTGTTTGCTTCAGCAGACTCGTTGACCTGTCCCAGCGATCTTGCCAGCAACGTTTGATAACTTCGAACAGCCTTCGTTTCTCATCAACGAGTCGAATCGGAGCAGGTGTCTTTGGTCGAGGATTAGCGGCCGATGCTACTAAGGCCTTAACTTCAGCGTCTGCTGGTTCTTCCAGTTTCTCCATACTGGCCGATACGAATAGAAAAGTAATCGTTTTTCCGTTATTGACACAGTCTACTATTTTTGATGCTATTCGTTGGACTAGCTTATCCCTGTTGAACTCGAGTTGGACATGTGCACAGCTAAGCACAACCGCATGGGGACTTGCGTGATTAACTGCGTAGTCCAGTGCCCCTAGTATTGCGTACAAGTCCGCAGTATGCTGCGAAGCATCATCGGGCAGCGGAGAGAACCATGAGCGATGCTCACTGACGTAGCATATGCTACATGCGCCAGCATCGGATCTGTGCCCAACAGTATAGATGTGCAACGCTCCAGGGTACTTCTTTTCTGCCCAGACAAGCGCATTTTCGTTCATGTCACGATCGTTGCGACCAGCAAGAGCCACTTTTCTGAAACCAGGTAACGATAGTTCCCATGCGCTCGCAGGCGACGCTTGAAGGCAGCAGAGCTCGGAGAGCTCACAACCCATCTCGCCCAGAAGCTGCCGGACCCTGACAAAGAAGGGGCGGGTACGTGTTGGTAAATTTGAATATGTTTCAGACATGTGTCCGTGCGCCAGATCACTGAGAAAGTGCCACGGCTTCTCCCTTAGGGATGCTGCGTATTGAAGCGACAGATGCCGACGACGTAACTCCAGGGGTACCCTGGATGACAGAACATACAGCGCATCTACAGGTGTTGTTCGGAAGGCACCCAGGGCTATTCTAATACCGCTTTGGTAAGTAGTTTCAAGTTGTTTAAGCCACGATTTTCTAGCTGACGCATAGACTACTGCCCCATAATCCATCTTGGCACGAATGGTTGCATCTAAGATCCTTAGCAGCAAGTCCGAACGAGAGCTCCATTTATGTTTCCCAAGGGTCTTTAATAGGTTCGTTTGCACCTATCGTTCAGCCCCGAAATGTGCTCCTTCCACCGAAGTGCCTTATCAAATCTAAGCCCTAGGAACTTGTGGCTGTCGACATATTCAATGTTTTCCCCTTCTAGAGTCAACAGTGGAAGGTCATGGGGCCTCCTCAGCCAACAGAAATGAATCGCCTTCGTTTTCTGCGCAGACCGTTTTTCGCCGCATTTGCCGCAAGGGTGTAGATTGCTTCCTGAACAACGTCAATCTGGACTTGGTCGGCAAATATAGCTACGTCGTCTGCATAGAGCGAGATTTTTACTGAGGGGGCAAGCCGCCCAATAGCCTGTTCATAGCAATCAGGAATACGGTGACACTAAGGACGGAGCCCTGCGGCACCCCATTCTCTTGACACCTTATGTCTGAAAGTGTGTTACCTATTCTGACTCTAAAGCGTCTATCCTGCAGGAAGTCTTTCACCACCCTGCAGAGATTCCCTCCAAAGCCCCATTCCTTCAGTTGTTCCAAGGCTCCTCTGCGCCAAACTCGGTCGAACGCGCTTTTTACGTCAAAGAATACCGCAGTTACGTGGCTTCTTTCAAGAAATGCGTTTTGCAGGACAGTCTCAAGGTACAGCAATAGGTCAATCGTGGATCGATCTTTCCGAAAGCCTGCCTGATACTTGTCAAAGAGTTCCCGCCTTTCTAAACTTGTTACAAGCCTATAATTAACCAGGGACTCAAAGATTTTTCCCAGACAACATGTGAGCGCTATAGGACGGTAGCTCTCAACCAACTGTGGATCCTTCCCGGGCTTACGGATTGGTATCACGACCGCCTGTTTCCACGCTTTCGGATACACTCCCGTTCTCCATAGCAGGTTATACAGGTCGAGTAGCCGCTCCTTGGCGGCGTGTGGTAGGTGCGTGATGAGTTCGTATGGGACGTCATCGATACCAGGGGATTTCCCAGTCTTAAGGCCCTTTAATACCTTTTCGAGTTCAACTGCCGTGAAAAGGGAGTTATAATCGTCAATGGGATCAGTTCCAAAGTCGATGTTCTCCGTTTCGATACGCCTTTTTTCTTCCTGAAATATCTCTGAATAGTGGATATCGGCAGACACGCGATGGTAATAGTCGGCCAGGCGATTCGCCACAGTGCGCGGCCCCTCCAGAATATCGCCATTCGCCTCGCGGATCGCAAAGGGCCAAGAGATTGGTGACGATCCTTTGAGTGATCGTATCTTCCTCCAGACTTCACCTGCCGGTTCTTTTGACGTAATGGAATTTATGTAATCGTCCCACGATTCGGTCTTTGCTTCGCACTTCAGCCTTCGCTCCTTGGCTCGTTTCCTCTTGAAGTCAATGAGATTTTCGAGTGACGGGTTTCTTTTAAGGTGGTACAACGCTCTTTTCTTCTCTCTATTCGCTTCTTTAATTTCGTCTGTCCACCAAGGCACAGGTCGCCGCGTGGGTTTCGTTGACTGGCGGGGTATCGACTCTTTTGCTGCTGCGATTATATTACTCGTGAAGGTGGCAACGTCGGCCTCTGGATTCCTTGTCAGATCACAGGCTCTGCTGTAGCTTTGGTATTTCTCCCAGTCTGCTTTGCGAAGATTCCATCTCGGGCCCCTTTCAGGGTCATATTGACGGGAGGAGTCGTGCCTAACAATCAACGGGAAGTGATCCGAGTGGTGCAGGTCATTACATACACTCCACTCGAACGAACTTGCAAGCGATGGGCTGCATAGGGATATGTCTATTGCATCAAACAATCCAGAGCTTGACGTGAAATGAGTTGCTGCTCCGTTGTTCAGGATGACAAGGTTGGCATCGTCAATAATTCTTTACAGTATTCTCCCCGATTTTGTAGTGGATCGTGATCCCCATGCCGAGTCATGCGCGTTCACATCCCCCATAATCACAAGTGGAGCTGGAAGCCCCCAAATTAATTGAATCAGATCATCCATGTTCCATGTCGAATCCGGTAGATAGAGCGAACATATCGTCATTTTAATAGGTGCACCTACCTGGACTGCCACCGCTTGGACGTTGTCCGGCGTCGACTGCAGCCTTGTCGACTGCAGTCATTCACTGATGTACAGCGCGACTCCGCCGTGCCTGTGACCTCCTCGCCTAATATCGACTTCTCTACTGTACAGTAAGTACCCCCTGATGTCATACCGTTTACTTGCCGAGAAGTGTGTCTCCTGATTCGCTATTACGAGTGGCTGGTATCTGTTAACTAGGAATCTAAGTTCGTCAGCTCTGCAGTGGACACCAAGCAGTTTTATTCCAAAATCACAATAACAGTACCTATAGATCGCCATTTGATACTATCGCGCCAAAACCACCATTTTGTGCTAAAATCACCATTTTTGTGCTAAAATCACCATTTTTGTGCTAAAATCGCCATTTTTGTGCTAAAATCGCCATTTTTGTGCTAAAATCACCATTTTTGTGCTAAAATCACCATGTTTGTGCTAAAATCACCATTTTTGTGCTAAAATCACCATTTTTGTGCTAAAATCACCATTTTTGTGCTAAAATCACCTTTTTTGTGCTAAAATCACCATTTTTGTGCTAAAATCACCATTTTTGTGTTAAAAACACAATTTTTGTGCTAAAATCGCCAGCTTCGATGTAATTTTGTTTAATTTTGAGGTAAAAATCCTTCAATCAATTCTAGGGTGAAATCACCAGTTTGTCCGTGAAAAATTCAGTTTTCTCGTACAAGCTTCAGGGCAAAACTTCAATTTATGGTTTAAAAACGACGTGTTTGAGAAAACTTGCCCGTTTTTCGGTGAAACCACCAGTTTGAGGGAAACCTGTCAAACTTTGTTCACTAGTTCTTGAAATCTGCGGTTTTGACATACCTCGCCTGTCTTTGGCGTGAAATCTTTAGTTTTGGAGGATTTCATCTCAAGAAGTGACGATTTTAAGCTCAATACTAAAGATTTCACGCCAAAGCTGGCAAGTTATATCAGTTTCTCCCCAAAATGAAAATTTTTGCCACAGTTTTTCAACCCAAAATTCAAGTTCTTGCCCCTCAGAATAACAATTATCAAAAAACTGAAGTTTTCACGACGAAACTGCCGTTTTTACACTAAAAACGCTGCGAATTATCGAACAATGCCTTATTATTTCGACTGTGGGTTTATTATTCATGGATGTAGTCAAATCCGGCTTGAAATAACATGAAAATCGACACCCCACACCCCTATGACCCCAAATCCTTTGAAAATCCCCATTTTGGACCCGCTTTTGGCCCATAAAACCCAAGGAGGTTGTTTGATCAAACTGATCAGATGTTAGGACCAACTAGACCCCAAATGGAGTCAATGTGCGAAAGAACGAGTTTTTTCGAGCAATCCTAGGGCAAGATATGGCCCGGACGGCGGACGGACATTTTTTTTTTTATTGCAGATTTGGATTCTACGCACTTTGAAACGTAAAACTACACATTTTGAAAAACAAAATGTGGGTCAAAAAAATTTTTTGCGATACGATTACAAAGACTTATTATTGAGAAATAATAAGCCAAAAATAGGTAATGGTTTTACCTCAAAACAAAAAATTTCGTCACAGTTTTCAGGACAAATTCGACAGTATTCGCGTAAAATAATCTGTTTTGGGCAACACGCCAGTTTATGGTGTGAAATTATCATTTTTGGAGTAAAATATCCATCTTTAGGATGAAATAATCACATTAGTGGTGGAATAACTATACTGGATATAGAAAAAAATCCATCAGTTTAAGTTCGTAACGCATTTTGGAATAAAATCGTAAATTTTGAGGTTAAAATCGTCATTTTTCGGATTACATTGTCAGTTTTTGTAGTGAAATATTTGGAGCAACTCTCCAGGATGGGTGTCAATCGTTATTTATAGAGTAAAATCTTCCTTTTTCCGCGGGTGAAACTTAGTCAAGGGGGATAACGTGATTCTTTGGGATGAAAACTTAAGTTTTGGGGTTAAATTCGACAGTTTTTAGGTAATATTGCCTGTTTTTGAAGTGATATCTTCAGTGGTACAATTCAGATTTGGAGTAAAATCGATAGTTTTAGAGTAAAATCGCCAATTTTCTGGTTGAAAATAGTCAGTTTTGTGGTAAAACAAACAGTTTCTGATAACACATTCATTTTTGAGGTAAAACCACCAAACATTTTTGGTGTAAAACCGCTAGTTTTGAAGTAACATCTCTAGTTTTGAGGGTAACACGTCAGCTTTGCCGTAAAAACGTTCATGTTTTGGTGCAATAACGTCTTTATGCGTGAACAAATCGTCAGTATTGTGTTAAAATCGTCATTTTTGTGAATTTTGAGGTTAAAACCGTCATTTTTCGGATTACATTGTCAGTTTTTGTAGTGAAATATTTGGAGCAACTCTCCAGGATGGGAGTCAATCGTTATTTATGGAGTAAAATATTCCTTTTTCCGCGGGTGAAACTTAGTCAAGGGGGATAACGTGATTCTTTGGGATGAAAACTTAAGTTTTGGGGCTAAATTCGACAGTTTTTAGGTAATATTGCCAGTTTTTGAAGTGATATCATCAGAATTACAATTCAGATTTGGAGTAAAATCGCCAATTTTCTGGTTGAAAATAGTCATTTTTGTGGTAAAACAAACAGTTTCTGATAAAATAATCATTTTTGAGGTAAAACCACCAAACTTTTTGGTGTAAAACCGCTAGTTTTGAAGTGACATCTCTGAAATCGTTTATGTTTTGGTGCAATAACGTCTTTATGTGTGAACAAATCGTCAGTATTGTAATAAAATCGTCAGTATTGTGGTAAAATCGTTAGTTTTGTGTTAAAATCGTCATTTTTAGAGTATGACGTGAGTTTTGGGATTAAAGTAGTTAAAAACTGAATTTTTGCTGTAATAATTTGGGTTTTGCGTTTAAAGTAAATTGTCTGTTTCGAATAAAAATAAATAGGTAATCAGTTTCAGAGTAAAATATCCAGTTTTGGGTTTAAAAATGTCTCTAAAAAAGTCGGACACTCCGTATAGGATCGCTAAGCCCTTCCTACAAGTATGAAAATATTTCCGTGGAAAATATTGTCAGTTTCAGGACAGAAAATCCTAAATAGAAGGCAACAACGATAGTTTCCCAAGTGGAAATGTTAGTTTTTGACGGATTCCGACCCTTTTTGTGAAAATAAAGTTTCTGGGAAACAATTTGACGATTTAAAGCGTCTATATCTGAGTAGACTAATCACCAGTTTTCTGGCTGGGGGTCTTTAGTGCATCTGAAATTTTCTGCCCACCCCTGGATCAAGAGCTGGCTACGCCCCTGAGTGTCGGGTCCTTTTTTTTTGAGGGGGTGAGCCCAGGGGGTCCAATAGGCTCATAAACACCTTACCGTCCTATTTATGCTGTTTTCGCGATTTCAACGCTCACGAAACGCGGAATTACTCGTGGAACATGGCCCGCAGGAGTGTCTTCGTAATTTTAAAGCGTATGAGCCACTTAATAGCAAGCAAAATGGCCTTTACGGGCCACAAGCTCCTGTTGCGTAGTTGGTAGAGCGGTTTTCGGTGACCGCGGTGAGCGGTTGGGTGACCAGTTTTCGGATTGAAAAATTCACATTGGCTCAATGCACAGTCTCATGGCTCAACTGGTGTAGTTTCGTATAGCCAAACAACAATGCCTGTGCTCGGCATTGACCAACATTCAAGCCACGTTTCACTCAGATGAATGTTCGGTTTCTTCGGGCTGAAATGATAGTTTTCTGACATTCCGGGCGGGGGAGACTTATTTGGGCGCCCACATGAGTAAACTATTAAACTTCCCATGTTAACTCCTTTGATGCCTTCCCGAAATCCCGAAAAATACACTATAATTTCCAATTATTCGTTTCTTCATAATGCAAGCTAAAATCCTGGCAATGTAAACGTTTCTTTAAAAACCCAACGGTCAGATTATTGCCTGGTGGGTGGG
The DNA here is from genome assembly GCA_038030265.1 of Corythucha ciliata. NCBI lineage: Eukaryota > Metazoa > Arthropoda > Insecta > Hemiptera > Tingidae > Corythucha > Corythucha ciliata. Next base: position 55,741,256 of record CM075939.1, on the reverse strand, counting down.
GGGGGGGGCTTCTAATGACTTCTTCAAGTCTGAAGGGGACGTTTTCCTGTAAAAAAAAAAAAAAAAAGGAAACACAAAGAAGCTACACACACCTTGCCATCAATCAACCTGGACAACGAATTTCTCCGACAAATAGGCAGTTTGCCTACTCCTTTTTTTTTTTTTCTTTCTTTTTTTGTTGTAAGTAAGGTTTCGAGAGCATGACACTAGAATTGTTACCATTTCTTCACTTTCGTTACTCAACTGCACTTCCAAAAAATTGCTATAAAACTTTAATAAAACGTGAGCGCCCCCTTATAGTTTTTTGTTTCATTAATATTGCGGTCACACGGAGACTTTGAAAACGTTTTAATTCTATTTGTCAATGTTATATACGATTGTTTATTCAAACCACCGGCTTCGGTCAAGGGCTATTGAGAGTTCTGTCATTTTGTTCTTATATTTAAGCCACTGAGAACGAACTATTGTTCACAGTTCAACAGACGAAAACCAATCATGAAGACCGTGTTAGCCGTTCTCGCTTTTGTAGCGGTCGCCGCTGCCGAAGCACCTCTGCCTTCGCTGAATGCTCGCGGAGTTTACTTCGTTGCTCTGCCTCCTCCACCACCCGGTGTAGCTAAAGTAATCCGCTATTTTTGTATAATATTTATAAAGGGTTGAAAATAAGAAGAAGACAAAAAATGTTTGAAGTTGACGGAGGATGCTATGCAGCAATTGAAACAACAAGAAGGGTCTGAATCAGGCGAGTACCACGTCTACCTGCCCGACGGCCGTCTTCAACTAGTCAAATACACGACAGCCCCTTTGGCTTCGTACAAAAAGCCTTCGGTGGCACCTTCCAACCAATTTACTTTTCAAAACAACCAACAGGTAGTAATTAGATATTGGACTCATGCGGGAAAAAACTAATTAAAATAAAAATAATAAAAAAAAATCCTCAGGTTAACAATCAAGTTGCCTTCGGTTTTAACCAGTCGAACAAACAAGGCAACGCCCAAGCGTTTCAACGCCAACAATCGGCGGCCGCAGATCAAACGGCGACCAACTACGTCGCTTCCATCACGTACACCGACGTCGAGCCGATTCCCGGCCCAATTTACACGGCGAAAGACCTGCCCCTTCAAAGAGTTCTCCGGTACGCTCCTGCCTATTTTTAAAAAAAAAAAAGTCTCGTTCGTCGAATAATTTTGTTTCTCTGTGGAAAAATATAATAATATAAAGTAACTCACCCACGTATATATAGCGTTTAGTGTTTATGACCGTGCTCGCACTCTTCTCAGAATTTGGGACAGCAACCTTTCTCCCTCACTTACTCTCTCTCTCTCTCCCTTCTATGTCAAAATCCTCCTCGTCACTGACGATCCCTCTCCTTCCTCCAAAAATAATGTTTCAAACGTAAGTTTTCAACGACATGATTGACATTTAGAGCCGTTTTCACCAAGTCTGGTTAACATTTTTGAACTCTGATTAGTGACTCTAACCGGCGTTAGCAGTCAAATCGGATTTCACCAGCAATTTTGAACGAGATCAAGCCTTGATCTCAGTTCAAAAAACTGAACGCCCGAATTTGGCTGGTTAGAACATTAACTGGTGGATTATTTCTTATCAGTTTCTCACTTCTCCATTTCTCTTTCGAGAATCGCTGTTTTTCGTCGTGTATGTTGTTATTTGTTGCTTAAAAACTAATAATTTTCCGTACTGAGGTGACTGTTCCACACGTCATGAATACACTCGGGCCCGTAGCAGAAGCCAACCTTAACCTTTAGGGCCTTTTCACACGAGGAGAAAAAAGACGCCGACGTGCGAGTCAACGTCTTTTTTTCAGAAGAGAGACAACTCTTGCGAACGCGTTCAATGTGAAAGGCCCACATAGAGTTTTATGTGTTTTTACTGACTGCAAGGATCGGACGCTGACGCGCGCGTCTGCGACTTTTTTCTCCCAGTGTGTGAGGGGCCTTACGCCTCCTTTAAGCGCTTCAAAATAGATGACACATTTTTATAAACCAGGTTTGTGCCTTCATCCGGCTTGATGCCTTTTCAGGCACATGACCAATTTTTATAAACCATCACATTTTTCAACTCCTTGCTTCGTAAAGGTGGTTTTCTGAATACGGCCCTTGGTGTTCGAAGGAAATGTTTTCAAGTGGGCGTCGACTCGTTGAACTGGCTTTGGACGGCTTCGAGGATGATGAGTATGAGCCACGTCGGTTTCGGGAAATGCCTGCCATTCGTGACAGGAATTGGGTAGACGGGCTTGTTCCTCTTTCGAGGCGTGGAAGAATATTGTTAGTGGCTTCGGACGATGGGGTGTATAGTCGTGACGTGCGGCAAGCAAGATGATGGATACGGGAACGAGAGAATTCCAACCCAAAAAAGCATTTCAGTGTTCAGTAGGTCGAGTAGGGTCACGGACCGTTCCCGAAAGGGAAGACGTGCAACGATTGCAGTTCTGCGAACCCTTCGTTTGTGCCTTACTTCATCGTTTAGGAATAAGGGAAATAGCTACCGCAGCCGCGGCTGTTTTGTTTCGCATAGATGAAATAAAAGGAACGAGACAATATGAATGTGTTTGGTTTTTTTCTCCTCTCTCCCATTTCCTCAAGTAGGCATTTTAGTGCATTTCATTTTGTTTTTGTTTTTTTCTTCTTCTTCACTTTTTTTAGTGCATTTCATTCTGAAAATGCACTATTGGTCTCGTCGTGATGGTGGCAAACATGGGTCATGTCATGTTTTTTTCACGTTTCAGATCCTCTAGAACACGAATTCAGTGGTCTCCAGGATTCATTTTATACATAAGCTTATGGCCGTTTTCTTCTTAGCACGATAACTCTCGAAGAAATTAATTTAGCGGAACGCGCTTTGGCACAAAAATCAGTAGTCATAAGACCCCGGTCGGTATTGCATTTGGGCCAAATCGGTCGAGGTGGAGGGGGGGGAATAGGGGTTGAAATGGTCAAAAAATCACTATAAATCGCCAGTTGATTCTAGATGCATCATATTCAGTGTGTATACTCCACGTTAGAGTAGCCTTTGATTACCATTTTAATTTTTCGAAAAAGTCAAGGTGGTGGGGGTGGTCCTCCCGGTGTGGAACTTCACTAGTTCATCTTAGCGCTCTAAAATTCGACTCAAAAATTTAATGTAACCAAAGCCCTGGGTTCCATTGAGATTTATCGAAAACTTTGATGGAGGGGGGTGAAATTTCAAAAAAATCTCTTAAATTCACACGTTTAGGTATTATAAAATACGGCACAAAACTTTAATATAACAAAGCCCTTGGAAAAATAACGAAACTTTTCGACATTTTTGAAAGAGGGTGGTGAAAATAGAGAAAGAAGTTCGGCTTAATGAATCAAATTATGGTATCAAAATTATTACTTCTGGGAAGGCTTAGGGTATCCGTATACGGAATGAAATGCACTCTTTCCCACCGCCAGCTGCCGGGGCGAAATTTTTTTTGTGTTTGTGAACTAAACACTGAGGATGCCTCCAAAAAGCGAAAAGCTTTTGTTTTAATAATAAATACTATTATTCGCTGGGAGACAACAACATTCAAAAATTTGTCCCAAGAGAAGTCTCTACCACTGAATGCGCAAATCTGAGATCAATTGACGGAAGTTAGAACTGAATTTTATTTATAAACGGCAGTCAGGAGAAATGGTTTTCACCACCGTGAAATCGAGTTCAACTAACGTCGTTCAACTAACCAGATGACCTGGAAATTGACCCGTTCATTAAACTCAAGATCTTTTTGCTGATCAGTTAATCACAGGTTATGGACGTGTAACCAGTTAAGGGGGAGCTGCAGTGATCCCCCCAATCGACCCCCTCCAATCCTCCGTCGTCTTGCCTTATTTCTGCACCAATCCATATCCACCAATGCATAATGCGGTAGCATCAATTTTTCAAACTTTGTCCCGGAAGTGACTTTAGACCACGTTGAATTTTTACCTTAAAATTCAATGCTCTTCCTTCGACTTATTTGAAAAAAGGAGTACTACTGCATATGCTGAATTCCCTGGGGATTGAAACGAGTTTTAAAAACCAGGGTTGGTGTAGAAATTAGGAAGGAAAAGGTATGCCGAGTAGTAGACGAGGGCTTATTGGAGGGCGTCACACGTGCAACTCACCCTTAAGGATTGTACGTGTGCTACCTCGCCTCCTGGGCGTTACGTAAATTATCGCTGTATTTCTGCGCCAATCCTGGATTCAAAGTGTTATTTGTATCTCCTTGAAATTCCGCTCGCGCGTACGATTTTCATTTTTTGCCTAGCTCCTGTTGTAGCCACAGAGATATTATAACTAGAGCTTGAATGGCCCTTTGCGCAGCGGGACCATCATTGACATCACCCCCATCTAGAAGCGGGTCCAAAAATCCCTTGGTTGAGAATTTTTTGGCGGGGTTTTCGATGAGTGAAGGGGTTTTCCTGCTCACGCCGTTTTTTGAGACAGCCGATGTGAAGAGACCTCCGGTCCCGTAATTACGTCAATCCACGCCCCATTTTATAGTTTTTTGCGCATCCAGTGGTAGAGACCTCTCTTGGGAGTTGGGAGGTTCAGATCGGATGGACCGTTTGTCTGACCAACTTTTTCCCAGTTTCCTCGGTTCCTGGACACATTTTTTTCCTGAAAAATTACGTCCTTTTTATTATTTGAAGCATTTGTAGCTTAATAATGTCTTACAATTGGTTTTCAACGGTAGTAATTGTCGTAGTCGAATAAAAACAAGCTGTTTTACGATTAGAATGATTTTGATTTGTAGGTAATTTCCTCAGAAATTTACTACAAATTGTTCAGATACTTTGAACCTTGTTCAGATACTTTTATCTGTGACCCTATAGTGAGCCTACTCGACCTACTGAAATGCTTTTTTGGGGTGGAATTCTCTCGTTCCCCCCGCCCCGCCCCGCCGTCCGAAGCCAATAACAATCCTCTTCCGCGCCTCCAAAGAGGAACATGCCCATCTACCCAAACCCTCTGTCATTCATGAAAGAGATTTCCCGAAACCGACTTGGCTCATACTCATCATCATCGAAGCCATCCAAAGCAAGTTCAACGAGTCAACGCCCACTTGAAAACATTTCCTTCGAACACCAAGAGCCGTATTCAGAAATCCACCTTTACGAAGCAAAGAGTTGAAAAATGTGATGGTTTATAAAAATGTGTCATCTATTTTGAAGCGCTTTAAAGGAGGCATAAGGCCCCTTTCATATTAGGAGAAAAAAAACACTGACACGCGATTGGGCGTATTTTTTTTTTTTCGGGGAAGAGACGACTTGCGAACGCTTCCAATGTGAAAGGCCCATAGAGTTCTGCGTGATTTTACTGACGCGCGCGTCAGCGTCCGACTCTTGCAGTCAGTAAAATCAAAAAAACTTTGACTTGCGATTCGGCGTCTTTTTTCTCCTATAGCGTGAAATGAAAAGGCCCTAAAGCTTAAGGTTGGTTTCTGAATTCTGCGGGCTAAAGTGTATTTACGACATATGGAACAGCACCTCAGTACGGAAAATTATTACTTTTTAAGGAACAAACAACAATAAACACGACGAAAAATAGCGATTTTTTAAAGAGAAATAGAGAAGTGAGCAAGTTATAAGAGATAATGCACCAGTTAACGTTCTAACCAGCCAAATTCGGGCGTTCAGTTTTTTGAACTGAGATCAAGCTTGATCTCGTTCAAAATTGCTGGTGAAATCCGATTTGACTGCTAACGCCAGTTAGAGTCGCTAATCAGAGTTCAAAAATGTTAAACAGACTTGTTGAAAACGCTCGGTTACAGGACCGGAGGTCTCTTCACATTGGCTGTCTCAAAAATCGGTATGAGCAGGAAACCCCCTTCACCTTCATCTTCAGTCAAGGGATTTTTGGACCCGTTACAAGCTCTTGGTGACGTCAATGATGGTACCGATGCGCAACGGACCCTTATTTGAGCTCTGGTTATAATATCTCTGTGGCTACAACAGCAGCTAGGCTAAACCAGATTGTACGCTCGTGCAATATTCCCTGGGGATTGAAACGAGTCCTAAAGGGGGAGTTGCACGGGTGATTCCTCGACCCCCCTCTAATCAACCTTCGTCTACTACTCGGCATACATGTTCTCACCTTATTTCTGCACCAATCCTGGTTTTTAAGGACTCGTTTTAATCTTCAGGAAATTCCGCATATGCAGTAGTTTTACTTTTTTTCAAATTTCATCCCAGAAGTTAGTTTAAATTCGACTTGAACTTTTATCTTGTAATTTCACGTTTTTTTTCGACTTATTTGAAAAAAGGAAAAGCACTGCATATGCGGACTTTCCTGAAGATTAAAACGAGTCCTTAAAAAACCAGGATTGGTGCAGAAATTAGGCGGGAAAATGTATGCCGAGTATTAGACGTGGAATGATTTAGCGGGGGGGGGGGGTCAAGGAATCATCACTGCAGCTCCCCCTTTACTGGTTTCACCTCACAACTGTAGCAAAAACTGCTTGTGCTAAAAAGTGCTTAGCAAAAACGTCTTGATTTTAATGAACGGGTCAATTTTCGGGTCATCTGATGGTTCCTTGAACGACGTTAGTTGAACTCGTTTTCGCGGTAGTGAAAACCATTTCTCTTGACTGCCGTTAAGAAATCGTGTTCAGTTCTAACCTCCGTCAATTGATCTCAGATCACAGAAACTTGGTGAAAACGGCTCTAAGTCAAAAAATTGAATTTTTCAAGAGAGCGTTCCAAACTTTTCAATTTAAATAAAACCCAAACAATACAGTGGCGGCGGAACCGGGGGGGCAGGGTGGGCGGCGGCCCCCCGGAATTTAGTCTGGGGGGGCGTCGCCCCCCAGGCTTCGATGCCAATCTTCTGTCCCGAATACTGCACCCAAAGTTCTTATTCTATCCTTTTCGCTTCTTATTCGAGGACCAAGCGACCGTCACTCAGATCGAAAACCCTGGATCATTTGCGAGAAGATGAAAAATAGCAATGCCTAGAACATTCGCCCCCCCCCCATCTTTCACTTTTCTGCAGACTTTTTGTTAGGTAAATTATTGATTCTTCTTCTACACTTTACCCCTGCCATCTGGCAAAGGAGGGCGATCCACCTATCGGCCACCCTCCCCGGAGAGGGTTTTAGCCCAAATTTAAGCAATATGAAGCACAGGCGTAGCAAGGGGCGTGCGGCGTGTGCGGTGCGCACCGGGCATCTCTACCCTGGGGGCATCAAACCCGCTGTTTTGTTATGCGATCACCGCTACCCAGTGGCGGAACAACACTTGTCCGGGGCCGGGGCGGAAATCTCTAGGAGGCCCTTTAGTCTCTAATTAAACCGTAAATATACTTTTTTGCAGCTTTGAAGTATATATTTTCCTCAATTTTAGCCACGAAATTGCCTCTAAAGTGCGTTTTCTCAATTTTTTCCGCGAATTAGCTCATTTTCTCATGTTTAGCTGCGAATCGGCGCTTTTTACAAGCTCTTACCGTGAAGTTGCCTTAAGAATCCGCAAATTAGGTAGCGTTTAAGTGCTCTTTCCCAATTTTATCCGCAAATTAGCAATTTTTCTAAATTTAAGCCGTAAATTCGCGCTTTTCTCCATTACAAAAAAAAAACCATTCGTGTTTTTCTCTATTTATTACCCTCGAATTAGCGCTTTTTCACAGTTTTAGCCGCTTGAATTAGCGCTTTTTCACAGTTTTAGCCGCTTGAATTAGCGCTTTTTCTCAATTTTATTCCCAAAGTTCCCCAAGAATGTGCAAGTTGGGGTATTCTCAATTTCAGCTGTAAATTCACCTTTTTACCCTCAATTTAGCAGTGCATGGGCACATTTTTTAATTTTAGCTGGAAATTATAGCACTTTTTCTCGATTTTATCTGCAAAATTGAAATGTTTTGTACCTTAGTTGTGAATTAAAGTTTTCCTCCACTTTTAGACGCAAATTCGCGTTTTTCTCTATTTCACGCCGTGAATCGCAGCGCTTTTTCTCAATTTCAGTCCCAGCCCCGAGAATCCGTGAGTTGGCTTTTTCTGTGAATTCGCGCTTTTTCCCAATGTTTAAAGCTGCCAAATTGTAACACTTTATCATAATAGCGTGTTTCTCTATTTTTAGACTCGAATTCGCGTTGTTCTCTTTTTTATCCTTGAATTAGCGTAGTTCTCATCTTTAGCGCGTGAATTAGCGCTTTTCAACTTCAGCCTTAAAGTTGCCCCTAAGAATTGGCGAATTGTTTTGTTTCTCAATTTTAGCAGTAAATTAGCACATTTTCTTAATTTTAGCTACGATTTTTAGCGTTTTTTCTCGATTTTATCCGTAAAATCGTAATTTTTCATACCTTAGCTGAGTTTTCCTCCACTTTTATCTAGACGCGAATTCGCGTTTTTGACTATTTCACCCGTGAATTAGCGCTTTTTCTAAATTTTAGTCCCAATGTTGCCCCGAGAATCCTTGAGTTGGCGTTTCTCCCTTTTAGCTGTGAATTTGCGCTTGTTCTAAATTTTGAAAGTTGCTAAATTGTAGCACTTTATCACAATTTTCGCTGTAAATTAGCGTGTTTTTTTTTCAAGACGACGCGAATTTGCGTTTTTCTCTTTTTCATCCTTGAATTAGCGCTTTTCTCAGTTTTAGCTGCGTAAATTAGCGCTTTTTCCTAATTTCGCCCCAACAATTCGTGATTTTGCGTTATCTCAATGTCAGCTGTGAATTAGCTAGCGCTTTTTCTTAATGTTAACAGCCATAAATTTCAGCAATTTTTCTCAATTTCAGCCGCGAATCAGCGTTTTACTCACTTTTACAAGCGAGTTTAGCCATTCGTTTTCATCTTATCTACTTGAAAATCCCGATTTTTCATCTTCAAGCTATTCAGGGGCCCCCATCCGAACCCCGGATCCGGATTTCTAGTTATGACCCTACCTGCATTCCCACACTTTGCTGTTTTATTTGAGTACGAATGATTATCGTTTATTATTTAAAACGAATACTTGCCATATTCTTGTGGCAAAAAAACAACTAAGAAATCAATAATAGTATATGTATACGCAGGAGCTAAAGTCATGGCTCTAAAACGCCGTAAAATTTGCCGCGGTACATTACATTACAAGCCCGGCGGGCGAGGCGAGGTAAATCCCCTTCCTACGAGTGATGTACGACTTTTTTCACGCGACATCAAGGAAATGATAAAACTGACTTTGACAAATTGACTTCTCGTGTCTTTAGTTTAAGAAGACCTTAAACGAGGTTATAACTCGAGTTCATTTACTCTCCGTACTAGGACGGAAAATATTTTCTGGACTAGTACAGAAAATTTCTCGAATGTCACTGTGCGGTAATGGTCAATTTCCCAGACATTTTTGGCTACAGAAAATGACTACTTTCGGAGCATGTCGCTTGAAAAATACTTTAGTTCCTAGGCATGAAAAGAGACACTTTTGGGACTCATTTGCGGCCGTAAAATTCGGTTTTAGTATCATGTGGGATAAAAATAAAATATTATTAGTCAAAAACCTATCAAGAATCAGGCCGTTGTATACCACATTCAAATCAGTCCCTAAATGCTGAAAATTCAAGACTATTGGGCACCTCCATACAATACCTTGCCTCCTCTATTTACTTAAAATTGAGAACTACACTACACTTCACCTTCTATTGATGAAAACTAAGGAAGTGATGGTAGTGTTGGGTAAGGTGGGGAAGGGAAGGGGGGAAGCGCCTTAATTTTCGCCCCCCCTGAACCAAAATACTTCCGCCGCCACTGAAACAATACTGTTAGGTACAAGTCCCCTTAGGAATAGGAATTCGGTTTTTTTCGTGACTTATACTCTCGAGAACAGAAGAGTAGAGGCAGGCCGTAAAGCTGAGTGCAAGAACGGAAAATGGCTAATTTTTGACTTATACTCTTAGTAACTGACACGATAGATATTTTATTTAAGTTTTTTGTTGTCCTAATAAAAAAATAGTGTTTTTGTTTCATTCGTTCACGACTCTGCTACCAACAGAAACTTGGGGTTAGCGAAGTTTCACTGTTTTATCCGCGAAGTTGCCTTCAGGTGTATCGAGAATTGGTATATTTTTTTCTAATTTAAGTGACAAAAGAGCGCGCTTGCTCTCAAATATTTGCCACTAATCAACGCATTAAAACCTAAAACTCCATTTTTTTCATCTTTAAGCTTTTCGCCCCGCCCCCTCTCCTCTTGAATGAATGCTTGGCTCAGACTGCCCCCCTTACCCCTTTCGTCGATGACTACTGGCTGCATTTGTAGACGAGGGATGAAGATACGGGGCTCGACGAATCATCTGCAATAATCAAGCAGCTCTCCCTTCAACAGCCCTTTGCATGGTAATCTCTCGAATGACTATCAGCAAATTATAGTAGACGCCATCTTCTTCAGGGGGGGGGGGCAAGACTTACCTACACCGTAAATCCGCCACTGCCTACATCTATAGCAGTTGAACTGCTTACTTGTAGGAAATTAAGACCCGAAACTCTGAATATCGTGTATGTCTACACCTGAGACACAATTTCACTGATGTTACTAGCCTCGGGACTCGCAATTCCGCGGCTACTTGGCCTTGAAATTTTTGTTCAACAAGTTGGGCAATCATATGAATAGAGAGTCAAAGTACAAGTGTTCAAGCCGCTTTTTTCGAAGTGCAATAAAATATAAAACTAATTAGGGGAATAATAAGAGTGCCTCTGCCAAGAGAGTAGCGTCTTATTTAAAGTTAAAAAAATACGCTTGCAATTTTTATTCTCTTCCTGTCTTTCTTGTCTCGAATGTGGACCCGCTCGTCGTTTTTACTCACATTATAGGGGCGATTTATACTACAGAGAAAGTAGCATTCTCAATTTTGTACTCGCTAAGCTCGTCGTAAAGAATGTGCTTGTCCACAAGGTCAAGCAATGATCATAAAATAACGCTTTAAAAATATAAAATATAAATAAATTGCCCAATTTTTTTTTCTTCTTTTTTTTTTTTGTATACCGCACTTCGACTGAAGGTGAACCAGAGCACTGCAGTCCAACCATTGTAGTTTTTTTCTAAGCCCGAAGTACTCAGATTTAAGTTTCTGGGAATGTTACATTGAAGTTACAGCGCATTAGCGGAGTCAAGTAAGATGTTTTTCCTCTCCACTCCACGTCCATTCCACCTTTAAAGCTTATTTGAAAGTTTTCCAAGACTGTGCGAATATTTATGTGACGGCCCCATTATGCGTTACAAGCTTCGAGAAAGGATCACACCGGTATGTTAATGTAAAACGGTAATGCACCTGCTTCGGTGTTAAAAGAGCTTGTATACTCACATTATACCCACCTCACTGGCAACACCCGTCCCATAAGCTCATAAGCTTTCCGTCATTGCCTTCTTATCTAAACAGCTTCAAGCCGGCACACCTCACGGTGGGGGCATTCCCATCGTTTTAATAACTCTATTCTAACTATTTCCCCTCTTTATAGTACGCCACGGCTTGAAAAGAAAACAGCTTTCCGTTTTAAGCGAATTTATTTATTATCTTTACCACGAAACATCTTGATAAAATACCGGCATTCTCGCGAAGAGCCCGAGAATTCCTTGGGAAAAGGAAACTTTTAAAAAACATTAAAGCTCTGCGATTCTTTCTTACCCGGATGGGGCTGTGTTAAGCGTGGTCCGTCCGAGACTCTTATACAATTTACTCGAACGTCAATCTTAAGAATCGAGGAAAATAAACGAATTTGAACAGTGTCGTCTGAAAAACTTGTGACAAGGGTTCTTTCGCCAGCTTCTTTTTTTCTTTTTCTTAAAACTGACTTTTTCTGGAAATGAAAACTCTGCCATTTTTGATGGGTAACATCTGCTTCTTCAGAAGCCACAAGCACGGTGGGTTCGTGTTGGAAGGGCGAGGAGGGGGTTGGTGAGCTGTTTGAGACTTGTGACCTCTCCTCTAAAAGGGTTTTAGTTGTTCAAAGGAATCATATTTTATGAATAGTTGGTTCCTAAATTTTTTTCTTGGCAAAAACCTTTCCGTGAAGGGGGAATGACCATTATTATAGAAGTCAGGAAGCTCCATAATTTAAGAGGGCCCAAGAAAAATCAAATGCAAGGCGTTTTTAATAACCACAGACGTGATTGTAAGTAAATGGGATTCACCGCGCTCACTCAACCAGTCCACGTTTTCTTCTTCTTCTTCTTCTATAGACAGGCAAGGAAACGAACCCCGAGGATAAGAGGATGACCGGGACCTTTAAGGTGATGCATGGTCTTATTATTCTTGGTTTCCGAGTTATAAAGTAGGTGTCTGCCTGATAAATCGTATGTAAAGTAAAAAAAAAAATACAACAACAAAAAACGGTTAGCATTAATACTGTGTCACGGCCCCAGGTAACTCAGGAGGCCTTTTTTCTCTCCGGTCATTGTAATAAGCTCATTTCATTCCCATGTCCATTCCATCACGAATCATAATCGTCAATGTCCCAAAAGGATGTTTTAGATTGGAGTTACCGTTTAGGGCCCATCGTCTGAGAGAAATAAAGAAAAAAAAAAAAAGAGAAAAAAGCTTTCTCTGAGCTTCCAGAAACACCCCATTAACCCTTTTTTCAAATCCACAAAAACCTTCCAAAAATAAAAAAAAAGGCCGTTTCAAAAATTCTTTTAGCACTCATTTGACACCAATTCAATAGGACACAAAAAAAAAAAGTTTAAAGGAACAGCTCATAAGAGTTGCAAAAGTCAAGACCCGGAATTTATTGCAATGAATTAACAAAACGGACTATATGAATAAATATAGTCCCTGAAAACTGGTTTTTTTTTTTAAAGATCCAGGTAATTTGTTCTAGAAACGGGGTGAAACTGACGAGACGGCGCGTGTATTTAGTTTTTTTCCCCCTTCAATATCAGAACTTTTGTTGTTGGAAATATGTGTTCTTCGAGCGGAATGGTCGAAGGTGATTTTATACCGACGAGAGAATTCGTAATAAAATACTAACTACTATTATTAAAGTTGTTCGACCGGTTCATGTAAAAAAAAAAATAATAAAAATAAATTATCCGTCGATGAACATTTCGGCGAACTTTAATAAAAAAAAAAGTCAACTTTCCTAAAATTTGTGACTTGAACGATTCTGACCTAACGAGATCTAAATCGTTTAAATTGTCACCGAGAAGTTATGTTGCACGCCGGTCGACGAGCATCTAATAGGGGCTCGCGTAAAACTGCGCGGTGAATTGCACCGAGAGGCTATTAATTATATTCTCTTGCGCCATACGTTTTTTTTTTTCAATCGAAAGATGGAGAAACTCCATCTGTGAAGACACTACGCCTCCCCCCCTCCTCCTGAAAGGTCGACGAACAATTTTTAGCGACGTTTTTCAGATCGCGGAATCGCCTGTACCTCTAATAAAAAAAAGTCAGGCCACCTCTTTAAGATCCCTAAGAAGTAGAAAAACAAAAACAAAAACAAAAACCAATGACGAAAACATTAAGCTAAAAAAGGACCTCCGAGCCAGGGGGGGGGGAATCTGAGCTTCGTTTAAAAATCCTTATGAATTGGTCCATTTCGGTTGTCTAAATAAACTCGATATTGATAGGATTATTTGATTCACCTCGCAGTGCTATAATTTGCATAAAATTTTAATAAATTAAACGTTCGAAGGGAAAAACAAGCCGCAGGGGAATAAAAAACGTCATTGTCTTTTCGAACGTCTGCGGCCGTCTATGTGGGAATTCGGCGTCATCTGTTGTTGTTTTTTTTGTTGTTTTTTTTTGCAGATATACCGGTCGGTCAGTGGGAGCTGGTATCCCGGAATTAATAGCACAACATTACGCAAACACACCGCGCACACACTTTTTTCAAAGGACAAAGCTAATTTTGCCGAAATAAAATTAGGGTCCAACTAATTTCGTCTGTGTCATTTGTATACATGTAGTGTGCATGGGCGTAGCCAGCGGAGGGCAGGGGTGTGGATCCTAGGTTTAAAATTTGAAGTTAAGATCGAAAAGTATCACTTTTCGGGGGGGGAGAAGTTTCAGTTTTTCGACATGAAATCCGAAATAGAAGGCTACAAACGACAGTTTTCCAGCAGTTATTTATTTTTTGACAGATAGTGGCCGTTTCTGTGCAATTTTAGTCTCTTTATGACCGTGAATTGACGCGATTGTAACCTCCAGATCCTGTTATAAGCCTGCGAAAGGGCAACGGTGCATCTGATAGTTTCGCCAGTGAAGCTGCTCACATATCAATCAATAAATCAGTGAGCCCGTACTCGGCCATGCCGAGTCGAGGGCGCCAAAGCCGTAGTCGGCACATACGCCATATCCATGGGGCGTGGATCCAGATTTTTTCAAGACTAGTTACACAGAGTTTTCCCCCGATTTTACTCGTGAATGAGCACTGTTTTTAGCGTCGAATTGACGTTCTCCTTAATTTTAGCGGAAACTGAGTGCTTTTTCTCAATTCTACGTTGAACTAGCCCATTTTCTTCATTTTAGCCATGAAAAGGTCTCAAAAAACCGTGAAATAACGCATTTTTGATTTACTATTTCAATCACACTCAGCACTGGGCATCGCCTAACCGCGAATTGGTGCGTTCTGTCGAGTTCAGCCGCAAAAGAACAATTTTTCCTCAATATTACCCGCGTGAATGAGGTCTATTTCTCAATTTTAGCCGCAAATGAGTGATTTTGCTCAACTCTACGTTGAATGAGTCAATTTTAGTTGTAAAAGAGCTCTATAAACCATGAATCAGCGCATTTTCTTAATTTCGTCTTGGATTTTGCATCGCGAAACCACAAATTAGCGTATTTTTTTCAATTTCAACAGCGAACAATGAAATTTATTAAACGTTAAATCAGCGCTATTTCTTAATTTTAGCCTTGAATGAGTGTTTTTCCTCAGTCTTTCACCGCAACATGTTCTTTTCTGGATTTCATCCGCGAACGAGCACTTTTTCTCAAGACGTGCCCCCCCCCCCCCCTACTGTGAACCCGTGCCTAGGCTGGCTAAGCCCCTGATAGTGTGTGTGGGTGTATTACTCTCAAGAAATTCGTCATGCATTTTCAAGCATTTTTACTACGTCAAAAAATATGTTTCTGTCAGGTGTGGGCAAGATACTTGAGAATTAAATACGTATTTTGTAATTGTATTTACATACTTTTGGAAAAGTATTTGTATTTCTGTATTTAAAATACACTTTTGAAAGTATTTTGGGCTTTCTTTAGTTTCCACCCCTTCGCCACCATTCACCAGTATAACCTAACTTAGTGACACTGTATTTGGCACAAAAACTCGGTGTAATAACAGCCTTCGATTGACGTTTTCATTTTTCGAAAAAGTGGAGAGGGAAAGGGTAGTCATGGTGGGAGGTGGAAGTTCCGAATTCCTTGTTAGCACAACTGCCGCAAAAATGATGCTAGCGGATGGAAACTTGGCACAAAAATGGATCATACAGAGCCCTAGCCTACAAGTACACAAAGCTGTACAAGTAAACAAAACTCGTGGCAATTATTGCGAAAAACAACGCTAATTCAAGTTTAAACTGGACCAAAATGGCAAATTCACAACTCAAATGGCGAAAAATCGCCTATTAATAAAAAAAAAAGAGCATAGATAATGTGCTAGTTCGCTGTAAAATTATCAGAAAACGCTATTTCACAGCTGAAATGAAGAAAAATCAATAATTCGCGGCTGAAATTGAGAAAACGGCGCAATTTTTGGCCCATGAATGAGACAAGTTTGACAGCTCATACTCTCTGGTCCTGCGCTGTTACTCTCAAGAGCTCATCCAAGGGAGTAAATCCCACCCCCCACCACCACCACCGGTGACTCGTGTCCTAAAAATGGCCAAACTGCCCGTTCCACGCCCTGAAAACGACAAATATTACTAAATACTCGCTAAAACAGTCAAAACGGGCAATTCTCGCCCAATTGGCAAGTTGCCTGTCCTGGCCTTAGAAGTAGTTAAAAACTGACAATATGTGCTCTTAAAATAACCGAACTGGGAATTCACACCTTAAAAATGGCGGCTATTCGCGCCCTATGTTTGGTTTTACGTACTATTCGCACCTTGTACATTGGAAAACTGACTATTCGCGCCAAAGAATTGATGATATTGATTGAGCTAAAATTGATACACAGACGTTTTTCAACTTACCTTTCAAGTAATGCACACAAAGTAGCGATTCATGCCTAAAAAATGGTGAAACCGGCCTCTCCTGTCCCAAAAATGATCATTCGCGCCTTGAAAATGACTATCTGCGGCCCAAAAAGTAGCCAAAACCGGCTATTTCGTGCCCTTCCAACGATTAAATTGTCATTCGCCCCTCCCCCTGCAAGCACGTTGGTTACCCTTAACTTAAGAACGGATAGGAACTTAGTACCTGCTACTCTCGTGGTATAAAATGGCTAATTACGCCCTAAAATTGGGCAAACTTGAATATTCGCACCTTAAAAATGTCTATTCGGACAATTTGTCACCTTAAAATAGCAAAACTGGTGTTTGATCATTGGCTGTGGTTGGGAGATTCGTTATTCGTTATGGTTCGGAGCTTGATTTGGTTTTGAGCTTTACTGAGATTTGAAGCTTATGTTAGCTGTGGTTGGAGCTTTATTGTGTTCAGAGGTTGTCTCTGGAGTTTTGCTGTGGGTTTGAGCTTTGCTATGGGAAAAGCGCATCGAGTCACAGCTAAAATTGGGCCAAATTGAGAATAAAATTGAGAAAATCTCTAATTCACAGCCAAAAATTGAGAAAATGAGATAATTCGCGATTTAAATGGAGAAAAAGCGCCAATTCACGTTTACCACACCACACAATAATTCACGTACAGCGTTAAAATTGACGGATAAAAAAGATAAAATCGCTAAAATGGAAAAAATTCGCTTATTCGTGTCTAAAATTGAGAAACATCGGTAATTCGCGGCTAAAATGACCAAAAAGGGCTGATTCGTGGCCATGGATATTAGTGTTTTTTCCAAACTTTTAGTCGCATATCGCTCACGTCGAAGCATACTGGTACAACTCAACAAAGTTTTTCTGAGCTTTCCAGCTTGGATTAAATTAAATTAAATTAATCCAAATTGGATAGTTATAAAAACTTTTTTTAGTTGTACCTACCTACCAGTATTCTTCCCAGTGAGCGATATATGGGTGCGCGTGCGACGGGACGGGACGAGAAATAAAAAGTCCCATCCTGTCCCGCATTTTTTGGCAGAGTTCTCGTCCCACACACTCATGTCCCATCCCGCGCGGGACAGCTCCTTTCGAAGATTTTCAGTCCATTCGATCTGGAGCTAATAGAACGTTAATGGTGACCAGAAAATAGTGTGGCTATACATATTCGATTGACCCCTCGAAAGCGCCATTCTGATGGCTCAAATTGACAAAAATTCGCGCCTTCTGGAGGTAAAATCGCTGCTTCGCAGTTTCCTTAGGTCCGTGAGCAGATACCCGCTCGTCATATCCACGTATCTTAACTTCTATGCAAATCCTGGAGAACTTCGGAGCTGGGAGAGGAGACTGTTTCCGTGTTGCCCTCAAGGGGGTGTCCCCAGGGGGGTGTGCTCTCTCCTTTGCTCTGGTTGCTCGTGGTGGACGAGCTTCTCGCTATCCTAAAGGAGCAGGGTTATGAGGTAGTTGGTTACGCGGATGACCTTGCGATTCTAGTAAGGGGCAAATTTGATGATACCATATCCAGTAGGATGCAGGGTGCCCTTAACATAGTGCAGCGATGGTGCAGCAGGCATGGTCTCAGGGTTAACCCTGAGAAGACCACCCTTGTTGCGTTTACCAGGCGGAGGAAGCTGGCATTAAAGGTAGTTCGACTGAATGGAGAAGTGTTGAAAGTAGGAAAAGAAGTCAAGTACCTTGGAGTTACCCTGGATCAGGGGCTCAAATGGAACTCGCATATCAAGAGGGTGCTGAATAAGGCCACGTTCGCATTGTGGGCTGGTCGGAAAATGTTTGGCAAAACATGGGGTCTAAAGCCAAAAATGGTGTTGTGGCTGTATACAGCCGTTGTTAGGCCTATCGTCACCTATGGCTCACTCCTATGGTGGCAGAAGACGAAACAAGGGACAGTCCAGGCCTTGCTGAGTAAGTTGCAGCGCCAGGCCTGTCTTGGAGTAACGGGTGCTATGCATTCGTGCCCGACGGCAGCCATGGAGGTGTTACTGGACATGCCTCCCCTGCACTTTCATGTGCAGGCGACCGCATATATGGCGGCGGTGAGACTGCTGCGGGCGGAGTACGTGAAGCGGGGTGTCCAGGTTGGGCACTTGCGTGTTCTGGAGGAAGTTGCATGTAGTGAGGCAGCTGAAGTCGTTACGGATCTCATGCATGTGAGGATGGATTTTGAGAAACCCTTTAAGGTCGACATAGGCAACCGCGACCTTTGGGATAAGGGTTTGCCGAGGTTTAAGCCCGGCACGCAAGTATGGTATACTGATGGATCTGTGAAGGATGGGGGTGCTGGCATTGGGGTCTTTGGCCCCAGGCTTCAGCATTGGGAGTCCCTTGAGACGACCGCCACCATCTTTCAGGCGGAGATCTATGCTATAGAAGCCTGTGCGCGGAAGATTAGTGAGAGGGGTCTCCGGAAAGCGAAGATCTTTATCCTGTCTGACAGCCAGGCGGCTCTTAAAGCCCTAGGCTCAAGCGTCGTGAACTCGAAGCTAGTTTGGGGATGTCTTGAAGCCCTCAGGCCTGTGGCAACGGCAAACAGCCTTACTTTGATGTGGGTGCCGGGTCACAAGGGGTTTGAGGGGAATGAAATGGCTGATCAACTCGCGAAGAGAGGATCAGAGATGCCTTACGTGGGCCCGGAGCCAAGTCTCGGGGTCACGAAGTCCTTCACGAAGAGGCAGGTGCAGGCGTGGTTGGACGAGAGGCATCGTGAACACTGGGTTAGACAACCAGGTCTCAGGCAGGCCAAGCTCTTTGTCACTCCAAAGGGACGATCGGAGAAGGGCCTGATCTCTCTGAGCCGAGGAGACCTTAGAATCTTGGTGGGACTGCTAACGGGACATTGTGCCCTTCGATATACACTCAGACTAATGGAGAAGTCTGACACGGACATTTGCAGATTTTGCGACCTGGCCGTGGAAACAGCAGAGCACGTACTGTGTGAGTGCCAGGCTCTGGGGCGGTTACGCTTTCTACATCTTGGAAATGATGTGCTTCAACCGGAGGACATCTCCAGGATGGCTACGGCAAATATCCTCAACTTCGTTAAGGAGTGGTGGTGGAGGACGCTTGAAAGCTAGCGTCTTTCTTGGCAGGGCAACCTGAGGGGACACCACAATAGATCTTATAGGTCGAGTTTGGTAGGAGATAGTTTCTTCTGGGCTTCCCTCCCCGTTTAATAAATAAAAAAAATAAATAAATAAAAAATCCTGGAGAAATTCGTTCAATTAGGGGGGGGGGGCACGATCATGTTAAGAATAAGGCTTCGACGAACATCTTCCCCCAGATTTTGCATTGTATGAGGCTAATCGTTCCGAATAAAGGGAAAATACACTACGAGAAGTTTTTATTTTGCATCGCTAACCTTGATTAAGGCCTAAAAGAAGTTTTATTCTCATTTTGAATAAGAAGTAGTGTGTTTAATTCAATTTTTTCACCTTCATTTCTTCGCAAAAGCCTATTGCAAAGAACACCTAAAAAAGCACTTTTAGCTCGAAATACTCGTTATGGCTAAAAATACTAAAATATCGATTATCTCGAAAACGGTTGGAAATCGGACCTATGTTTATATGGACTTTTTTGGTCCATTTTGGACCTAAAAAAACCCCCTGCATTATTGCCGTCGACTTACCAAACACCCTGTATGTATAGATACATGTATACTATACATGTAGATGAATCCTGGAGACAACTGAATTCGTGTTCTAGAGGTTCTGAAACGTGAAAAAAACATGACATGAAAAAAAAGAAATAAATAAATAAAAAAAAAGAAATAAAACCTGCAGATATTATGTGGCTAATTTAGGAAAATCAAAAATTAAGAAAAACGCTTATGGGTGATTCTACGAAAAGTGCCATTTTCTTGTCCCGACACAATATCTCAGCTTCTTCACATGATAAATGCACAGTTTTTTTCCCCCACATGTTCAAAGGTACGAGCTCTATGTTGTCCATTTATTTAGGTGTTATTCTGTTCAAAATTTCATGGATAAAATGAGGCATAATGGTCAATTTTTCATTCATCTGGCCTGTCCCCAGCATGAGTTATCAATTTTTAGCACGTACCACACTTCAACCTGAGAAGAGAAAAATCAGCCAACTTTTTGACTAGTGCCTATCAGCCTGTAGATCACGAGTATCTATCATTCGGATGTTGGAGAAATGAAGGCTAGCTAGTACTGATGATAATCTCCCTGTCCCGGGTTTTGCATTCATTCATCTGGCTCCTAGTGTTGACGGTTGGTGTAGGTAAATAACAGCTTGAGGGATAATTTGCGAGCAACGGTTGGCACCACTGAAGCCTAGGCTTGAATTCTCCGTCATTCAAATGTCTTCAATAGCCATCTTGAGGGCGCCCAGACGACAACTGTCTGCAAGAACAGGTGAGTGACTTTTTTTTGTATTTCATTCATCTGGTCGAGATAGTGGATGCACATGTTGACTAATGAAGAAGCTCCAAATGCATTCATGTAGAGGCAACTGCGTAGATTAAGATGAACTCCTAGGTTTTTATTTTCTACCTTTAATCAGCTAGTAAACTTGATTTATTGTGAAAAATCTCATTCATCTGGTCTTCATTCATCTGGCCAACAAACATTCTTGATGACCAGATGAATGAATACTAGCGTGAATATTTTCAAGAAAATTCGCTAATAATGGCTAAACAAACACAACAAGTGACACTGATGGAGTTTTTTTTTTTTTTCAATTTCAGAATGAAAAATGGCGCCAACCAAGAAAGCTATGTCGAGGGAGGAAAGACTGAGAAGGAAACGGCTTGCAGAGAAAGAAAGATATGCAAAATTAAAAAATGATCCACAACGATGGAAGCAAAGGCAAGACTCTCTTGCTGAAAACTACACTCAGAAGAAGGCTGCAGGTAAGATTAAAATGGTTGCGCAACTGACAACGAGAGAGCTGAGGGCAAAAAGGAAACAGTGGAGGGTCAATGCCCGGTCATCCAAGGCAAGGAAAGAACAGCTGAGGAAAGGGGAAGACTTCGCTCGGGAAAATTCACCTGCCCCAAGTGATGTTTCTTTGCCACAGGCAATTGGGGATGTTGCTCGACCACAAACTTCATCGGGGAGGAAGAGAAAAAGGCGTAACAGAGCCAAAGTTGTGAGGGAAAATGTGAAATTAAGAAAATCTCTCCAGCAATTAAAACAGAATGTCGAGAAGTACAAGAAGCGTTGGTTAAGGTTGAAGAATAGAAGCTCCGGTAACACTGAATCCCCAAACAAAAAGGTCGGGAAGATACTAGCATTAGGAGACGAAGCTGTTCGACGGAGGTTAGTTTTGGCTGAAACATTGAATCATAACATCACAAGGATACAATGTCATGAGATGCCGCAAAAAAAGCAATTATTCCGGACATTTGTTGCGGGTGATAAGAGTTGCTTTTGGAAGTACAAACTTATGAATGAATTCAGACAAATCAATGAAGGTCTATTCACCACCAGGGGACGATTAAGAAATAAGAACTCCCTGATGGAATCAAAGGGCAGAACTCTTGCTAAACATGTCCAGTGTGATGTCATTCAGTTCTACAACCAGGACGATGTGAGCCGCATTTCCCCTGGCAAAAAAGATTTCATAGTTAGAAAGAAAGTGAAAAAACAAAAACGACTACTCTCTGCATCTTTGAGTGATCTGCACAAGAGGTTTTGTGATTCTCGTCCTTATAAGATCAGCTATGCTCTGTTCTGCAAATTGAGACCATTCTGGGTCTTGATCACGAAAACCGCAGACCGAGAAACGTGCAAGTGCATAATCCACGAAAATTTTGCTTTGATGTTGGATGCTCTCCACAGAGCCAAAGTTACTCCACACTCTGACACCAACAGTGTCCTTGGACAGCTGTGTTGTAACGAGTTCAATGCTGAATGTTTGCTGAGAAAGTGCTCACTTTGTGTTGTCAACGTCGTTCAGTACGTTGAGTTTGATGGCCAGGAAGAAGTGACTTATAGCCAGTGGCTTAATAAAACTGGATCCTTCATGGACAAGAAAACCGGCAAAGAGAGGATTGTGAAACGTGTAGCAAAAGAAAAACTTCAAGCAAAAAAATATGATTTGGTGCTCCAGCTTGAGTCCAAACTTGAATCATTCTTGACACATGAGGGCAACATGAAACACCAGTATCTGCAAATCAAGCAACTTAAAATGAATCTCCGACCAGATGAAGTAATCATTCACGTCGATTTCGGACGTAAATACGGAGCAGAGATCCAATCATTCCATTTTGGTGGGAGTCGGGCACAAATTTCATTGCACACCGTTGTCGTCTATTATAGAACCGACATGTATGCTCCTGTAACCACGAAAAGCTTCTGCACACTTTCCAAATGTCTTGACCACAATGCACCCGCGATTTGGGCCCACCTCCAGCTCATTTTCGACTTCGTCAAATCTACTAAGCCCCAACTCAAGTATTTGCACTTTCTCTCAGACGGAACTTCCAACCAATATAAAAACAAAGCGATGTTTTATTTACTCGGCCACGTTTTGAAAGAACATTTTCCAACTATTGAAATATCGACATGGAATTATCACGAAACTGACCATAGGAAGGGAGCATTGGGGCACGAATCAAGCAGCACGCCGATGCAGCAGTCGCACATGGTGTGGATATTGATTCGTTCGAAGCACTTATGGAAGAACTCAAAAAACTAAGAGCAAATTGTGATCATGCGGGAGTGCATCCCTCAAAATCTGAAACCTTTCCGAGGAACCATGAGAATCCATCAAGTGGTGTACAATTCAAAAACACTGGACTCAGTTAAATTGAATAGCTTGAGCTGCTTTGGTTGCTATGACTGCAATAATTTCCTACTTGGAACCCTCATTGTCGCTGATCAGATGACAGAAAATATGGAGGAGAACGCATTCAATCCTATCTGCAATGTTGAAGCGACATTGGATGAAGAAGCGTCTGAAGACACAGATCACTCAGACCTACCCAGACCGTTCCTTGAAGGTGAAGATCTTCAACTGAACGACTTTGTACTAGTCAAATTCCTAGCTAAAAAGAAATTTGTTTTCTATTCGGGGAAAGTAATTAAAAAGTATTCTAAAACGGATTTCGATGTATCTTTTATGAGGAAGAAGACTGACTACTTTGTTTTCCCAAAGGTAGCCGATATTTCAAGTGTTGTTTCGTCGGACGTTCTAACTGTACTTGCAACTCCCCAAAACATCGGAAGGGATAGATGTTCTTTCAAAGAAAATTTAGGAGCGTTTGCTAGTCGATAGATTTTTGTCTTATTTTCCTAGTTGCTAGATTTTTATCACTGACCATTTTTGTCATTTTCTTAACAGTTTTGTTTACAGTTCCTTGTTCTATTTGACTTAGCTATTTGATTTTTAAAGAAAAATTTGAATTGTGAATTTCTTAGAACGCCAAGGCTTCTTCATAGCCTCTTTAGTTTAAAACCATAGATTGAGATTGGCGCAACCTAGAACCCAATCAATTGACTTAATGCAATATTGTGATATTTAAAATTATTTTACTGTATTTGATTTGATTAAACTTTGTGATATTATGTAAGTACCTAAATAGGTACAGTCTTTCAGTGCTACAAGCACATTTATGAAGGCTCGCCATAAGGTATGATTAGTTAATTTATAATAATTTTTGATCAGACTAGTTGTTCTACACTACAAAGACTGTTTTGATTCGATGTTTACTGTCAATCGCGGTAGTTACCTCTTAAATATAAAGACTGAGGGTGCCTTTACGCACGTGGTTTTGATAATTTTCGTTAAAAAATATATATTATGGTTTTAATTTGGGCGTTTTCTTTTTTAAACCCCTCAATCAGTCTCATTTTTCATTCATCTGGTCTTCTTGGTCATTCATCTGGGTACATGAAAAACACAAGTGGCTGGTGCGCCTGAATGATGATTGCTGCTGCGTAGCCTCTGACACACATTAATCACCATGGTAATGCAAGTTCATCACCGAAAAAAAATTGGAATTTTATGCGTTTCTAATTGTAAAAAAATGGGGGCTCGAAAATGTCACTTTTCGTAGAATAAAAAATGTGTTAGCTCAAATTGAAAAAACCTGCTAATTCGCTGCTAAAAATTGAGAAAACCCGCTAATTCATGGGATAAAAACTCGACTCTGCTGCTAAAATTGAGGAAAAGCGCTAATTCGCGGCTCTAAAAGAACAAATTTCATTTGTGCTCCAATTGAAGTGCCTACCTTCGCCAATTCTCGCCTTAAGAAGCCAAATTCATGCCTCAAAACTGAGGAAAAGCGCCAATTCATGGTAAACGTATATAGGTGAACACCCCTGCTAATGCACGGCTAAAACTGTGGATAAGCGCTAATTTTCAGCTCGAATTGAAAAAAAAAGTGCTAATTCACTGCTAAAACGCCGTAATGAACACTCTGCGCTCTCTCCAAAAAACGCCAATCCAGCGTATTTTCTTCAACTTCAGCCGTGAAGTTGCCTCTTGAAGGCGCGAAGTTCTGTCAATTTCAGCCTCTATAAGAGAGCTTTTGAGGGCTGAATTAAATTATACAGCCACACAGTTTGCTGAGCAAGTTGCAACAACGTTCATACGACAGGTGGAATGTACTGAAATCGTCGAAATGTCTGAAAATCGCCGCCCAGCAGTATTACCGAAACCCTTCCCTGAACCCCCCGAACTTTTTTCCATATTCCTATACACGTACGCACACACATTTGCATTTAATCAATTCTGGGAATTAAGGATTACCTCAAATTGATTTTTGAATTGGTGTTATTTCCCATTTTAGCCGCAAATTTGCACTCAAATTCCAAATATTGGGCAGCACATTAGCGGTTTTCCTTAATTTATGCGCTTAATCAGAGGTTTTTTTGTTTTTAAAAATACATTTTAGCTCGAAATGCTTATTTTACTTCATTTAAGCGCGAACTAGATAATTTTGCCACATTGAATCGCTAACCGGCGGTTTTCTCCGTGTTTGCTGCGTGCACTGGGAAAAAAAAGAGGCACTTTCTCGGTTAATTTTAACCGAGAAATCTCGGTAAAATGTTTGCAACCGTCACGAGTATGTAATGTCAACCGACAAGCTTGATACGGTTGAATGCACTCGGTTAGCGCATATTGTCGGTAAAATGTTTGTAACCGAGTCTGACGGTCAAGCCACAAACACGGTTAAACACATGATCCCAGTCAGTTGAGACATATCTGTTGAATGAACCGTCACTAGACGGTTAACTCTAACCGTTACTTTACGGTAGATTCTTCCGACCCACAACTCCCTTGTCTCTTACAGCAACTGTCTAACATCGGTGAAAACTGACCGTATACTCGGTAATCACAGCCGTGTCAGGCGGTTAGTCTAACAGTGTGTTTACGGTAGTGGCGAACCGAATTTTGGATATATACGGTAACATCAGCAGAAAAAAAACGGTAAAATTCTACTGTCATGACGGTTGCATTAACGGTTACTCAACGGTAAAACAGGTATCTCTACTCGGTTAAGAAACGCCGTCTTGAGTCTGGTGTCAACCGTGACATAACGGTACATGCTACCGTTGGTATACGGTGGAATTTACCGTTATATCACAGTTAAAACAGGTATCTCTACTCGGTTAAGAAACGCCGTCTTGAGTCTGGTGTCAACCGTGAAATAACGGTATATACTACCGTCGGCATACGGTAGAATATACCGTTTCTACTGTGGTACTAACGGTAATTTGTCACCGACTTTCTCGGTACGTGCTTCCACTTTTCACGGTTAGCCTTACTACCAACCGTTTTGGCCTTACGGCCAAATTTGCCGCAAAAATGGTTGAGCCCAGCGTCAGAGGTAAACCGCAGATTAAATTTCCATTTCAAATCCTGATTTCTCTCGACGCTCGGTTCAGCCTTTCTTGTGGCCCGTTTGAGACCCTAAAAAAAAATTTGAGTTACCGTGAAAGTGAGTGTTCTGAAATTCTGTTATTGGTAAAAAAAGATTAAAATTGGAAATGGGATGAACGTAAATTTTAGTTCACATGCGAAGAAGTCGTGAAAGAAGAAACACGAAATATATTCAAACATAGTACAAAACAATAAGTAGAAAATTCACCACCGTCATTTCAATTCACCGTCATTGAATTCTGCTTTACCGTCACTTCGCTCGGTTTTACCGTCATTCATCTCGGTAACACGACCGCTCAACTCGGCTTTACCGTCATTCAACTCGGTAACATGGTCGCTCAACTCGGTTTCACCGTCATTCAACTCGGTTTTACCGTCGTCCAACTCTATTTTACCTTCATTCAGGTCGGTAATACGGTCGTTCAACTCGGTTTTACCGTCATTCAGCTCGATTTCACCGTCATTGAATTCTGCTTTACCGTCACTTCGCTCGGTTTTACCGTCATTCAACACGGTAACATGGTCGCTCAACTCGGTTTCACCGTCATTCAACACGGTTTCTCCATTATTCCAACTTGATTTCACCGTCATTCAACTCGGTTTTACCGTCATTCAACTTGGTTTTACCGTCTTCCAACTCTGTTTTACCTTCATTCAGGCCGGTAATATGGTATTTCAACTCGGTTTTACCGTCATTCAGCTCGATTTCACCGTCATTGAATTCTGTTTTACCGTCATTCAACTCGGTTTTACCGTTATTAAACTCGGTTACACGGTCATTCACCTCGGTTTTACCGTTATTCACACCGGCTGGGCGACAAGTTTTCAGCTCAACCGACTTTGTTTGTACGGTTAAGCACTTGAAAGTGTAGAAAAGTCTGTTGAATACACGTTAAAAGAGTCTTTTTGACGGTTGTTTGCACTCTTAACCGAACAAATAACTGTTGTAGCCGTCTTTAACAGAATGACGTTTATTTTTCACGGTTAAGTTTAACGGTTGAAACTACTGTTCAACCGAGTTCCGGAACCGACTCTTTTTCCCAGTATGAGTGAGCGCATTTTATCAACTTTATAGCCGCTATTCAACAGTTTCCCTCATTTTTGCTGAGTCTGAGCGATTCACCTCAATTTAAATATTCAGCCTAGGAATTAACGGGTTTTCACAATAATGGCAGCGCATTACCGTTTTCCACGTGAATACTCAGCTGTGAATTACCGCTTTCCTCAATATTTAGCCTCGAATTAAGTTTTTTTTTTTTTTCATTTCTATAGCTGCGAATGAGCAATTTGTTTTGATTTTTGCTATGAGTTAGTTAGTTCTTTTTCGCTATTATAATAGCCGCAGATATTAGTAATTTTTCTAAACTTTTCGCCGCATATTTTTCTCAAGGTTGGTATTTGTCTTAATTTTAGTGACCAATGAGCGCTTGTTCTCATTATTAGCCGCGAATTAACACTTTGATACCTTGAAATCCCTCTGAACGGATGGCACTGGGGGGGGGGAAGTGGCTTGTTGGCAGTCAAACGCGTGAATTTGTGATGTATGAACCGCTCACAAAGTAATGAATTCACGGGGTTGGGCTCCATAAAAAGGCTGAATCCCCGGATTTCACGCGATTAAAATAGAAATGTTTATTAGGCTGTTAGCTCATTTTAAAGCTGTTGATGAAAGTAGTCCAGTTTGAGTTACATGAACGGTGCACGATAATAATAATTCTTATTATCTGAGAGCTCTGTTAGATATTGCAAATCTTAAAGTTTGTATCGTTACAAAGAATCTATGCGTTTATAGTAAACAACGGTGCCGTAAATTACTGCTGTGAATTATGCGAAACATTCCACGTGCGTGGGCTTCAAACTAGGTTCAATTTGCAGTGAAAGCCCATTTTTATTGAGTTCCCCGTCGATTTATTTGATTATTCTTCGTAAACAGCTTAAAATCAATAAAAACAGAAACCTTTTTAAAAGCGTCTCGGTGCTGATATATCGCCTAATGATGGTCGGTGTGGGCTACATTCCCCTGCGAGTTTTAAAGTAATATTAAACCTTCTTGCCCTGTTTTGATTCGACAGCTTAATTAATTCGAGTGTAACTTTTTTTAGTTTTATCTCGGAGCTACCTCGTAAAAATGGTGTGATACCACAGTCGCGCGTTCGCCTCAATGACTTATTTTTATCGTCTTTTACTTTTTACCCATATTTGGGCGGCGTGGGCTATCCAATTTGAATGATTTTAGAAAATTGAGAACGCGCTGTTATCGACAGTCGAGTTATTCGCATTTCATTATTTTACTTTTTAGAGGTTGGTCCCAAATAACCCGAAAATTGACCGATCGAGGCGTCATTTCAAATCAGCACTCCCGTCAGTAACAGGTCGGCAGCCCACGGGAGAGAGCTCCTTCTATGTTATTTTTTATTTATTCAATTTACAATGTTTAAAAGTATACTAGCCACGCCCACTCATTAAACAAAAGAAAACTTTTAGGCGTCTCATAAAAAATTTAACATTATAATAAAAGTGAAAGTCGTGGAAAGAGGGTTTTCAAGTCGTCATTCGTTGGAAGCGAATAGGCGGCTTTAAAATCCGCCGATTAAAAACTGTACAACACATCTGCATTGCGGATCTGAATAATTCAACCTATAAGCCAACGCCGGCGGAAGTTCAAAAGCACGACACATTTATCACGGTTGAAACCGCGATCGGTAAATTTCTCACGCTGCAGGTGAGAAAGTATAAAAACGTATAACGCCACTTGTTTTCGTTGTATCATTTTGTCGAAGAAAGGGAGAACGGTTCCACTTCCGTTCGGTGATTTTCGAAGGCGCATCAGGCTCACCAAACCAGCCCCTTACATCTGGTTTATGTTTAACCTTTCCTGTCTTAATACACCGTTAACATCCCTTTTTTTTCTTTCTTTTTTTTTTATTCGGAATCAAAGGACTTTTAAAATAACTAAATATTTTTTCGAGTTGAATCGCTCAGGCGGATGTTGAATTTGAATCATTTACCCATTATTTCAAGAGGACAATTTTCGTTCGTGCTCCTCAACTTTTTAAACTTCACATTAGATGAATGAATCAATGAATAAGTTCGATGACGTTGACATGTTGCGTAAACTTGAATTATTCAAAGTGAATAAATCGAAGAGTTGAGGAGGAGGGACGAGTGAGCATAAATTTGTTTGACAGAACTATTTCGTTGTTGTCGTGGCAAATTTTGAAATTACCAGGTTGGTTTATTCCCACTGTCAAGTTTATTTAGGTATACCTATAAGACGTCTTATTAGAAAGGTCAGGCGCCCAGGAGGTTGTTATGGCTCATACGTTGTCTTTTTTGTTGCTCTGGCGAAGGAATAGAAAAAGTATGACAAGAAAACTTGACATTCAACCTTTCTCACCCCATGACAGTATGAAAATAAAAGAAATAACTCGTTACTGTTGAACTCAAAAACGCGTCGATTTTTTTTTTTTTTTTTCTCAGACGCCCTTCAATATTTCTTACGCGTGATACGATTCGATCAACAGCAAACTCGTGATCCGATTATGCAACGTAAATTAGACGAATTACGCAAACAAAACGTTGACAAGGAGAAGGGGATCGTCTGCCTGTGAGAATCAACTCGTTCCAAGATCTTTCACTGTCATTTTCGATCTTTAGGTGAGAAGGGCGGGGGGGGGGGAATGAAAATCTCTCATTCACTCTCCCGTGTTGTTCGACGAGACCACCTGCTGCACAGATTTTGTAAATGTTCACCTGCTGCTTACGCTGTTACTTTTTTTGAAAAATAAGAGGGCCCTTACTTTAAGGGAGAGTTTTTCCCCTAATCACTCCCTCTCTCTCATTTCCTGCCAACCCGTTATTATTACAAGAACTTTACCCTTCTGGAGATACAAAAAAAAAAACCTTAAAGGAAGGGAAAATTCGCCGTCTCTTCCTCGTAAGCGTTTGTTACCATTTAGACACGCAAGCGGAGGTTCCTTTTTTTTTCTTTTTACTTCCAAACGTTTTTTTGTGGTTGTATGCATGTGTGTGTGATTGAATAGTTTTAATATCACTTTCAATTGCTAAGTGGTTCTTTTGTTAACGTTTTCTCAGACGGATTAACAGGTGGGCACCAATTTTGTCGAAACACTTGGGAAGGGTTGAAAAACAAAACAGGAAGTGAAATCATATTTAACTTTATAGAGGACTTCCGTGATCATCAAAGCGTCATCAGTAAATTACTTTGAAGGCTCCAACGAGAGGGTGCAATGGTTCTTAGACAAATCGGTCAAATTCAGGTTTTCAAGGCGTCAAAACCACGTAATTCGGTCTTTGAAAGGAGCACAAACCAGTGAAAATTGGGTTTTGAAAGAGCCAAACTTTTGGCCCCTCGTCCCGTCCCCCGCGAGATTTCCCGTATGCACCAAGGGACAAGAAAAGTACAAGACCAAATAGGTACCCCCTCCACTTCCACCCCCACCCAGATACTTTTGAAGTCATTTTCGCGTGGTCTTACCAATGGACATCCTGGAGGGGAAGGGGGGGCACCCCTTGTCCGTTGGCGAACGCAGAAAATGGGTTAGGTGGAGGAGAATTTCGACAAAATGACAAAATGGACCCCCACCTCAACACCTCTTCGTGTTTTTGTTTTTTTCCGTAACTCGAATGATACAGGTTCCACACAGTGAACGGAGCAACACCTACCGCGGGGCCCCGGGATGGGACTCTCTAGAAGACCCTTTATACTTTTTAGCAGCGTTTAAGTACAAGTTTTTCTCAATTTTAGCCAGGAAATTGCCTCTAAAAACCGCGTATGTGCGGTTTTTTCAATTTTATCCGCGAATTCGCTCATTTTCTCATTTTTAGCTGCAAATCAGCGTTTTTGATAAGCTCTTAGCCGTGAAAGTTGCCTCAAGAATCTGCAAATTAGATAGCGTTTGAGTGCTCTTTCCCAATTTTTATCCGCAAATCAGCAATTTTTCTAAATGTAAGCCTTAAATACACGCATTTCTCCATTTTAAACACAATTTGTGTTTTTTCTCTATTTATTACCCGTGAATTAGCGCTTTTTCACAGTTTTAGCCGCTCGAATTAGCGCTTTTTCTCAATTTTATTCCCAAAGTTGTCCCAGGATTCAACCGAGTTGGCGTTTCATCAATAACAGCTGTGAATTAGCGTTTTTCTCACAATTTTAGCACCGAATTAGCACATTGTCTCATTCTTAGCTGCGAATCGGTGTTATACACTCCTAGCAGTGAATTAGCCATGAATTTGCCTCAATAAACCGCAAAGTCACCACAACAGCGTTTGAGTGCGCTGTCCAAATTTTATCCACAAATAAGCGTTTTTCACCATTTTAAACGCCTGGTTTGTGTTTTTCTAAATTTTAACCATGAATTAGCGCTTTATTACAGTTTTAGCCGCTTGAATCAGCGCTTTCCCTCAATTTTATTCCTGAACTTCCCCATGAATCTGCAAATTGGTGTTTTCTCAATTTCAGCTGCTGGCGAAAGAGCCTTTTTACCCTCAATTTTAGCAGAGAATGAGCACATTTCTTAATTTTAGCTGCGAATCATAACGCTTTTTCTCGATTTTATCCGTAAAAATTGAAAATGTGCACATTTTAGTTGTGAATTAAAGCTTTCGTCCATTTTTAGACAAGAATTCGCGTTTTTCTCTAGTTCACGCCGCCGTGAATCAGCGCTTTTTCTCAATTTCAGTCCCACAGCCCTGAGAATCCGTGAGTTTGCGTTTTCTGTGATTTCGCGCTTTTTCCCAATTTTTAAAGCTGCCGAATTGTAACACTCATCACATCAGTGGCGGATCCAAGGGAGGGGTTACAGGGGGCATATGAGCGGTGGATAAGAAAAAACGACCGAAAGTGCGTGGTTGCCTTGATGGACCCCTTCTGCGGCATTTTTTCGAGACCATTCTTTCCTAGGCCCCTGAGCTGCCCGGAGAGGTTCTTGTGCATCGGATTCCCCGAGTGGAGAAATCCCAAAATATTAGGCTGCAGCCGCCGATCTAGGATTTGCTCATAGGAAGCGACGGGAAATTGTGAGTTTCGATCTACTAAAAATGGCATGACAACCACTCACTGCCTAAATGGACGAAATAATTGTTGATGGAAGCTGAACTCCTCTCACGTTATTATTTCTTGATACGAAGGATTCAAAATCTCCGTATTAAACTTGAAAAATAGGGCAAAATCGTCGTTTTTGACAACGTTTCGTCCCCAACTACTAGGAGAATAGAATTTTCATGGAGTTCGTAGACAAAACAAAGTAAAAGGCTGAACAGACTACATTTGCGCCATAAAAATTGCCAAAATGAAAATTCCCACTCTAAAAATAGCCAAAGGACTTGAAGTGCCCCAAAAATGACCAACACTGACCATTCGCGCCTTTGACTTGAAGGACCATATTCGCGTCTCAAAACGGTCAAATTTTAACTATTTGCGACCTGAAAATGCCTAAACAAATGAGTCCTGCCCTGAAAAGAGCAAAAGCGACCATTCGCGTGCAATGAATGCGGCCACCAAGCTGACCATTCGAGCTTTTGGCTTGACCTAACTGGATACGCCCTTAAAATGGCAAAAATGGACGATTCGCGGTCTAAAAATGGCTAAACTGGCTTTACAAGGCCCCGAATTTGCTTACCAAAAATGCCTGAACATGTGATTCCTGCCCTGAAAACAGCCGAAACTGAGCATTCGCGCGTAGAAAATGGCAAGAAATGCGTTGCCTGTTGTAAAAATTGCCTTAACTTGCAATGCTCGCTCTAAAAACGGCAATAAAAGACCATTCGGACCTGAAATGACATGGATTGTTGCCCTAAAAAATATGAAGTTGAGAAACTGTGCAGTGCGGTGTGGTTGTATAGGACTCTGGATCCGCGCCTGCATCATGTTAGCGTGTTTCTCTATTTTCAGACTCGAATTCGTGTTGTTCTCTTTTTTATCCGTGAATTAGCGTTTCTCTCAGTTTTAGCCGCGCGAATTAGCGCTTTTTCTCAGTTTCAGCCACGAAGTTGCCTTCCCAGAATCGGCGAGTTGGCGTCTTCTCATTTTCAGCTGTGAATTAGCGTTTTTTCTTAATTTTAGCAGTAAATTTGCACATTTTCTTAACATTCGCTGCGATTTTTATTGGTTTTTCTCAATTTTAGCAGTAAATTAGCACATTTTCTAAATATTAGCTGCGATTTTTAGCTTTTTTTCTCGATTTTATCCGTAAAATCGTAATTTTTCATACCTTACCTGAGTTTTCCTCCACTTTTATTCAGACTACAATTCGCGTTTTTGTCTATTTCACCCGTAAATTAGCGCTTTTTCTAAATTTTAGTCCCAATGTTGCCCCGAGAATCAATGAGTTGGTGTTTCTCCCTTTTGACTGTGAATTCGCGTTTTTTCTCAAGTTTTAATGCTGCTAAATTGTAGCACTTTATGTTTTCACAATTTTATTTGTGAATTAGCGTGTTTGTTGTTTTTTAATTCGTTTTGAATTCGCCTTTTTCTCTTTTTCATCCTTGAATTAGGGTTTTTCTCAGTTTTAGCTGCGTGAATTAGCGCTTTCAAAAACAAAAACACGATATCCCGCGGGACGACCGCGCGGGAAGTCTTGTCCCGTGCTGAAAATTTAGGTTTTCTGTCCCACGCCCCGTCCCGCAAGCTATATTTCAAGTCCCGTCACGCGTCCCGTGACCGCGCGCACCCCTAGTTTTCGAATACGTCAACAACGTGAAATTGTGTTTTTGCCAAGCCGCGAAATCCACTTTCACTGGGTTTTCATTGGACAAGAGTTTTTTTAGGATGGGAACGGTCACTTTAGCCCTTCAAACGGCTATGTTTGACTGTAAATTACTGGGAATTTTGCCCTCAAATAACCAAATGCCTTGAAAATGGTACGAACAAACTGAATTTTCACCACGAGAATTCTGTACTTGTGCATTAGTTGTTTGGAAGAAATGGATAGAAAAGGGGGTAACAAACATAAGGAGGTGTTCCTACGGACGGACGACGGAGGGTTAATTCCTTATTCAACAATTGACAAGCGTTCTTTATTAGAAGCCATTTTTTCCCCTGCTCTGCAAGGAGAGAGCTTGCCATTATAGTTCATTCAATTCAGGCGGCAATATTTTTGCCAAGAATTAACGTTTTTTTTTAAAATAAAGCTGTGAATCAGCCCATTTTCTCAATTTTATAGCCTCAAATTAGTGCCTTTATCTCAATTTAAGTCAAAAAAATTAAAGTTTTTCTTAAATTTTCCGCGTATTGGCGCTTTTTCCTAATTTTAGTGCCGAATAAGTTGCCACTAGAAACCATGAGTTGGTAATACTCTCCATATTAGCTGCGAATAAACGCTTTCTCTCAGTTTTAGCCGCGATTTAACGGATTTCCTCCACATATATTACCACCACTATGGATCCTCACCTGTCTGTCGGAAAAATCCTTGAAACTGACAATAGGGGGTCTCCAGATATTGGATTTTCAAGCTGAAAACTTGATCCATAACCCCACAGAACTATAATAAGTGTATTTTAGACAAATAGACGAAAGAATGGTGATTTTATGGCATACATATTTTTATTCGACTATAGCATTTGACTGCCGGTCAAACTTTAGCAGTTCTAACTTTTCTGGGCTCAACAATCGCGCCCTGCCCCTCTAATCCGCCTAATTCCCATCAGCTCACACGCCAAATGTATAGCAATATTATAAAACGCGCAGTGAACCAGCAAAAGGGACAGAGAAGAATTGAGTGATAATTTCGCTTTTCCTCGCACCACCGACTCGATCGGTTTTTGTCGTCTTTTTTAAAGGAAGCGTCTAAAACCGGTGATTTTTTTTTTTTTTTTGTTCCAAAGGTTCCTCGAAGCGTGACGATTCTTAGCGTCCTTTAAAAATGAAATAAGCAAACTATGAGCGCATTTTTATAAGAACGGCCTTGTCACTATTCTGCTCCAGTGATCGGAGTGCTCAGTAGCGCAAGGCTAACTCACTGAGAGTGTTCTACACAATAATTATCGTTAACTTAGCGCGTATTTAAACACAGATAGGTCTTAGGTATTTATTTGTCTGAAAATCGATTTTTTTTTTTTTAGAAGTAGAGAGTTTTGATACGCGTGTGCTTATTCATTCGTGAATGAATTATAGCCAGGCCAAAGATTGAAGAACATCGAATCTCCACCTAAGTTCTCACTGAGAGCTTCCCCTTACCCCTTCCATTGTACAGCCGTTTACCTCCTAAAGTTTTGAAACTTCTTATCACTCGGGGATCGCGGTTCACTGATCTTTCTGACTACAACTGGTAGATGTTTTGATTTGTTAAATTTTGTCAAGAATCCTTATTTTTCGTGCTCAAATACGGCGGAAGGGTTGATATTTAAACGTACCGTGGAATTCATTGTTTGTGCAATTCCTTCCGAAGCTATGATTATTTTCCTATTTATTTTACAATCTACGCATCGTTATCCTTGGTATGATTCCTATTTTTGGTTTTAGGACCGGAAGAACGTCCTTTGTCGAGACAAACCTTCTCAAAACGCGTCTTTAACCAGGAAAACTACAACCCGATTGCTCGACAAATCTGTTGAAGCCTGCTTCGTTAAATTGAAACGTTCCTGGTCCGAGCGACGAAAAATTGCCACAAATCTCTACTTTTACATAGTTATCTGTTGTTTTTTTGGTGAAACTATCGGGATTTCACGGAATTCTCAAGTAAAAGTCTTATTAAGACCCCACCACACGGGTTGTCTTGTCTTTGACTCGAACTCGAAGCGTTTCAATGTCGAACACGAATGCAATTTACAGAAGCCCCTTTCGAGTTAGCGTCGAAAACAAGACAAACTGTGTGTGGAGGGCCCGTACATATTTATTTGCCGTTCTAAAAAGTTATCTACTTGCCTGTGTGATATCCATGTCTGACTGTTTTCTTTCTGAATACATGTTTGCATTTTTTACTTGACTGGATGTTTTCGTTGAAACTGACCAGACGCGGGCCAACAGTTTTTGCTCATTGGGGGGGGGGGGGCAGCAAAATAAGTCCCTTTGCCACTTGGCAAACTTTAGCGTAGCCACAACCTAAAAACATTCATTTCGTCTTCAAGAAACAAGGGCCGGGTCTCCTAACTAACTCGATTTTTGCCAGGTAAGATAAGGTCGAGCGCCAAGAGCGTGGTTCATAATGCACAGTCTACTCGGAGAACAATACAGCGATTTCCCTTTTTACCCACTTAATCACTCCCACACACCGCCACCGATTATACTAAAAAGTAGGAACTTCACACCACCACAATCCAGATCGTTAGACCGACAAACCAAACAATTTGGCTCACGGTCTGATTTAGTGGCCCATACACGGGCAGATAATTCTGACAGATTTGATCGGCCGATATTTTCAACAGATATCGGTAACGATCTAGAGCAAACGATGAGATCGGTCGTCGCCCCTTAACGTATAAAAGTTATCTGCCACCGATATATGTTACCCGATCAAATCTGCTCGTTAGTGGGGGCACATCTGGCAGATTTCATTTATCGGTCGGATTCGAAATATATTTGAGATCTGTGACAGATATGGAGTTGAAAAAAAAAAAAATGGAGTGAGCAAAAAGCTTTTTCTCTTGAGAAAATCGACTCATAGTTCGAGGGGTTTGTGTATCATGATTGAAAAACGCAAATTAGCCGCTTTTGCGGGAGGAGTGCTTGTGCTTAACCATCAAATTTCAAAACGAAAAAAAAAACGAAGAATTTGGGTGAAGTCGTGGGTTGCGCAGAGGAACAATTTGGGACACATGAACTTAGTGCACCTTCTGAGACAGAACCATCCTGAAGATTTCAGGAACTACCTTCGCATGAGTGAAGATGACTTCGTCGTACTTCTACGTAAGTACGACTACTAACTACACAGTAATTTGTTTTATGCGAAAGACCGCTGAGTGAATGTTCACAGTCCGTACTCATCCTCCATTTGTTTGTAGGAAGAACCAACGTAACAGGGGCAGCCATCCGCTCCAACCAAGGTATATATGGTCAACGGATATGGGGCGGCGCATCAACTAGATGCCGAGTAGGCTGGAGATAGGAGTTGAGTGGCATAGGCTCGGTGTCACTCGCAAATATAGGGTGGAAGAAGGCAAGAGTGAAATCAGAAATGATTTGCAATCCAACTCACTGAATACACCTCAGTCCGAAAACGCTTTACATCAGGGGTGGCCAACCCACGGCTGAGCCTTTCACAATGGCACGCCCGTGGCCTGCAGTGGTAAATTATCTTTTTAATGTTGGATTTTACGATTGGATTGACACTTCTTCCACCTAAACCCCAGGTGATGTAGGCGCTGCCGAATGTACTCCTTACCGCAGTCTACAACGCCTTGCTCTAGTGTACCGATGTGCTACTTCATTATTACAATAAAAGAACGACATATGGGAAAATAAAAACAATTAATCAGTTCCGTTTTGGAATTTGATGCGAGTTTGGATTTCAAAAAGAGCTCGACCACGGAGTACTCGCTGTGCACTAAACATATCGTCGTGATAAAAAAGAAATTTCAATACAACAACTACGGCGCGTGAAACAACAGAATTCTTCTCAACAAAAACATCGAAGAAATCATTAATATCTACGGATACGTCGACACTTCGAAGTTCAACCCCTTTCTTCACATCCTTCACGTCTCGATGACCGAAGACCGGATTTTTATGAAAGAAAGTTTTCCGCCATTTTAAAAAAAATATAAAATAATTACAAATTAACATTAATTTCCCTTTCAGCTTTTTTTTATAACATCAAATTACTTATATACACCGGAAACGATACATTGGCGCCCGACCGAGTCACTCGAATCCTAAATAAAGATAATACCAAGGATGATGCTTCGTAGTAAAAGAAATGTCGAACAAACAACGACCCAGACACAAACTACTGACAACTTTGATGAGATTATACAAGGTAAAACACGCGAAATACTTACCGATTTTATAGCTCAATTTGTAGAACAACAATCATTCGAAAAACAAAACCTACTCGATACTCTTGCACAACAACAGTTACGAAACAAACAGGATATCTTGGAAATGATCAGGAAGGACAAAGAAATACAACAACACAAACACCAACAGCTAAACACAATGAAATACCTCACTGAAACAGCTCAGAACACTAACGACTTTATCTTAAAACACGTAAATTCTTGTGAAAACATATTTAAATCATTACAATGTGAGTTGAAGAAATTACAGGAAGAGCAACACAAATTAAAAATGCTCGTGAATAAGATGGTTGTCGAAACTGACAATTTCAGAGAAATTGTTGATTATGAATTTAATGATTTGTCTAAAAAAATGAATCAACAATCCCTTGTATTCGATAGAGTTAACAGAGAAATATCAACTTCCAAAGAACTTGATAAAAAAATTCAAGTTATAAGGGATAGTATTGGAGACTTAAAAAAAGATATCTCACACCTTCAACAACGGATAACTAGAATGAATGATAACCCTAGTTCTCAAATTCGACTTACCCCTCAATTTCAAAACAAAGACAACTATAATAACAAATCCTTTCACCCTATCGACAATAGACCGTTATATTTCTCTGATTTTAGAAAACAAAAACCTATACAATTTTTGGAGTCGTTAAAAAATAAGCATAAGTACTTTTCCGATTTTCCTATCAAAGAGTTTCTTGCCCCACATTTATCAGGAGAAGCCCAGGTTTGGTTTCTAAGACACCAAAATTCCATTTTAAATTTTGATGACTTTGAAATAAAATTCAAAAATGAATTTGTAAATGACAATTATCACTGTTTTGTGACTCAACTTCTGTACAACGGAAGATACAATTATACGTTTAACACACCTCCTGATCTTTACATCGCCAACTTATTAGTGAGATTAGATGAAATCAATTTAAAAATTCCCGAGTTTAGTCTTTTGAGAACACTCGCGTCCCACTTTGGTCAAGAAATTTACCATCATGTTATTGTGAAGGATTATCAAACAATCGATGAGTTAGTCCAACACTTGAAGGATAGACATCGAAACCGGTTACTTACTCGGAATGATTCTAACTTTAACCAAAATAAAAATGCTTTTAACTCACCAAATAACCAATCTAAAAATAACAAAAGTTCGAATTACAATAGTAGGTATAAAGATCAAAATAGAAATATTCACAAGATTCAAATTAATAAGGACATTAAAATTCACAGTAAGGATGGTGCATGTGATATCAAAGGGAATGAGGGTAATATGTTCGATCCTAATGATTACTGTGAAGAAAATATGTCAAAAAACTAATTATTTGCGAGACAGCCAAAAGTAGAAACGTGTTCAATGTAATCAACTCTGACATTTTAACCGAGGAGTTTGATGAAAATCCAGTAACTCCATTAGATCTACAATGCCCTTACGTCCACATTACCTTTAATGATTTGTCTGTAAAAGCATTGGTCGATAGCGGCTCACAGATAAGCGCTATGAATTTCGAATATTTTAAAAAATATATTGAGCCAAAAATGTCGTTTAAAAGCCTGCCCATGTCCAAAACTAATATAATGGGGGCTGTCTCGCAAAAACCCATAACAGCCAGCAAACAGATTTTGATAAATGCTTCCATAGGGTCTATAACATTACCAATAATTTTTATATTAATACCAAATTTAAATAATTGTATAATCTTGGGAGTTGACACCCTAAATTTATACAAAGCCAAAATTGATTGTTCGAAACATTCTTTGTCTTTTACGTACAATGGTACTGAAATAGAAATTCCTACTTCTGAAGTGAGTAACTCTTTAATGTTGAAACCAATCATGCTTGAAATATCTAATCATAAAATTAATGGATACAACCACTCACTCAAAGTAAAAAAAAATAACAATAACTCTAAACGTCAATTATTATATTCACAAATATCTCAAATAGCGGATACTTTGAGTCACGTCTCCCCAAATGTACTTGATCAACTTAAACAAATTCTCATTAAATTTTCGAACGTTTTTCGGGATGAAATAGGACTAATGAGAGGATATACACATGAGATTATTGTAACAGATAATACTCCATACAAACTTCCGTGTTATCCAATAAAACCTTCCCTCCTCCCGTTAGCCAGAAAGGAGATATTCACATGGCTCGACGAAGGAATAATAGAACGTTCGAACAGCCCGGTTTTAAACCCAATAATATTCATTCCAAAAAAGGACCAAACT
This sequence comes from Corythucha ciliata, assembly GCA_038030265.1. Lineage (NCBI taxonomy): Eukaryota > Metazoa > Arthropoda > Insecta > Hemiptera > Tingidae > Corythucha > Corythucha ciliata. Next base: position 55,701,085 of record CM075939.1, on the reverse strand, counting down.
GTGAGACCTTGTTTGGATGCCAGATTTTTGAACAATCGAACCGTGCCTGAATATGATTCGCCACCAAAAATTGATTAAATTTTTAAAGAGTTGGGCGGTTGTTCTTATTTTTCGGCAATTGATCTTCGATCTAGTTTCCTTCAGGTCCCTTTGCATCCTAAATCACGTCCCTACACGGCGTTTAAATTTGAAGGGATCGTTTATCATTTTACCCGGGTTCCATTTGGTTTAAAAAATAGCCTTCCGAGCTTGATAAAAAGTTTATCCCTTGTCATTACACCAGATTATTCGAAATTTCTAAAAATGTATGTTGACGACGTAACCGTGGCGTCTCGTACTGTATCCGATCACCTAAAACATATTGAATTGTTACTTGAAAGATGTCAAACTCATAATGTAACATTAAAATTGAGTAAGTGCCATTTTTTTAAAGAAAGGATGAATATGCTGGGTTTCATAATATCTCGAGATGGCATATTCAAGGACAGTTCAAAATTGAAAGCAATTCAAGATTTTCCAGAGCCATGTAGTGTTAAAAATCTAAAATCTTTTCTCGGTTTAATTGGGTACTATTCACGATTTACATCAAAATTATCTAAATTAGCGCTGCCATTGTTTGATTTGTTGAAATCTAACAGGAAATGGACATGGAATGATATTCATAGAAATGCATTCGCTGAACTAAAACTCGAACTTTGTAAAGAGATATCGTTATCTTTTCCCGATTTTCATAAACCATTTTTTTTAGAATGTGACAGTTCAGAGTTTGCAGCAGGTGGTCACTTATTTCAATATGACAACAATATGAGCGTTAAATCCTTAGGTTTCATGAGTAAGACGTTTACGCAGACCGAACGAAATTATACCACTACTGAAAAAGAGTTACTTGCAATAATTTTGGCCATAAGAAAATTTCACGATATTATAGCAGGATATGAGATTATCGTAAAAACTGATCATCAAGCAATCGTATTTCTTAATAATTGCAAAAATCCTACTCAGCGACTGCGACGTTGGATGATTTTCCTTCAATCGTTCAATTTAAGACTTGAACACATTCATGGAAAAAATAATATAATTGCTGACGTTTTGAGTCGAAATCCACCCGAAAAAGAATACAATATTCCGACAAATAAAAATATGTATTTCCACATCCATTCCCTAAATTCAAAATTATATACATCCTTGTTGAAAGACTTGTCCAGAGAACAAAACAAAGATGAATATCTAAAAAAAAAAGTTGTAACAAGTCATGCTCATTTCGTTCGACATGATAACTTAGTTTTCAAAAAAGGTAATGATGGTAAATACAAAATCTGCATACCTTCATCCCTTATTACCCATGACTCGTTAAATTATTACATGAAAGTTTTTGTCACGTGGGCACCTTGAAATGTTTTAAACTATTTTCTGAGGACTATAGTGGATACAAAGTAACTCCTTATGGAGAAGCCTAATTGACAGGCACTGCTTTTTAACAGCATAAAACTCGCGAACTTTAAAACGATAATGGCACTGTCAGTAAAAGAATCGAACTCGACTCGCTTCTTATGTGGAATGTTCTTCCTTGTAGGTGTGGTGAAAAGTGACCGACTCGTACTCGAGCCCTCTGAGGTCGATCGTTCGGCTTCCTTCACGATGCGGAAAACAGAAGACCGGGAAACACCGGTCGCCTCAACCACCAAACTGTTGATGTCGGGCTTAGGCTCTTCCTCTACCTTCTGCCGGGTAAAATACTGAAAAAACGATTTGCCTTGCTTGGCTTCCTAAAGTTCTTCTTTTCGGTCTTTCACTCATTTCTGAAATCAAATACAACATCTTGTCTCTCAAATTATTAAAATCATTAATTATCTCATGTCTACTTACTTTAATCACGACAAAAAAACCGTTGAGGCAAAAAAAAACACTCATATCACTGATAGAAATATCGGAAAATATCGATTGCACGAAAAACTGGTGGGGGGTTAAGTACATACTAATCGGCGCTAGTAGCGCTACCGTCGATTTATTTAGTCTTTGGCCGGGCTATAACTAATTTTACAATTTTTGAAAGGATGAAAGTTGCTGATGGTCACCTGAAGAAAAAAAAGACGAAAGGGAATGAAGTATGAGGCGAGGAGTTGGAAGTAAGAAAAAAAAGGAGACGAGAAAAAAAAAAAAAAAATGAGGAAACAAGTCGTCCGCTCCCCAGAGGCCTTCTTCAGGTACTTACGCTTACCTCTACCTACCCTTACTCAAGAAAGGGAGACCGAAGGAGGCCTTCAATCTCTTCCTCCACGCTCCGCTAAGGATTCAAGGCACAAGAAATAGGATTTTCTCTCTCACTCATTCTCTCTCTGTTTTTCCCCACCCTTTCCACCAAAGTACCCTTCCCTTCGACTTCTTCAGGTCTTCTTCTTCTTCTTCTTCTTCATCGTTCTCTCGTTCAGGACCAACAGGCCACGCGACGACGTCCCCAGAACACCAACCCCCCCCCCCACACCACCGTTAAAGCTGTACGCGCGCAGTAGAGTCCACGGGCTTTTAATTCTCTACCCCACCACCACGTCTACCACTTTAGAAAAAAAAAAAAAAAAAAAAAAAATCCCATTGGGGTGGCTCGAGAGAACCCCTTTGTGGCACGGGCGAGGAGTGTGGCCCTGGCCCCGCTTAAAAACACCCATCAGAAGAGAGGAAGAAGAAGGAGTGAAGAGATTGAAGAGGAGGCTCCCGCGAGAGAGAAACCAGTTTTTTTTTTCGTTTTCAGTATCGTTTTGGCTTCTGACTCCTGAGGGATAGAAGGAAGTGTTTTCCTCCCCTTGAGTTGGGAACGAACGTAGAGCGAGAAAGACAAGTGTGAAGTGGCTTAAGCGAGAGTTAAAAAACTTCAAAATAATAAATTGACAAATAACGTTAGTGATTGGAGAAAATTAGATCAATTCATTTTAATTACAATTTAATTAAAATGGTCACTACCAACGAGTCCCCACCACAGCGACAACGCTCCGAAACAAAAAGGGTAAGCTCAGCGTTTATTTTACTTTTTTTTTTTTTTTTTTTTTAAATACAACGTTGTAGTATGATTTGTTTTTATTCACAAATAAAACAATTTGTTTTGGGCGTAGGATAACAAAATGCACTGATCGCGATATTTATAATTGATTGCGCTAATCAAATCAAGTGTTGCAACAAATTATGTTATTATCATATAATTTAATTAAAAATACGCTAAGAAGTAAATTCTTATATTATGATGGCTTGTCTTAAATTGTATCCGTAGGATTAGGAGGAGTGCTCCAACTCTTCTTAATATTTATGCCTCAAGCCTGAGATTAATTTTTTACATATTTTGAAAAATATGAGCCTTATCGTAGCGTGTGAAAAAGCACGGTTATTTTTGTTTTTTAAATAAGATACAGATATTATGATGATTTCGTAGGATTTCGCGTGTGACGCTTAAAAATAACGCGCATCGTTTACTATTCAATAAACAGGCGGCTGGTATTATTAACATTTTGCCCATTTACGTCACACAATTTTTGAGTCGATGGGGTCTTATTCCGGGGTTTTCCTGCTGCCCCGGGAATTTTTATTTTATTATTATTATTATTACTTTTAAGCGCTTCGGGAAAACATAAGCTCATTTGTTGGTCCGGGCTGATGATTCTAGTTGGGTGAGGGGGGGGGGGTGAAATTAGCAGTTTTTCATTCCGTTATTATTATTATTATTTTTTTTTTTTTCTAAAGTTCCGCCGATAATTTTGTGAATCCACCCAAGACCACATCCTACGATTTCACATTTTTTTCAAAATATAAAGTTGAAGCCTTGAATAATAAATAAAACTGCCCACGGAACTTTTTAAATTCTTCTGATTCCTTGAAAAAAAAAAAAAAAAAATCAGCCACTCGCTCCATTTCCAGGCCTACGCTTTCCTATAGTATAATGAAACGATTATAGAGATACCCGTTCTGTCGAATTTTGAGAAGATTGACTATATTTAAATCAGTTCCAGGCGAAGTTTTTTAGAACCACTTTAGATCGCGACATCTTTTTTTGAATGATCTACAGTCTTTGGACTTGAAATTGGTCATAAAAACGTATACAGTGACACCAGGGCGTTATCACTTTATTAGCGAGTTTCAAGCAGTGAATTGAGGATATTTTTTGTTTAGTTTTTGAGGAGTCTTTCTGAAAAGGAAGTATCTCTTTTTTTTTTGAGTAATTCTCAAAGGAGCCAACATCTGTTTTGTTGTCAGCATTGTTTCCTCGGAACTTTTGATTTATGACGCCTTTCCGGGCCAATTTTTGTCTCTTGAGAGTGTGCTCGTGCCGTGCTTTTTCACTCCCCGTCAGGGCGTGAGAGCGTCTTCATTATAAGACGTCCCTAAGAAACCTATTTTGGCGTTAAATTTTGGGTTGGTATCGTCTCTTTAACTTGATGTCTTATTGAAGCAGAAGGACCTACTATGTCCTTGTAATTCTACTTGACCGACATTTTTCAACGTTTCGTCCTCCCGGGCGACTACATCAGCTAGAGTTTACTAGCAACACGCAGGTGTTTGATCAAATTGCCTTGCCTTCTGGCCCTTTTTGGGGATTGTTTTTTTTTTTTTTTTAGGGCGTCTTTAGGGAGGATTTTTCACTACAATTCTAGATTTAAACCCTCGTAACAAACACGAACAACAGTAATTATATTCCTTTTCCATTTATACCGAGACAGAAACGCTCAAAATATTTATAAATCTAATCAAAAAATAAAACCATAAAGTCGAGAGTGCGTGTGTGAGATGGTAAATAGTTTGTCTTATCGCCCGCCACCACTTCGTTTCACTTTCCAACGTATGTGTGCGGAGGGCTCCGTGGAGCGTGTCGTGCGCCCGTCGTGTCACCTTCAAGGACATCACATTGTCGTGACCTGGTGCTCCGTGTAATAGAGCCCAGAGCCGGTGGATGAAGATAAGAAAGGTGTTGGTTGGCATGAAGTGAGGGGAACTTGAGGCGGACAGAGGAGGAGGAGGAGGAGGAGGAGGGGGTATGTAAACACATAATTGGTCACGTTCAACAAGGAGACTTTATAATAGGTTCGTATTTTTGTTTCGAGCATTTTAGAACGATGACTGTGTAGTGTAAAGCTGATTGGTGGGCGAGGGTGAGAGGGGGGCATTGAACGCCGTAATCCACGTTGAAACGTGACTACAAATTTTGACGCATAAAATGCTGGGCGATTACTCTTATTGCTACTTCAAACGCGTCAAAACAAGTAAAAATACTCGTACAAAAGCTTTGTCTTCCTCACATTCTATTTGTACTACGCCGTAAATAGCTAGAAATAAACATAGGATGGGGGGAGAGGGGTCGTAAGGTTCGAGGAAGACGCAATTATTCCACCGGCTGTGTAAAGGTCACACCGTTCCGTGAATTAATGCGACATCTCTTAACTGGCGGATAAAAATTCCAGGCTCTGTACATCCACGGGCATATAAATACCACGCATCTTTCTTTCTCAGTCCTTGTGTGCCCTTTTTATTTTATTATTTAAGTAATTTTTCGTTCATAATCAAATACTGGTCACTGCTCTCATCCGTAACCTAATTTGTTATTTTCCTCTGTTTCAGAGCAATAAACCCATTATGGAGAAGAGGCGGCGTGCTCGCATTAATAACTGTTTGAACGAGCTTAAATCTTTGATACTGGACGCGATGAAAAAAGATGTACGTATCTCCTAAAATGAAAAGCGATTTTTTCGTTTAATAGGTCCTCTTCATTCCTTTCAATCCTCTGCCGTATTTGAACGAGTTCTTTTAACGAATATTTTAGTGGGTTGTGAGCTGGCGGCTTGAATTCCTGGTTTTTTTCAATAAAAAATTACTCACTTGGGTTGTCCGCGAGTCAACTAATTTGTTATTCGAATTTACTTGTTTACAGTCGGCCAGACACTCCAAACTTGAAAAGGCGGACATTCTGGAAATGACCGTGAAACACGTGGAAACGCTTCAAAGACACCAAATGGCTTTGACCGCCGCGGCGGATCCATCAATAGTGAACAAATTCAAGGCGGGCTGGGGTGAGTGCGTGTCGGAAGTGGGTCGTTTTCCCGGGTTGGATCAAAGCGTTCGTCACCGTCTCATGGAACATTTGTCAACCTGTATGGAATCACGGGACGCTTCTTCACCCACTTCTTGGGAACATCAGCCGGTTGTCGTTCAAAAATTGTCTCAACAGTCGCAAGCCACCACCGTCGTAGTGACGACAGTGTCTCGGCAGCAATGCTCACCGTCACCCCGTTCGCTGTCACCACCACAACAACAACAACAACAGCAACCTCCCTCGCCAAGTCAACACCCACAGCCGGTAACGCTCGCAGCATCACCGTCGCCAACTATGATTCAGCAGTCACCGCTGCCGCGTCAAGGATCCATCGTCGCACTAGTCCCTACGCGGCTTCCCAACGGTGACATAGCGCTTGTCCTCCCCTCGCCACCACCGTTGGCCACGTCAAATCAACCACTGTCGCTAGTCGTAAACAAATCGACTGATGTTGAAAAACCCTGGAGACCTTGGTGACCCGACTGACTTATTTTCTTTTTTCGTCAAAAATGGTTGTCTTTCAATGATCTCATGTACATAATTTGTATGTAATATCAAACCGACTGATAGCTTTAAACTTTGTCAAGTGCCTTCTTATCAACATTTTTATTATCACTCGGTCTTCCCAACGTTAATTCATGTACATTTTGTAAGCTTCTACTGAAAGAAAAATATAATTATTGTGAATCATTCAAAACGCTCTTTTAAAACCATATCTGCCCTGTACGAATGAGCAACGTCTTTTACGTGAAAATTACCCCAAAAAGAACTCTTCTTTGACACATCCTGAATCTTACGCCGCCTTTAGATAAATATATTGTGCCCGTATATACAATTGGACGCATCGAGAAACGCGAGACTCAGTGCTAGTACTCGTCGGAAATACGTGAGCTGTACGCACTTTAAAGAGGCAGTTTCCTCTGAGAGGCCTTTCTTGAATTGGAACGAAAACAACAAAACTAGTTTAACAGAAAGACCCAATGAACCGTGAAAACAGGTAGGTACGCCAAAAAAGTACGAAAGAAGCCCTCACCCCCACCCACAGCTCATAACGGCTACTTCGGTCGTCTCTGGGTGATTACCTATTGTTGAAACTACGGACGCCTCACCCATTTCAACCCCCCGCCCACCACACCACCCTAACCCACTGCATAGATTTGAACCGGAAACACTTTACACCCATCCTCCTCTGCACCACCGGCAGTCGCCACCATTATTCGGCTGGAGAGCTCACGTCTCTCGACTCCCTTTTTTTTCCAGGAAATTTTTCATTCTTCGCGTCCTCTCTTTTGTCTTTATCTCGCCACGCCAGTCCAGTACTCTGACACGGAACCCAATCACCCCCTCTCCCCCCCACTTCCCACTGCTTTTTCATCACGCTTTGAGGTTCAAACGAGAAAGAGTGGCCTCAATTAGTGGACATTTCCAGGAAACTAGATATAATTTCGAACGTTTTCATCGTTGGAAAGATGATAGGGAAATAGTTCTCGTGATTTTTTGGGGCTACTCCCGAACTAATTTGGCTCACAGTCAATTTTAGTGTGCGGTAGGGAAGGGGGGACTATTTCACATCAAAAGTCTCACACACAAAAGACTTCACATCAAAGTCAAATCGCTAATTGGAAATCAGGGCACGTTATACCTTTCTCTTGAATTATTTAATTAATTACTTAATAGCAGACGTTGACAAATAGTGTCCAATTCAGATTGGAAGGACAGAGCAACGAAAAAATGTGGAAACTTGACTGAGAAAGGCACCCCCCCTGTCCACCCAGTCCTAATAACGCCCAATTCGTATGCTAAGGAATTACGTCGTCATCAGTGAGAAACTGGGATTTCGCACGGTTCTCAAAATATTAGGCGGAATGCGGTACAATTAGCGGCCCGTTTAAGGGACCGCTTTATAATATACCGGAGGTTCCAATGTGCAGTATTCAAAGGAAATTTGTAAGCTCACCGGTTAAAACTAATAACCCGGTTGGAATAAATGGAAATAGGTAGGAAGAGCTACATTCTGCATTATCCTTGCAAGGAAGTTTGTCTCTATACATATCGTCGTATTTTTTGCGATGAAATGAACACAAAAGGCTAGAATGTTTGCAAAAACCTAAGAATTAAGTTATCTGCCTAAATTTGGGCGGCTTATCGTCACGTCAAAACACTTTTCCTAGAGCAATTTTTATTTTCATTTATGAGCGTCCTTGTGGTGATTCGAACTGATGAAAAAAATATTTGTATATTTCCGCCTGCGTGCCTGTTCCACTTTTCCAAAGATGAATTCCGTGCAGTATTTATCGTTTTTTTGTAACTATAGGCTATAGTTTTTTCGGGGATGAGTCGTGCGTCTTTTTAAAAATTATTTTACCTAATTGTTAGTATTTATTTACATTAGACAGACTTCGGACGATTACGGCAAGAAAATGGACTGTTCAGGCGTGATGGGCGATTTTAACAGCTTTCTTGGCCCATTCCGCACGCAGTCCAGTGCCTTGAAGTCTAAAGGTTGTAGGAACGACGCACGGTAGGCCTCACCGGGCCACGTATTTACAATCCTTTAACGATTTCGGACCTCCTAGCACTCCTAATATTAATGGTTGCGGGTCCTAATTTGTGCAAAATTACAATTTTTCTGCCTGAATATACTCGAAATTGAGTTTCCGGTCTTCTGGTCACGCTCGAGGACGTGGAATACACCAAAGCCTGCAGACAAGTCGCCATCCGGCAATGGCCAAGGGAATGGGACGCTGCGACCACCGGACGCCACCGCTTGCGATAGAAGTGGAGCTTCCTGAGCTATCCCGTCGTCCAGCTCCTCTCGGATCACGGCTCCTTCAACGAGAAGCTCCACTTTTATCACCGTCGAGACAGCCCTGACTGCCCAAGCGGGAGCGAGGCCGAATCAGCGGAGCATAAATGTAATTCTCCGCTGCCCGTTATATTACCGTCGTCAACGAGATCGGTGGCAAATTCCCAGCGATCTCAGAAGTCTCGTCGCTCACCGCTTCCTGTGCTTCGCCAACGCGTGCGGTGCAGTCGGAGGGAAACAGGCGCAGACATCGGCCAAACTCGCAAAGGGGTTACAGGATACCCAGAGCACCGACGACGTGTCTTCAACCGTCTCACATCGCGTCAACAGCGCGTCCCCCGACGCACCCACCTATTCGTCTAGCGGTCTACGGAACTTTAACGCCGGTAGTCTTACGCCTTACAGTCCATACGCCGCGCTGTTACCCCAACAAAATTGCAACATTTTGGATTTTGGAGGGAATTTTCCGCAAAATTGGATGTTTCCCTGTACAGTTTTCGAGATAATTGCAAGTTGGTGAAATTGCAAGTTTCAGAGCCTATTTTTTTTAGGTCAGCTAAGCCAGCCCCGACTGCGCCCATACACTGACGAATAGCCCTAGAATTGCCACTTTTAGAGATAAATATTTGTGAGTTCCAAATTCGGGTCCTTTAATTTGAGCACAATTTCAAGTTTTTCTGACTGAATATGCGTGAAATTGGTAGATTCAGGTCTTCGAGTGTTAATTTATGCGAAATTGTAAGTTCAAATTCCTAGTATATTAAGCAAAATTGCAAGTTTTCGGGGGCCTTTTTCGTAGCTGTATAGGTCCAGCATGCTAGATGGTCCTACTGGGTCTAAAGCCTGTCGTATGCTTGAGGAAATGGGAAGTTTCACGGCATATCCGAGATAATGCGACTGAAGCACCTTTATTCCTATGAAAATGCATGGTGCGAGCCTTAATTTCAGTTTAAATACTAGTTTCGGGTTCTTAATTTCAAAGAAATGGGAAGTTTCGGGTGTGAACTTCAACAGAATTACAAGATTTGGAGCTATTTTTTCAGTGACTATTTTCCACTATACTGAAAATCAATGAATGAGGCGTTACACAAAACAATTTCAGGACAACAAACCGAAATCAATAGTTTGAAAAAAGCGTAATCAAATCACGATTCTAAATACGACGCGATTCAAAAGCAACTTGCCACCATTACGTCTCTTTTAACCGCTAAAGATAGTCAGGTACCCCCGACCCCTCTCCATCAATCTCAACCAGAACCCGAGATCTTAGGTAAACTTGACCATCCAGCCCAGACTCCTTCTTCAGGAGGTGAGAATCCGGATGCTTCGTTCGCACATCAGCCTCTTGGCCCATCTTCTTGGCCTACATTTTTGGCGAACACAACACCGATAAGCCCCAATACTCACTTCACGCAGCTCAAATTAGCCGAACCACTTCTACGTCTCATCGAAAAACTACCTAAGTTCGCCTCTCACGAACCGAGATCGATATTTCGATTCCTGTATAAACTCCTTGAGTTAAATGAAATTGCACAAGATGTATTTTGTTTAATTTTTTTCCACGCGGCAACACTGCAGCAAAATCCATTGCTTAACCAGATTTTTCCTAAACACGTAGAAAAAACATCTTTCGAGGTCCTAAAGGAGGAACTCTTTACTCGATGCTTAAATTTCCTAAGTATAACAAACCTAAAACTACATTATGTTTACGAACCGCAGTTACAAAACCAATCCTTCTCGGATTATTGCGCTAGGAAAATTAAGATCGCTAAAATTTTAGGTCTCCCAATAGACCAAATACTCCCAGCAACACTCGCCGGGGCCAATGGGAGTACACGGGCGAAATTTCACTTTTAGGGCCCAACCAACCTCTATGGACGATCTCTTGAAGTTCGCCCAAGAGATCGACCAGGCGTAATTGGTCTCCTATACTCAGTCATCATTGCGCAATTGGAACGCCCAAACACCTAAATTCGGGTATAATAACCCGACCAAGAGCATGGCAGAATATGCGTCAGGCCAACGCGTAGCTCGCCAATCACCTCAACGGTCAGGCATCCGTCCCTCTTTCGGTGAAAAGCGTCATAGCCAAGCTTCTGTGACATTCCAAGGTAACAATAGGTCACCAACATTTGCGTCCACAGCTACTCGAGCCGGATTTGGCAACAACTCGCCAAGGCAAAACCAAACGTTTTATGTGATTTCTCAAGATACACTAGCAAGTCCTGAGGTTAAGAAATTCTTATGTCAGACTCAAGCAGCATCAAACATTTCTTCGGAATCGAGTCAGCACCACCAGAATTCAAAAAAGAATGAAAAAAGGGAATTAAAAAACAACAAGCGAACCATCAGACTGACTAGTTGAGCGGGGCGACTCTCTGTATACCATTTGATTGAGTACGTCCAATGAAATCGACGTTTTCATCCAAAACACCCCTCAGCGCGCCCTACTCGATACAAGAGCATCTATTTCGGCCATCAGCGAACATTTTTTTTTCCATTTTAGAAAACATTCTAACCGGACCCCCGCATACGTGTGCTTGTAAGGTTTCGCTGGCCAACAAAGATGTCATTAGTGTCACCAAATATGCCGACCTTGATTTAACTATTGGGGGATACCAAACTAGGTACAAGTGCCTAATTTAACCATTCCCGTTATCCTAGGATACGATTTCATGAAACATTCGAGAATGATACTTGATCCAGCGGCAGGTACATTTCATTTCGCCTCAAGACCCATCCTTAAGTATGCTTTCTTACCAACTCAATCGAATATTCAAAACCATCGGCTTGACAACTTGTCAGTCGTAGACTCTTACCCCGATTCTCACGAGCACACATCGTTCTGGGAAGATCTTAAGGAAGAGTTTCCAACAGTACTGACAGACTCCGTAGGCGAGACTCATCTCCTTCGTTACGATTTAACACTTAAACCTAACACCGAATGACACCCCCCAAAACGATCTTATACACTCCCCCCTGATAAAATACCAATTATGCGGGAGATTATCCAAAAACTTTCTGAAAACAACATTATTGAACCTTATCTGTCCAGTTACACATCTCCATGCTTTCTTGTCCCTAAATCCGTTCAAAACTTTCCGAGACTTCGAGTTTGGCGCTACCTAATTTCAGCAAGCGTTTCCGATTATATACGGATGCCTCTGGTATGGGTGTAGCAGCTGTTCTTGCTCAGCACGATGACTCCGGCATCGTAAAACCAGTAGCATATTTTTCAAAAAAATTGAACAGCCACCAAAAAAATTATTCTATATATGAACTGGAACTGTTAGCCGTAGTTCTGGGTGTAGAGAAATTCAAAGATTTCCTGATGAATCGTGAATTCGATCTTTTCGTTGATAATTCTGCCCTCACATATCTTTCATCCATTAAACAAACAGCCACAGGTCGTCTGGCTCGATGGATCCTGAGGTTGATGCCGTTCCGTTACAGAAGCCACCATCTTCCGTCCAAAGAAAACAGTGTAGCTGACTATACCTATCACGGCACCCAATCGAAGAACAGGAGTCATTCGATGACGATCATTTTGATGAACACCATTACTTAGGGAGCATGACCCCGTATGACCCAATTTGCGTATTAGGCAACTTCCCGGAAATATTTACCGACTTCTCGGAACACCAAAGGAAAGACCCAAAATTGGGCCCAATTATAAATAAATTAGACAGCAACGAGTCGGTCCCAAATTACGCGTTAAATAATGGCAGACTAATTTATTTTCCTCGGCCAAGAACTCCAAAAATCGCCGTGCCATCATCATTAAAGAATATGATATTTTCCTGTTACCATGAATCTCCCTGTGGGTGTCATCAAGGCGTAACAAAAATCCTTAAGGCCATATCGGCAGTTTTTTACTGGCCAGGATTATGGACCTAGACCTACGTTCGTTCCAAGATCCAGGGATGTCTGATCTGCCATCGAGCAAAAGTACCTCAGACATTACCTCACGGTGAATTATCCTCTATAGTTCCCCAACGCCCTAACCAGCAATTATTTATAGATCTCGCGGGACCCCTGCCTTTGACCAAAAATCGCCATCAATATATTTTCGTGGCGGTAGACGCATTTACGCGGTACGTTTTCCTCGTCCCCATGCGCCGGGCCACTTCTGCGGAAGTTATCGGAATACTCAAATCCCATATCTTCCGGAACTTCGGATTTTGGTCTACAGTCTGTAGCGACCGAGCTTCAATCTTCCGAAGTGCTATCTACAACGATTTCCTGTTTAGGCATGGCGTAAAGAAAGTATTCCTTATCAGACATTATCCTAATCCTTCGCTGGCGGAGCGAAAAATTCGATCCCTGAAAACGGCCCTTATTGTTCATCACAACGATGATCAGACGAAGTGGGATGAAAATTTAGACAAAATACAACTTACACTCAACAACACGGAATGTACCAGCACAGGATATACCCCGGGTGAGCTCTTCCTAGGTCGCCGTTTGTCCACTCCACTGTCAATATCCTTAGACTTGGAGGAATACGTCGACCCCAAGACACACACGGACATCCCTAAAGCTTGGCAGCAAGCTTATCAAAACCTTCTACAAGCTCATGAACGCCTACAAGTTCAATATAATAGACGCCATAAACCAATAACTTTTGAACCCGGAGACCAAATACTTATCAAGACATACACCATATCCTCCAAACCTGATCACATCAGCGCTAAGCTGTCTTTCAAATATTCTACTCCGTACGTTGTCCTCCGTAAATTAACTCCTGTTTCATACGAAATTTGTAACACGTCCAACCCATCCGATGTTAAAACTGCCCATGTTTCGCAAATGAAAAAGTTTATCACACCACGACATGCTTAAATTATTTTTCAAATTGAAGTAAAATGGTTCCACAGAGGATAAGATCTTTTCTCAATCTGGCCTATCCCATATAAGTTCAACATCCTCTCATGGCATCCATTATACCTCATCCAATACTAGGCTCGCTATGAGAACTGCCCTACATCATTTGCATATACGCTGGCTGGTAGCATTTGATGGGGTTTTCAGTCATTGGGTTGACTGAAATGGTTGCTATTGTATGCCCAAACGTCACATTCTAAGAGCATCACAACCTGGATTGCGGTGCGGTCCCACTCGTGTTCGCAGAATCAAGATTCAGGGCCAGCAACATCTAGTTGATGCAATAAACACTAGAAAACTTCTCGAGTCTTCCAACCGTAAAATTCGTCTCCGACCGGCCAGGACGCCTAGAAGTCACACTCGACAACCGGTGGACACCGAACGCACGTGCCAAATAAATGGACTCGCAAGCTGCAACTGCGGTACATGGCTGGCGATTGCCTTCGAGAAGGGAGTGTTGTGAGGAACAACTCACAATCGCTCCGACACCCCCCCCCCCTCTTCAAACGATCAGACTTGGGAAGGACGAAAGGACCCTTATCGGACTCGGAGAGAAAGGCAGTTCCGTCCGAGCCACCGTCACCTCAAAGCTTCTTTTCCTCGCTCCTTTTCCTCGACTCCATCGTGAGTAATATTTATTTGTGGAAATTTCTTTTGAAGATATTATTATTATTTGTGAATATACGAAGTATCATTTTCCTTTAATACGGCCTAAAAGGTATCAGTTTTCAGTTGTCAATTGACAATTTTGACCGGTCAATTGACAGGAAAGATTTTGACACGGTCAAAATCTACACTACTAAAATGAAGAAAAAGAGCTAATTCACACCTAAAATTGAAACAAAGCGCTAATGTATACGGCAAAAATTAAGAAAAAAACGAGAACTACACAAAAGACGTGGCGACTGTTGAGGATCAACATCTTCAACAAACACATGTTTGTTTTTAGACTAAAAAAAAAAAATATATTATTCTGTGTGTTCTTCTGAAAACTCGTTTTAATAGATTATGAGACTTACCAATTAAAGAGGTATAAACGATATGAGCTCAATGTCGAACTTACTGAGAATGGAAAGTCTCAACAGAGACAATTTTGACACCTGGAAGATGCAAATTGAAGCACTCCTTATAAAGAATGATTCTTGGGGATATGTCGATGGAAGTATCGCAAAGCCTGAAGACCCGGAAGAGTCCAGAGCCTGGGAATTAGCAGACAGGAAGGCAAGGGCGGGCATAATTTTAACAATTAGTCCATCGGAACTGAAGCAGGTGAAGAGCTGTCAGACCTCAAAAGAAACGTGGGACAAGCTTAATTGCATATACGAATCTAAAGGACCAGCAAGGAAAGCAGCACTACTTAAACAATTGACGCTCGCGAAATTCCGCCCTGAGGACGATATTAGGAACTACCTGAATAATTTTTTCGACGTTATCGATAAACTGAAAGGGATGGACATGGAGATAAATGAAGATTTGTTATCCATCATGTTACTTTACTCGCTTCCCCAGGAATACGAACACTTCAGGTGTGCTATTGAGTCACGCGACGAACTTCCCAAGCTAGAAGCGTTGAAAATAAAAATTTTAGAAGAAAACGACGCTCGAAAGGAAAAAGAATGTCAAGACTCAGGTGGGGCTTTTATAACAAAGTTCCCGAAATCATCTCCAAACAAAAGACGAGAAATAATTGTTAGCTACAAATGCAATCAAAAAGGACATATTGCGCGTTATTGTCAACGAAATTCAACTACCATGGTAGAAGAGAGCGACGTAAATGAACAGGACATTGCAATGTCATCGACGGAAAGGAAGATAGAAAATATTCTCGTAACAAAAAATTCGAATGAGTGGTGCTTGGATAGTGGATGCACCTCTCATATGAGTCGAGACGAAGAATCCTTCAACTCACTACAGACACGGTCCGACAGAAAAATTAATCTAGCTAACTCGTCAAGCATCGAAATGAAGGGCGTCGGCACTGTCAAAATGCCGGTGCATACTAAAGATGGGAAGAGAGAAATATCACTAACAAATACTTTGTTGGTACCCGAACTTCGCACGAATCTATTGTCAGTTAGTAAAATTACAGATCACGGGTTTCACGTGGTTTTCAAAAAGGAGTGTGCGGAGGTCATCGATAGTAACCAAAACGTTGTGTTCAAGGCTGATAAATTGAATAATTTATACTACGTTTCAAGCTTGCAAAGTAAAGAAAATAATACTATTTCCAATTATCCAGATCTATTTTTGTGACATCAAAGGATGGGCCATCTGAACTTTAGAGTTCTCCAAAAGATCATTAACTCAGGAGACGTGACTGGAGTTCGAATGATTTCTGGTAAAAAACAATTTCAATGTGAAGTGTGCACAATGGGAAAAATGACACGCACTCCATTCCCGAAGAAGTCAGAGAGAAAGTCAGAACTACTGGAATTGATTCACTGTGACCTGAGTGGGCCTATGCAAACACAATCAATCGGAGGCTCGAATTATTTCATCACTTTTATTGACGACTACTCTAGGTGGTGTGAAGTAAAGTGCTTGAAAAAGAAAAGCGAAGCCCTGGAAGCTTTTAAAGAATTCAAAGCAAGGGCAGAAAACCAGAAAGGAAAAAGGATAAAGTACCTTCAGACCGACAATGGAGGAGAAATTACCAGTCGCGAATTTAGCAAGTTCCTGGAACAAAATGGTATTCAACGCAGACTAACGGTGAGCTACTGCCCGGAACAAAATGGCGTATCTGAAAGAAATAATAGGGTCCTACAAGAGATGGCCAGGTGTTTGTTAATGGAATCGAACTTACCGGGCGAATTTTGGGGTGAAGCAGTTAATACGGCAAACTACATTCGAAACCGGTGCCCATCACAAGCGCTCTCGGGACAAATACCTTTCACTTTATGGAACGATAGGAAGCCTAACATATCATATTTCAAGATTTTCGGAAGCAAAGCTTATGTGCTGAATGGTGAAAAGAAGGGGAAATTTGAATCCACAGCCAAAGATGCTGTTTTTCTCGGATACTCGGATATTATCAAAGGGGTATCGAGTTTGGATGACAAATGAGAGAAAAGTTCGGATCTCACGAGACGTAAAAATCATGGAATTTTCACATCAAGATTTATCAAGAAGATGGGATCACAACCAGAAAATTCCTCAAAAAGCACTAGTGGACAAATCATTAATTTGTTGAACTCGAAATTCCGGGAGTTATAAAGAAAGCTATGCCTCCAACCGAACGAAGCGTACGTCAGGAAGAAGAAACCGACGACGTGGAGAATTTAGAAGGACGGATCATCATCGAAAGCAATGACTCCCCTCAAAATTCAGCCGAGAGTTCGCGTGACGAGCCGCTGCGTCTGAGGAGGTCGGCACGAATAAACAAAGGAGTTCCGCCGAAACGTTTTTCGCCATTATACTGCAATTCGAACGTTTTTGAACCTAAAAACTGGAGAGAAGTGGTAGAACTTCCGGAAAGAGAAATAAATAAATGGATGGCGGCGACGAAAGACGAAATGACTTCACTAAGAGAGTGTAACACTTGGGATCTAGTCGAATGTCCACCGGGAAGGAAAGCAATAGGAAATAGATGGCTGTTTAAGGAGAAATATGGGGCAGATGGAACAATTGAACGATACAAAGCCAGGCTTGTTGCAAAAGGATATTCACAGAAATATGGAGAAGACTATGATGAAGTGTTCGCTCCCGTCACCAGGCAAGCAACTGTACGAACTTTATTGACGGTTGCTTCGTTAAAAAGGATGTCAGTTCATCATTTCGATTTAAAAACTGATTTTTTGAATGGAGAACTTCGTGAAGAAATATACATGAAGCAACCAGAAGGCTTTGTTGCTAAGGGATGTGGAAACCTTGTTTGTAAACTTCGAAAAAGTTTGTACGGTTTAAAGCAAGCCGCACGCGTTTGGAATGAAACGTTTAACAAAGCACTCATCGACATCCAATTTCAGAGAAGTGTAGCAGACCAGTGCCTGTACACAAACACAGATTCAGCAGGACAAATCACTTACGTCTTAATCTACGTAGGTGACGTATTATGTGTTGGTACGGAGGAAAATATTCAAAAAACCTTTCGGCTTCTTTCGGAAAAATTTGAAATCAGAAACTTGGGGCGAATAAGTAACTATCTGGGAATCACGGTGGAACAAGACAAAGACGGAAGCTATCTATTATCACAGACTAGAAAAATCGAAAAGCTTGTCAAAGATTACGGCTTAGACGACGCTAGGACAGAAAGAATTCCAATGGAAACTGGTTTTGTCAGCTCTACTAATGAGTCCCCTAAACTGCCAGACAACAACAAGTATCGAGAAGCCATTGGATCTCTTCTTTATTTAAGTACCAGCACTCGTCCGGATATTTCCTTAGCAGTTTCGATCCTAGGAAGAAGAGTAGAGCATCCTACTCACAGCGACTGGAACGCTCTTAAAAGAATAATTCGATACTTGAAAGGGACAAAAAATAGAAAACTAAAACTCGGCGGGCAAGAAGAACCAGTCGTTTTGGTCACCTATGTTGACTCTGATTGGGCGGGAGATGCAACAGATCGCAAGTCTACTAGCGGGTTTCTTTTAAAAATCGGATCGAGCTGTATTACCTGGTGTTGCAAAAAACAAAGCTGTGTAGCGTTGTCCTCGACGGAAGCTGAATTTTTAGCAGCTTCCGAAGCGAGCCAAGAGACTGTCTGGCTTCGTTTGTTACTCAATGATATGGGATATAAACAAGTCGATGCCACTACCATGTATGAAGACAATCAGAGCTGCATAAAGTACGTGACAAATGATAAAAACAGCAGACGAATAAAACACATGGACGTTCGTCGGCATCGTTTCGTCGGAAATCAGTATTGAATATTGCCCATCAACAAATAACTTGGCGGATATCCTCATAAAAGCTCTATCCTATCCTATTCATCGAAACTTATCTTCGAACATCGGGTTGTCGATGCCAGCTGAAGATGTTGAGAGGGGGTGTTGAGGACCATCATCTTCAACAAACACATGTTTGTTTTTAGACTAAAAAAAAAAATATATTATTCTGTGTGTTCTTCTGAAAACTCGTTTTAATAGCGACAACATATTCAATTTCAAGCTTTTTGTGTCGAAATACAAAGTTATTTCGGACTTGTATTAAACAACAGTGACATGGTGCTTTGTATGTCGTGAGAAAAAGAAACCGCCACGGAGCGGGAATCGAACTCGGACACCGTGTCACCGTATATCCGGTACCTACGGGAAATCGGGACCGAGCAAACAAAACGTGGTGTTGTCGTGAGGGAGAGAGATAGCCCGGAGTTGAGTAGTTCCTGGTCGCCGCGGTGTCTCGGTGGTCTGAGAGCCGTACCGGAGCGATACCGATATTCAATTTCGTTAATTTTCAGTCCACAGCTCCCTTGTTGAGAGGTTAGCGTACCAAAAGTTTCTGGAACTGTAATGGGAGTGGGTAAACAGGTACTCGTACCATCGAGTCATATTACAGTTTTTCCTCATTATCCCGGTCCCCACATTAAGCAGTGAGTAGGACCGCGTAACCAGGGGCATACCTAGAATTCCTTCCGGAGGGGGTGATTCCGGCAGTCCGCAGCCTACTAAGGACTGGCGGGGGACGGGTATTGTAATGAATGCCCTTCGTGTTGCTGGGATTTCGCAAAAACTTGGCTAAAAACGGCCTCCCGGAGGGGGCGATCGACCTATCGCCCCCCTTCTGGGTACGCCACTGCGCGTAACAATGAGTATCCTGAGTATCTGACAAAATTTGCCACCGCTTTTTCTCTCAAAAAAATGTTTGTGTCATAAATCGTTTCGTTTCCTTTATAGGTGGCACGGAAAAATTGGTAAAAAGACCAATATCAAAAAACTTTTTTTTCTTTGGCAGATTGATTGATTTTAGTTTGTGTAGTTTTCTTCCTGGATGAGTTTGACTGTGAAATGTACCTATCCTAATTTGGCGTGAAAAAGATTTTGACCGGAATTTGACCGGTCAAAATTGTCAAATTCTGGTCAATTGACCGGAAAAGATTTTGACCGGTCAAATGCCCAACACTAAAATAAAGACCCCAAGTGACAAAAAGATAACTCCCAAACTAGTTTATGGTAATTATTATCACGTCGTTTTGGACTATCTTTCTCAGTTTTCGACAGCCCGGCGTTTTTGTGCCTTTCTCTGTGGGAAGAGTGAGATTGAATAAAAAGGGGAAAAAAAAAAAAAAAAAAAAAAAAAAAAAAAAAAAAAAAAAAAAGGAAAAAGATCAAGGACTCGTGTTATTCTGTTATCTTGGAAAAATATATAAGCGAGACCGAAGGAGTTATAAAAGGCGAGAAGAAAAACACGCGAGATATTTATTGAAGATGACTCCATTCTAACCCTCCCTCTACGAAATTGCTGGCGTATCTTCTAAACAAGAGATTAGACCTTATACTGTAATTGTCTCAAAAACGGAGGATATAAGAGGAACAACAACAAAAAAAAATAACAAATATGGACGGGTGCAAGAGAAGATGCTCTTAACGACCTCACATGCTCCCTCGCAATCTGCTTTCAACCAGATAACTCTGGAGAGTCAAAGCAAATACGAAGAGAGAGAGAGAGAGAGAGTGAGAGAAAATGCGAGTTTGTCTACAGCGTGTGCCAATACAAGGTAATGGAAACTAACAAGGAGTAGATTAATCATCGCCTTTCATGGTATTTATCTATATAATATCGTCTTGAAAATTTACATCGGTCTGTTGTGGGCGAGCAACCACAACACTTTTGTTTGTTATATTAGGCGAATTACTCAAACTCAAACTTTTAATTGTTTTAATGCAACAAGTCATAAACTCTCTCGCTCAGCCACCGGTGAAGGACGCGCTATTGTCGATTTACGCCTCCTTGTGTAGTTCACTGGAGCAGAGAGCTATCAAGTACATCACGAGTTAAAGGAAATCCGGTTTAAATGGTACAACGATCACCGCCGCCCCCCCCCCTCCAAACCATATACCGACCAAGTCTGGCGAATATATTTACGATGTGTTTTTCGATAAATTAAATTGTGGTGAAATGCTCCATAAGTTTAAAAACTTTTAAAGGCCACAGAGCTCCCCTTGAATGAGCGTCGAGCAATGAACTGAAAACTGTAAACACTATACTTACTTCGTTTTTCTCGAAGCGTTAGCAAAAAAAACCAGAATTCACGAATTTCCGTGGCATTCACTTTTTGTTCTATTGTAAAGATTGAATAAAATAACACTGAAAAAGCAAGGTTAAGCAACCTGTTTGTTATTACGAGCTGAGAAAAATAAAAACGTAAAATACGACCAATATTTCACTACAGGGGCATCGCAAAAAAGGACGCACGCCGTCACGCTTTATTTGACTCACCTTCACTGAAAATGTATAGAGACAATAATAACTATAAATACTACAAAAAAAATGCCGTTCCCGAACAAATTTAATAATTTTGTCACTGAAATAAACTGTTTATTCCAACAAGGGACAGTTTTTCTGACGATTACTCATCGCGATTTTCATTCAACACACTACACAAGTGTTGTGCAGCGTCCTCTCCATAAACATATGTTTCAATTCAGAGAGGACGGGCGGGTAAACTTGCACCACACTAGTGTATTGCATTGAATGGAAAACGCCATCAGTCACATTTTCTTTGGATCTGAATTATCTATTTTTTAAAAAGAGAAGAGCTTCACCTCATATCCACCCGCCCCTATCATAAATCTCGAAATGAAGCACGACGCTTAATAAAAATTTTAATCGGGCACGCCCAGCCATTTACATCTATACAGCTAGTTGGCTTTACGTCTTATCTTCAAATGCATGGGGCTCTGGCTAGCTTGGGAAAAAAGTCATTAATAATCAACTCGTTGACAGCTTCTTTCTTCTTTACCTCCTCCTCCTCCTTCCTATTTTTCAAAATTCTTCTCTCATTTCTGGATCGAATATTTTTCTTGAACCACTTGGCTTCTGTGGTCGATCGGATAATAAATTAACGGTCGT
Organism: Corythucha ciliata; assembly: GCA_038030265.1. Taxonomy (NCBI): domain Eukaryota; kingdom Metazoa; phylum Arthropoda; class Insecta; order Hemiptera; family Tingidae; genus Corythucha; species Corythucha ciliata. Next base: position 55,679,321 of record CM075939.1, on the reverse strand, counting down.
TTTGTCGAAGACAGTGATTGGTTGCTCCGCATCAGAGGGGCCCCAAGATTTCGTTCAATCTTTTTTTTTTTTTTTTTTCAATGTCTTCGCTCGATGAGGGGTGGAGAGGGCTCTCCACTCGCGTGAGTTGATTGTTCGTAACAGTTGGAATTTAAATCTGAATTTTTCTCAGAATTATGAATTTCAGATATTTATTATATTTTGGAGACAATTATAATTTACATCGGCCACCCGCTCTCTTTCTTTTTGACTTTTGATCACCGTATGAGCCTCGTATATCAAACAAAAATGCGGGAATCTGGCGAGACCTTTAAAAGAACGGGTGAAAAAGTATAAATTTGTCTCGTTGCCGTTTCTCCTTAACGTACGAATCAAACATTTTTTAAAGGTCCTTTGCTCTTTGACTATAGCCGACCCAACTTCCTGTCATAGTGGATAGCTTATTGAAATAATCGTTTTCGTGTTAAAGAAGAATTTGTGGCGCAACATTATTCGTTGCCAACAATTAAAAATATTGAATCTTTGAAACAAAGTCTGCATTTTTTGCATTTCAAGCAAGGAAGTGAAATCGTCGTTTGATTTCACAGGCAAAAAAAATAAATAAATAAAAATAAGAGCTACATGATCCCTGAAAAATTCGAAGGGCAGAGAAATGTAAATACTATACAACAAGAGCCCTTTTTTTTGTGAGGACAACCACGTCGATGCTGTAAATCTTTGCCAGTGCCGACCGCTACCCTCTCGTCGTCCCAGACACAGACCCTGGGCATATACGGCAAACGACCTCCAATGAAGGTGGAGCCATGAATATCCTCCTCCCCCCCTCCCCCTTGCACCATCACCGGACACCCAGCACAAAAGGACATAATCCCGGAGACCTTTTTGTGCAACACAGGGAAAAGTGTATATATATAAGCGACGCGGACGCGACCCCTGGGCTAGGAAGAGAGAAAAGTGTTCTAAATGTGCAGGCTCCAAAAGTTGAACAATAGTATAGGGAGGGGGGGAGTAGACTGTAGAAATGAAGTTGTACAACGTGTATTCGAGGAGAGAGAGAGAAAAAAATCGAGCGCGTGGAGCGACCAGAAAAAGATTAGCATATAGCCAAAGGGCACGGTTCTCTCAAAGGTGGTCTTCTTCCTTTTCATTGACGTGCCGGGCGTTCCTTTTTTTTTCGTGCAGGTGTTTTTTCATCAAGTCTTCGACTTCCTCGAGGAGATTTTATTTATAATGCTGAAATTTTCCCCATAATAATTCCTCCAGACCCAGGGAGAATTATATTTGTTGTTTAATTAAAAATTTAGCACGCTATTACTATAATTAAATCAGAGTGTTGCCATCTTCAAGAGCGCAGCATGAGGAGGCATTTTTCATTTCATAGTCGACAGCTGCTATTTTTGTAGTAATTATTGAATTTCTCGTAGGAGAAAAACCGTAATTGGTGACGATCATTTGAAGTTGAGTAGGTAATTCTTATTATAAAATTGACTAGCGGAGACGAGAATAACTGCATGTTTTGCACCAGCGTATAATCATATGCATCGAGTTAATTCATTTTCTCTTTTTGGAAGGGCGCGCCGCACATTTAATTATATTTTAAATTTAACGAGAAGAAACTGATTGATCAGCGTTCAAAAGGTGTTACGCGCTCATGTTAATTGCATTGCCGACTCGTCAGTTTTATAGGCGTTGGGTTAAGCGGCCAAAACAGTTCACGAACCTCATGTATTCCTGGAGGCGTTCATGTTCATTTATCAAGAAGTATAATTTTCTATAGCGAAATCCAGCAGTTTTTTTCTTATAGCAGGCGCGGATCCAGAGTCGGCTTAAAGGGGAACTGCTGTGATGATTCCTCGACCCCCCCTCCAATCATCCATCGTCTACTATGCTCGGCATACATTTTCTGGCGTTATTCTGCACCGTTAATTCCGCATATGCAGTAGTTTTCATTTTTTTCAAATAAGTCGAAAAAACCCGTGAAATTACAAGGTAAAAGTTGAAGGCGAATTTAAAATAACTTCTGGGATGAAATTTGAAAAAAAGGAAAACTACTGTATATGCGGAATTTCCTGAAGATTAAAACGAGTCCTTAAAACCCAGGATTGGTGCAGAAATAATGCCAGAAAATGTATGCGGAGTAGTTGAAGAGGAATGATTGGAGGGGGGTCGAGGAATCACCCATGCAATCAGAAGCGTGCGTCTTATCTTTCGGAAGGCATTCGTGTTATCAGTTCAGTGTTTTCTCTGTGAGAAGTGGAATAAATTTTAAGTTTTTCTCGCTTTTTCTACGAACAAGGTAATTTTGAAAGCTGAGGCATATCATGGGAGATTTCCGAGTCCACGGCTGAACTTGGGTCGAACCCTCCGACGAGGGCCCACAGCTCTCCGAGCCTCTCCTTCACTTCAACTATCATCTAGAAGTTAAAAATGTGTTAATTTAATTCTAAAACTAGCATACAATAAACCATATAAGTATACGATTTCAAAATTACCTTGTTCCTAGAAAAAGCGAGAAAAACTTAAAATTTAATCCACTTCTCACAGAGAAAACACTGAACTGATAGCACGAATGCCTTCCGAAAGATAAGAGACGCACGCTTCTAATTCCCCCTTAAGGAGGAGGCCCATAATTATGACTCCATCCGGCCCCCGACCCTGCCAATACCACACGTCATACAGTTTCTAGACAGACACGGTTCTCAATCTCAGATAGTTGAAAAATAAGTGAAAAAAACAAAACAAAACAAAACATTCAACAACTACCAACGTAACGTAAACTGATAGTTTGGCAAAAATATACCTCCCACCGAATGAAGTGAACTCAGCGCAGTGGTGGAGCGTGAGCGAAATCCGGGTAATTACTTTTTATTTAGTGAAACCAGCTAAAAACGGTTCTTAGTGCGCAAGTCGGTGCAATCAGTCACTGAAATAGGCCACCCAGTGAAATTGGTTTACTGGCGAACACATTTCCCGGAAATGGCCGTTCATAAAATTGATAGTCTTCTCGTGAAATTCACAATGTCCTCTTGAAATTCACAATTTCCTCATGAAATTCACAATTTCCTCATGAAATTCACAATTTCCTCATGAAATTCACAATTTCCTCATGAAATTCACAATTTCCCCATGAAATTCACAATTTCCTAAAAAAAATTGTCAATTTCCTAATAAAATTGAGAATTCCCTCATAAAAGAGCCAATTTCCTCTTAAAATTGACAATTGCCTAACATAATTGACAATTTTTTCATATAATTGACTATTTCCACTTAAAATTGGCAATTTTCATATAAAACATACAATTTCCTCGTGTAATAGAAAATTTACTCGTAAAATATACAATTTCCTCATAAAATATGAAATTTCCTCTTAAAATTGACAATTTTCTTATAAAATTGACCACTTCCTTATAAAATTGACAATGTCCTTATAAAATTGACAATTTATTAATAGAATAGACAATTTCCTCATAAAATAGACAATGTCCTCATAAAATCTACTATTTTCTAATAAAATGGACAGTTTCCTAATAAAAGTGACAATTCTCTCATAAATGTGACAATTTCCTCTTGAAATTGACAATTTCCTCATAATTGATAATTTCCCAGTTTTCCTCATAAAATTGTCCATTTCCTCTTAAAATAGACAAGTTCACTATAAAATGTATTATTTCCTCATAAAATTGACAATTTCCTCATTTAAGTGACAATTTCCTCATTATAAGTGACAATTTCCTTATATAATTGACAATTTCATCGTAAAATTGACCATTTCCTCATAAAATTGACAATTTCCTCATAAAAAATACAATGTCCTCATAAAATATTAAATTGTCTCTTAAAATTGACAATTTCCTTATAAAATTGACCACTTCCTTATAAAATTGACAATATCCTTATAAAATTGATAATTTCTTCATAGAATAAACAATTTCCTCATAAAATAGACAATATCCCCGTAAAATCTATTATTTTCTCATAAAATGGACAATTTCCTAATATAAGTGACCATTCTCTCATAAATGTGACAATTTCCTTTTAAAATTGACAATTTCCTCATATAATTGATAATTTCCCAATAGAGTATACAAATACCTCATAAAATTGACGATTTCCTCATAAAATTGTCAATTTCCTCTTAAAATAGACAAGTTCCCCATAAAATGCATTATTTCCTCATAAAATTGACAATTTCCTCTTAGAATTGACAATTGCCTAACAAAATTGACAATTTTTTCATAAAATTGACGGGTACCTACTTCCACTTTAAATTGGCAATTTTCATATAAAACATACAATTTCCTCATGAAATTGAAAATTTACTCGTAAAATATACAATTTCCTCATAAAACATGAAATTTCCTCATAAAATTGACAATTTCGTAGTAAAATGACAATTCTCTCATAAATGTGACAATTTCTTCATATAATTAATAATTTCCTAATAGAATAGTATACAAATACCTCATAAAATTGACCATTTCCTCATAAAATTGGCAATTTCCTTATAAAACATACAATTTCGTCATAAAATAGAAAATGTACTCGTAAAATATACAATTTCCTCATAAAATATGAAATTTCCTCTTAAAATTGACAATTTTCTTATAAAATTGACCACTTTCTTATAAAATTGACAATGTCCTTATAAAATTGACAATTTCTTCATAGAACAGACAATTTTCTCATAAAATAGACAATATCCTCATAAAATTGACAATTTCCTCATAAAATCTATTATTTAAAAGTGACAATTCTCTCATAAATGTGACAATTTTCTCTTAAAATTGACAATTTTCTCATATAATTGATAATTTCCCAATAGAGTATACAAATACCTCATAAAATTGACGATTTATTCATAAAATTGTCGATTTCCTCTTTAAATGACAAGTTCCCCATAAAATGTATTATTTCCTCATAAAATTGACCATTATTATATTTCTCATATAAGTATAAGTATTATTCCTCATAAAATTTAAAAGTGACAATTCTCTCATAAATGTGACAATTTTCTCTTAAAATTGACCATTTCCTTATAATATTGACAATTTCCTTGTAAAACATACAATTTCCTCATAAAATATCAAATTTCCTCATAAAATTGATAATTTCCATATAAAATTGACTGTTTTCTCCTAAAATTTATCATTTCCTAAAAAAATTCACGATTTTCTTATAAAATTGATAATTTCCTCTTATAATTGACAATTCACTCTTAAAACTGATCATTACCGCGTATGATGAGCTATTCCTATAGAAAATGACAAGTTTTAAGCCAAAATAAACGATCAATAATAATCACCGAAAGGGCGATTGCCCATCGAGCAAAATTAACAAGTTTCAAGAACCAAAATTAAATTATTGTAGATGAATTACAATTTCCATCACGTCAAATTGACAATTTATGCTTCATAATGGCAAATTCATTTTTTTATTATTTATTACATGAATAAATTAAATTGACAAAAAATGAAAAAAAAATAGCAAATGTAAATTTGCTAACAAAAATTAAAATGTTTTCGTGAAACTGGCAATCTCGTCCTAAAATTACCAATTCCTAGAAAATTAACGATTTTCTCGTGAAAGTGACAATTTCCAATTCTAACTAACAATTTCCTTACAAAGTATCATTTTCTTCATAAAATTGACTATTTTCTTATCAAACTGACGATGTAATCATCAAATTGACACCTTTTAGACTGAAAATTTCAACCATAATGCTCATATGCTAAGATGTCTTATAAAGTTGAAAGTTTTCTCATAAAACTGACAATTCGTGAAACCGACGAGTTTTTTCATAAAATAGATCTTAACATTGCTCTTGGTGAAGCATTTCGCAAATTTATTGCCCTTGACGCAGCATTTCACTAAATTTTGCCTTGAACGTGGTGATTCACGAGAATGTTTTTTCCGAATGTTGCGTTTATTGGCCCACAGCGTGGGGGCATTTTTCGTAGTTTACATCGTCGTTGTGCCGCAGTGTTTTGAAAGAGGTTTTTCCTTACACGTGTGACGTTTCGCTAAAAAGTTTGCCCTTGGAGTGAACCGTTCGACGTCAATTTTTTCCCCTGAGTGAGGCCATTCGCGAGAGTTTTTCCCTTAAATAACTGGGCATTTTGCGCCTTTCGAGAACCTCTGACCCTCGGGCCTCTGAGAAAATGGCCCTAAAGGTTTTCACCCATTTTTGAGGATGTTTAGATAATTTTTTTTGTTTGCACTAGTGACCTCGACTGACCCCTCCCTTAGATCCGCCACAAAAACCCTTCCTAGTTTTCGATCGGTTTCAACTGTTTTGTAGGCGTGGCCATGGCAAGGCTGCCAAACCGTCAGTGAACATTTTATAAACTAAATAGGTAGAACCAGAGGCTTCAGGACACCAAAAACGAATCAATTTAACAATAATGCAACGCTCTATACATCAAACAGCCTGAGAAGAACGCTACTCTGCACTGTGGCCATGAAAAAAACGGTCATAAAAATGTGACTTATTCACGGCTATTATTGAAAACACTACCACCCGCGGCTAAAATTGAGAACAAGCACTGATATATCGGGACTAAAATAGCTCATTCAATGTGAAAATTGAGGAATAGCACTAATTCACGGCTAAAATTTTTAAAACATTTAATAATTTACGGTTTTTAGAGGCAATATTGTGCAACATAGAAGGCAACTTGAACGCTAATTCGCGGCATAGAAGTGGAAAAAAGGGATGATTTACAGTTGAAATTCCCTCAAACGCTGTAGGTAGGTACCTCCTTTCCATACGGGAACATGGAAGTAAAACTAAGCAAAAGCCATGATTCGTAAGAAAATGAAGAAAAACCGGTAATTTTACTGCCAAAAGTGATAAAAAACACTCAAATATGTCATATCATGACTACAATTGCTTATTCACGGTTGAAATTGACGAATAACGCTAATTCACGGTTAGAATGGATAAAACGTCAATATTTCACGGTTTTCGGAGGCAACATCGTGGATAAACTTAAGAAAAAGTGCTAACTCGTGGCTAGAAGTGGGGAAAAGGGCTGATTTACAAGTTGAAATTGGAGGAAAACCCTTAACTATGCTTCCATTCCCAAAACGGGAACATGGAGATGGAAGTACAGATAAGCAAAAGCCTTGATTCGAGGGGAAATTGAGATAATGCGCTAATTCCCGTCTAAAGATGGGAAAAACGGTAGTTATGAGGCTTTAAATTGATGGGAACACTGATTATTTTGTAGCTTAATTCACGCTATTTCTAAGCGAAAAAAGGAGGAAAGGTGCCAATTCTCTGCAGAAATGGTGAAAAATCTCAAATTTATGGTTAATTGGGATATATTCCTTGTTTATTTGACAGGAGAGGTCTCATGGAGATTTTCACGCCGGAGACAGATAGTTGTAGCCGCGCCACAAAATTTGGTTTTTGGGCCTTCAAAATGCACTAAATTGTGTGCCTTTTTATTAGCTATCCTCGTGGAACGATTTTCAAAGGCGTGAAACTCACCAATTGGATTTTGTCTGTGGCAATCCACTAAATTGGTCTAGTGGATTGGTTCCACTAAAGTGGTTTTGAAGGTTTATAAATAAGAGGCAAACGTGCAAGGTGAATTGTGGAATGGCGTCGGCCTACGCACCTAAATCGGAGCCAGCAGCGGCGGAAATTTCAATGAGGCGTCTCTCAATTTTGGCTGTGGAAGTTGCTGTGTTTAGAAACTTTTTAATAATTATACACCAGCGAAGTTACATCCAGATACCACGATTTGGACTATTTCTCATCATTTTAGCGGCATAATTATTGGGGGTTTCTCACAAATTCAGCCACGCAAGGACGTGCAAAAACTGGGCCTTTCCCGTATTCTTTCACTAACGATAAGACCAATGCACTTCGATTGGCTTGTCCGGAGTTGAAAAAAAATTGTCCAAAACCAAAGACATGTCAAAAAGGGAAGGAAAAATGAGCGTTCCGTGTTTCCTTCAGATTTCTTTCTTTAATAAAAACGTTTCTTAGGACTGTGGCTCGCTTAAAACCCAATTTCGAAGGTTGCACTCGATAAAAACCCGTTGTCCATTTAGAAAATATTTCTTGGTCGAAACCATGATATAGTGGGGCTGCTCCTTTCAAGAAGCACAATCACGAGGATTTTACACAGTAAAAAAAAAAAAAAAAACTATTCTAGCGTTTCTATGGCTCACTTAACGCCAAATTTGTTTCGGTCGTTAAGGAACCATTTTCATCGCCCTCGCGGGTCACTAAAAATCCAATTTCCGGAGTTTTGGAATTTGAAAACTCAATTCCGTCGCCACAGAGAAACTACAGGCGAATAGATTCATGGGTTTGGAATTGACAAGAAGAGAGATTGTTTTGTCGTCGCGTGTAGGGGCCAGTGTAAGGAGGCTGAAGGGAACGGCGGATCGTGTTGTCTCGAAGGAAGACGAGGGAGCACGAGGATAATTCCTGAAAGACGAAGGGTGTTTTTGATGAGTGGTGGTCAGCTGGTACAGGGCGAAGTTGGGACATCCGTTTTCGAAGACAATCGACGAGGTTGAAGGGATCCGTTGGAGAAGTGCTAGGTGAGGAAGTGAGAAATTCACCTGGAAGGCGCAGTGGTTCGTCGTAAACGAGTTCAGCGGGTGAGGCATTGAGATACTCTCGAAAAGCGCTTTGAATTCCTAGGAACACGATAGGCAATGCTTCGAGCCAAGTTGAATTTGGGTGACAAGTTAGAGAGGCTTTTAGCTGTCGATGAAAACGTTCAATCATGCCGTTGGAGCATGGATGATAAGGTGTGGAGCGGATGCGCTCGGTGCCAAAAGTGACTCCTAGAGTCTTGAATAGCTGGGATTCGAACTATCTCCCTTGATCTGTCGTGATCCGTGCGGGGCAGCCGAATCGGGAACATGGAGATGGAAGTACAGATAAGCAAAAGCCTTGATTCGAGGGGAAATTGAGATAATGCGCTAATTCCCGTCTAAAGATGGGAAAAACGGTAGTTATGAGGCTTTAAATTGATGGGAACACTGATTATTTTGTAGCTTAATTCACGCTATTTCTAAGCGAAAAAAGGAGAAAAGGTGCCAATTCTCTGCAGAAATGGTGAAAAATCTCTAATTTATGGTTAATTGGGATATATTCCTTGTTTATTTGACAGGAGAGGTCTCATGGAGATTTTCACGCCGGAGCCAGATAGGTGTAGCCGCGCCACAAAATTTGGTTTTTGGGCCTTCAAAATGGACTAAATTGTGTGCCTTTTTATTAGCTATCCTCGTGGAACGATTTTCAAAGGCGTGAAACTCACCAATTGGATTTTGTCTGTGGCAATCCACTAAATTGGTCTAGTGGATTGGTTCCACTAAAATGGTTTTGAAGGTTTATAAATAAGAGGCAAACGTGCAAGGTGAATTGTGGAATGGCGTCGGCCTACGCACCTAAATCGGGGCAAGCAGCGGCGGAAATTTCAATGAGGCGTCTCTCAATTTTGGCTGTGGAAGTTGCTTCAATACAATGCGAGATTGCTAAATTTTAGCTGCGAATAAATGCTTTTTCGTTAATGTTTATTCGTGAATCAGAGCTTTTTCTCAAATTCATCCCGCGAATTAGCGCATTTTCTAAATTTTGGACTTGCCTACTTCGAAGTTCAACATTTTCAGAGCTTCAAACAGCGTACTTGCCCCCAAGAATGTGTTTAGAAACTTTTTAATAATTATACACCAGCGAAGTTACATCCAGATACCACGATTTGGACTATTTCTCATCATTTTAGCGGCATAATTATTGGGGGTTTCTCACAAATTCAGCCACGCAAGGACGTGCAAAAACTGGGCCTTTCCCGTATTCTTTCACTAACGATAAGACCAATGCACTTCGATTGGCTTGTCCGGAGTTGAAAAAAAATTGTCCAAAACCAAAGACATGTCAAAAAGAGAAGGAAAAATGAGCGTTCCGTGTTTCCTTCAGATTTCTTTCTTTGATAAAAACGTTTCTTACGGCTGTGGCTCGCTTAAAACCCAATTTCGAAGGTTGCACTCGATGAAACCCCGTTCTCGCGGGTCCATTCTTGTACATTTAGAAAATATTTCTTGGTCGAAACCATGATATAGTGGGGCTGCCCCTTTCAAGAAGCACAATCACGAGGATTTTACACAGTAAAAAAACTATTCTAGCGTTTCTGGCTCACTTTACGCCAAATTTGTTTCGGTCGTTAAGGAACCATTTTCATCGCCCTCGCGGGTCACTAAAAATCCAATTTCCGGAGTTTTGGAATTTGAAAACTCAATTCCGTCGCCACAGAGAAACTACAGGCGAATAGATTCATGGGTTTAGAATTGACAAGAAGAGAGATTGTTTTGTCGTCGCGTGTTAAGACTTGGTAGGGGCCAGTGTAAGGAGGTTGAAGGGAACGGCGGATCGTGTCGTCTCGAAGGAAGACGTGGGAGCACGAGGATAATTCCTGAAAGACGAAGGGTGTTTTTGATGAGTGGTGGTCAGCTGTTACAGGGCGTAGTTGGGACATCTGTTTTCGAACGAGGTTGGAGGGATCCGTTGGAGAAGTGCTAGGTGAGGAAGTGAGAAATTCACCTGGAAGGCGCAGTGGTTCGTCGTAAACGAGTTCAGCGGGTGAGGCATTGAGATACTCTCGAAAAGCGCTTTGAATTCCTAGGAACACGATAGGCAATGCTTCGAGCCAAGTTGAATTTGGGTGACAAGTTAGAGAGGCTTTTAGCTGTCGATGAAAACGTTCAATCATGCCGTTGGAGCATGGATGTTAAGGTGTGGAGCGGATGCGCTCGGTGCCAAAAGTGACTCCTAGAGTCTTGAATAGCTGGGATTCGAACTATCTCCCTTGATCTGTCGTGATCCGTGCGGGGCAGCCGAATCGGGAAATCCAGGTTTTGACGAGAGCGCGTGCAACGGTGGGAGCAGAGATGTCTTCGAGGGGACATACTTCTGGCCATCGCGTAAATCTGTCGTTGACAGTGAGGCAATATCGAAATTGTTGAGCAGGTGGTAACGGTCCGATGAGGTCGACGTGAATGTGTTCGAAGCGGGATGTGGGCGGCTGGAAATGGCCGGTTGGAGAGTGAACATGACGTGTTATTTTCGCACCAGTGCGGCCAGACGAATCGATGGATGACAAGCTTCGTAGAAGTTTTGACACCGGGGTGGCTTGGGTCATGGAGGGAATGAAATATTTGTCGGCGCATGGAGAAAGGTACGTAAGAACGAGGAATTTGTGTCGACGTGTCGCAGATAAGGGTGACGTCCGAGCCGGGTGCGTTGATGCGACTGAGCTGAAGAGACGAAGGTGTTGCCATGAGGTCGCGAAGTTCATCGTCTTCAAGTTGCGCACGGGCGAGTGTGTCGAGGTGGATGGGAGGGGAAGAGTTTGCGGAGATGGAATCGACGCGAGTGAGGGCATCGGCGACTACGTTGGCGGTGCCGCTGACGTGTCGAATATCTTTGGAGAATAGGGCGATGAAAGAGAGTTGGTTTGATTGAATTGGTGGAAGCTTCTCCTTCTTTTGGCTGAAGGCGTAGATGAGGGGTTTGCGGTCGGTGTAGACAACGAAATGTTGTCCTTCCAGAATGTGGCGGAAATGCTGGATCGCCGAGTAGACCGCATGTAGTTCTCTGTAGAACGCAAGCCATTCCGCTTAACGTGGGGTCAGCTTTTTTGAGAAGAAGGCCAATGGCTGCCAAGAGTCACCGACTTTTTGCTGAAGCGATGCGCCAATAGTTGTTTGGGAGGCGTCAGTGAAGAGAGCAAGCTCGGCGTTGGGTTCGGAGTGGGCAAGGAGGGTTGCGGTAGCTAGATGACTTTTGCAGGCGGTGAAAACATTTTCAGTTTCCGTGGTCCAGTGAATTGGTTGATTGCCACGAAGTTGAGAGAGCATGGCGTGAAGAGGAGCTTGGAGTTCTGAAGCCGATGGGATGAAGCGACAGTAAAAATTGATCATGTCGAGGAATCGGCGGAGACCTTGAGCTGTGGATGGTTGGGAAAGTCTTGAAGTGCTTGGATTCGTTCTAGAGGAGGTCGAATACCGTCTGCTGTGACTTGGTAGCCTAAGAAAAGGACTGCTAGGGATCCGAGGACGGTTTTCTTGGCATTAACAAGGATGCCATGTTGCGAGAGGCGTTGGAAGACAACACGGAGATGAACTTGATGCTCGTTTGCATCGCGAGAGAAAATCAGGATATCGTCCATGTAAGCATAACAAAAGTCAAGACTGTGGAGTACCTCGTCGATAAATCACTGGAATGTTTGTCCGGCGTTACGAAGTCCGAATCCCATGTAAGGAAATTCAAACAGACCGAATGGTGTCGTTATAGCGGTCTTTGGAATGTCGTCTGGGTTGACAGAGATTTGATTGTAAGCTTTAAAGAGATCAACGACGGAGAAAATGGTGCATCCAGCGAGGCGGTGGGAAAAATCGTGAATATGGCGAATGGGATATCGATCAGGGATGGTTCTGGCGTTAAAGGCGCAGTAATCGCCACAGGGGCGCCAGCCTGCGTCTTTCTTGGGCACCATCTGGAGTGGCGAAGACCAAGGTCCATCCGATCGTCGAGCGATTCCGGCACGTAGCATTGAATCGAATTCTTCCTTTGCGATGCGAAGGTGGTCTGGAGGTAAGCGACGGGGGCGAGAGGAAATAGGAGGACCTGGCGTCGTATTTATGAAGTGACGGGTGGTGTGACGAACGACGCGGGGAGAACCAGACGGTCGAGTGAGCTCCGGGAATTCTTTTAAAACTGAGTCGAAAGGAGACGACGTGTCTGTGATAGCTTTAAGGCTAAGTTGGTCGGTGTTGTTGAGGACGCCAACGGCAGTGAGACCGGTGATCGAGTCGACTAGACGATGATTTCGGCAGTCCGGGAGAAGTGAGAAATGAGCCAGAAAATCGGAGCCGATAATAGGTAAGTAAACATCGGCGACGATGAATGTCCAGGTCAGGTCACGGCGAAGTCCGAAGTCGAGTTTGAGGGGTAGGAAACCGTAAGTAGAGATTTCGGTGCTATTTGCCGCTGCTAGATTATAATTGACACGGGTGCGGTGGCCAGATAGAAACCGTCGAGGGAAGCAACAGAGATCAGAGCCAGTGTCGATGAAAACTTTGAACTTTGTGGCACGATCGATAACGAAGAGGCGGTGACCTTGAGACGGGCAGTCGGCTGCCGCTACTGCTGGATGCCCGGGTAATTTTTTGCAAGGGTGAAGCAACACGGTTGAATACATTTCCGAGCTTTGTCGCCCCATCGATGATGGTACCAGCAGAGGGATGGATTGGCGGGCGATGGATTGCGAGAGTGACTTGTAGAGCTGCGTGTCAGCGAACGGTCACGAGAGCGAGAACGGCGAGTTAAGCAATCCACTTGAAGGCGGAGAGAAGCAACCTCCTGTTGGAGTCTTTCAAGTGTGTCTCGGAGGGGGTCCTGGGGAATAGGAGTGGAGACGGCGTGTATAGTAGGGTAATGTGAAGGAGAGGTAAGAAGAAGGGGTTGTACTTCCATTATTTTATCCGCTGTGACGGCGAGTCGATCGAGCGGTAGATCAGCTTGGGTTTGTAAGATGGCTTGAATGTGTGAAGGAAGTCGTTGGATCCAGAGGGTTCGCATGAAGTTATCATTGAAAGCGATAGTTCCTGCGAGGGAAATCAAATGACGCAAAAATTGTGATGGTTTTCGATCACCGAGTTCTTGTTCCGCAATCAGCTGTCGGACGCGCTGTTCTTCCGAAAGAGACAACCGCTGGACGAGAGCGTTTTTGAGTTCAGTGTATGGATTTTGAGCTGGAGGATTGACGAGGATGTCTTCGACTTCATTAATGAAGCGTTCATCAAGTTGAGAAACGAGGTGAGCAAATTTCGTCGTTTCCTGGGTAATTCCAGCGAGTTGAAACTGCGCGTCGACCTGTCGAAACCAAAGTAGTGGTTTCTCCTTCCAAAATGGAGGGAGTTTGACGCTGACGCGATGAACAGCTGGCGGTTGGGCAGCGTCGTCGGATAGAGCTGGACGTTGGTGCACTAGCCTTTGCAGTTCAGCCAACTGCACCGCAAGATTGTCGATGTCGGGGTTGTTCGTGCTGAGACGTTCGGTGCGTAGACGTCGGTGGGTCACCAATTATCGAGTAATGACTAAACGTTTTAAAGAATATTTATGTAACTCGATTTTATTAGAATGTCCAGAACTGAATGAACAGATTTTTTTTTTTGTTTTCATGTGGCGGGGGTAATAAAAAATTAAAATTGTGACGCCACAAGCTAAATACGCCCTTGAACAGAGTGACCTCAGGTAATCTGAGCGGTCATCAGCATTACTTTGTTTTTAAGTTAAGCGAAAATCGATTGAGGAAACAGTATTACTGGTGAACGAGAGGGAAGTCATCAATTTACTTTTAATCGACGTTTAGTGTTTTATTCGGTAGGGAACTTTTGCAAACTCGTTAGCTTCACTATGCGATTAAATTTTGCTGAGCATTAGAAACTTTGAGTCAACATAATTATAGCTTGACGTAATGCCGAACCAATGAAGTTCGAGTGTAGTTGAAATAAAATTGTCACAGTTGAATTGAATAGCTTTAATTGGAAAAATGATCTCCTGTCCTTGGAATCACCCGAATCTTCTCAAAGCGTGGACATGGCCACACATTTTCTGGATACAACTTCTGGGCTGGTGGGCCGAAGAATCTCCCAATCCTTGCGTCATGAAAACGCTTAAATACGTCCGCTTCATATTTTTGGGTTTCCTCGCGGCCATCACGACGAGTCTCACAATCGCCTCTTGCAATAATATGGCCAATTATTTCGTCATCTTTACGACTGCACCACCTTATTTAAGCATCGTTAAAACACTCACGATGATTCACTACAGACCCAAGCTAACCAAGGCGATCGCTCTTTTGAACGGTAATTGTTTTTTTTTTTTTATGTTAGTTGACGTCTTTTTCCAAACGTTATTCATTCATAGAACTGTTGAAAGAGGCATACTCGAGCGACACGGAAAAATCACTGGAACCATTGATTCGTAAATTCTTCCGTAAAAGTTGGATTATAATGGGTGTTCTAATATTTTTCGAGTTGTTCGTAAGTATCCACTACATGACGAGACCATTAATAACGGCCATATTTTCCGGAGAAAAAAGTAGCATCTTCATCACTTGGCCACTGTTTCTTGACACATGGCAACAAGTCATATTCACCAACATCTATCAGGTAATTCACAGCATTCCCCCGATAAAAAAGTTTACGTACTATACATAATATTAGTTAATGATTCTAGTGCTTGGGAATAATTACTATTGGCCACGGATTTTTCATTTACGATAATCTCCACTTTTGTCTGTGTGAAATATTGATACTTCATTTCAAAGTCCTCGAAAAACGTTTGAAAGGTCTCGATTCAAAGTCGGATGAAGGACGGGAGCGAGCTTTAGCGTCATGTGTCAACCACCACGCTAAACTGCTCGAGTAAAACCAATCGCTTAACGTGTAAAACAATAAATTTAATAAAGCTTCCGCGTTCCTATTTAGAGCTTGCTACTTACTCAGAGATTCATCGCAAGGCGTTATCATTTCTCAGTGTTTATTGACGGTCGTAGTGTCATGCTTCGGAGTGATTCAAATCGTTGAAGTTAGCGTTCCATAGTTTTTTTAAACGATATTTTTGCACCGATAGTGCAAATTATTACACTTTTAGGCAAACGCCGATTTCAATTCATTTATCAACGTATTCGAAGTAACATTAACCATCCTGTCCACCATGTACATCTACAGTTGGTATGGAAGTGAAATCACGTTCGAGGTATAACTGTGAGGCAATTCTCCCCCCCCCCCGTACTTACCATTTTACCATTTTTCTAGTCAAAAAACGTCACAAACTATATGTACGCGGTGAATTGGGAGGAATGGAATGGAAGACATAAGAAAGCGGCGGTCATTATTATGGCCATGTCGAAAAAACCGTTATTTTTCGGCGATTATATTCAATTGTCTCTACGAACGTTCATAAATGTCTGTATAAAAGGTTTTACAATAATTATTTAGTTTATTTTTAAACCAAAAGTATGAACAAACTTAATTTTTTGACTTTGCAGGTAATCAAAGCGACGTTCTCGTTTTATAATTTCTTAAAGGCCGTTAAATAAGTACGAGCTAACAACAAATAAAGCCCTGGTTGTCCTCGGATCATTCAAGTGCCTAGAATACCTCGGAGTTTTTCTTTGTTCCGCTTGATTTCATGTTAGACGAAAAAAAAAAAATTATATTCACTCGGATTCTTTAACACTGCACAAATTGGTTTCCTCTTACCCCTTCCCCGCCATAATTTTTTTCTAATGAAACAAAAAAACGTTAATTGTGGAAGTACGAACGTCGGAATCTCTCTCATCCATCACCTGGAAAGTGCGTCTGATACCAGGATGAAACACTTGCCGTTCGCGATAGCAGAATGTGGTGCCGTTTTCCACGCTTTTCAAGGTATCCGCTGTCCTGCTCTCTATCGCATTTACTTCAAGTTCTTTGTTCAACTGTAGTCTTGGAAATATTTTTTTATTATTTTTCAATTCAGAAACTCTGGGAAGACAACAAATAATTAAACTAAAGAAATGAACCATAAAACTAGTTAATTAAATTAAAAATAACTGGGCACTTGTTTATAGAAATAGCTGGTAACTGAAAATTCGGATGGGAAAAGGTTCTACTATTTCTTGAGGGTGAATCTCCCTCAATTTTTTTCGTCGGTTATTTATTTATTTAAAATTCGAAATCAGCTTTTTGAGTCTATAAAATGCTGACGTTTTATAGACTCTCTGATCAGGGGTACATAGGTATTTCTTCAGAAATGTATGAGAAAATGAAAATTGGGGAATGACAGGTAGAGTTTTTCACAAATGACCGTTCCGGGAGGGGGGGGGGGAAGAAACTTGAGCAGGTTGAGTATGGTTCTTTAAAATAAATTATAGTTTATGTGATTATGTGGATAATTATCATCCTCCTAGGGTATGTATTTTTAGGAATACGTGTTCTATTTGTCAAATGTGGAGTTTGAACCCCCCCCCCTCATGTGATTCACCCGCTCCACCCCCAACCATAGGGATTGTCGGAATGATTTCTGTTTACTGCCTTAAGCCCAGAGGATTTTTCCTAGTTCTTGAACCTGTTGTTTCTAAAAGCTGGACGTTCAAGTGCCCTCTTTAACCACTTCCGTCAATCGAACTTCGCATTAAACACCATCTTTGACTCAATCGTCAAACGGACTATCATGCTTGACTCAATCGTGTTGGCTGGGGTCGACCACATGGGTTTAAAGTTTCGTTTAGCTCGAAGCTAAGCTTAAGAGGCCCACACACGGTCAAACATGCTTGACAACCTCGCTTGACGAGCAGATTTGATCGTGTGTGGGGTCATGTTTGACATCACGTTTGACGGTTTTCAGTCACTGCCAGAAAATTTGCTCTCAGACATTTGGTTTGACAAACATGTTTGGCTTTTTTTTGCGGCTTTGGCCCTGATAAGGTAATACAAATTACTCAAATGGTTAATATCCATACTTAAACATATGAACGCAAAATGAACACTAACCACTGCTGAAGCTTGGGCGCACGTTTGAAGTTGAAGCTTGACGACAAGTTTGACCGTGTGGGTGCGGCATCAAACGTCAAACATGCTTGACAAGCGAAACTAATAAAACCATGCTTGTCAAGCATGTTTGACCGTGTGTGGGCTCCTTTAAACGCCAATGTAAGAATTGAAAAAATTAGAAAAAAATAATTGCTAAGAAACGGAAGTTAGGCTTCGCTCTTTTTCAAGCAAACGCAACGCAACGGAAGAGAAAAAGCGGACAGTGTAAACTTAGCCTTAATCAAATTGACTGACCGGTCAGAGGCTTCTTACACATAAAATAATAACCGAAAAGCTCATTCAACCGCGAATCAAAAACATTTTAATAACAAAGTTTCAGGAATCGATCAATAAATCTACAGCAATACGCTCGCGTTCTTCAAGCGTTGGTTTTGAAATCCCTGCCTTGGACGAGTTTTCTTTTCTTGGAGTTTTTGCATTGAACTTCCTTTGAGGTTCAAATTTTTGCCTCTTCCTCGACGTCACACCTTTCTCCGGCAACGTCGAATTCATTTTCTGCGCTCGCATTGTAGGCTGCAGAGACTTCAAATTGTTTCGGATCAATTTGAAGTCCTCAGGTCGATCCGCGTCTGTCAAAATTTCGTCGAACCATCGGCGAAGATTTTCTCATTCTCGTTCGTTGGAGACATCCACTTCAGAACGTGACGGTGTTTTTTTCATCTGGTCAATGAGGATCTGTTGAGCTTCTTTTTTATGGTTTTCGTCCAAAATCAAGATTTGAGTTGAGTCCTCTTCGACTCCCACAGCATGTGTCGTCAACGGCGCGCTCAAGTTTCCGGCAAAGCAAATGTATATGCTTGCACATATTGAATTTGATGGCCGAATCGGGGCACGAGCAAATGAATGAATGGATGCACGACTTACATTCAACGCACCGAAGGTCACAGCTGCAGTTGACTTCCATCGATTTCAACATATAAATCTCGCGTTCGTTTGAGGATGAAATTTGCCACGTCGTGTCTTTTTCGCAGCCTACAAGTTTTTCCTCGTTCAAATTCAGCGATGTTTTGTGGCGTTTCCTTATGGCTGTCAATTTCGACGTTATTTTACCTTCATGAAGGTGTATTAGACGTTCATAGACTTTGTCTCTCAAAAAACGCATGAGGGCGTAAATTGTCACGTCTAAGCGTTTTGGTTTGTTGCCGTGAAGATAAATGTGTTTTAACACTCCATGCATTCGCTCTAAATGCATGTTAGTGTTAAGCCCGGCGTGTAGCCTGAAACAAAAGACCCAACTTTCTGCGCATTCCATATAATGCGCCTGGAAATAGCTGCCGAAATCAAACGTTTGGGGGTCATCTTTGAAAGTTCGGATCGCCTCATGGAGCATTCTGTCGAAAGCCATAGCGTCGGTTTCTTCCATGATTGTACGAAGAGTTTTGTAGGTATCGGCTTGTTTTTCCTTGTCCGGAAACTTGGCTAGATTTTTTGCGCCACGCCCTGTCCACGTGCCAAGTACAAAACAACCTATGGCCAGGTTCTCCCATAACCTTTACCCAAGCATTGTAAAATGCTTCGGCCATGTCGCTCATGAATATTTTTGGGCTCAATTTCCCACAAGATTCCCGAACGACGTCGAATAGCACCTCAAAAATTAAAGTGTCTCCTCTGTTGGTGAACATAAAGGCGCATGGGAAGCCTTGACGAAGTTCGTCCAAAACGAGCAAAGTTGTTAGTTGAAACCCGTAAGAGTTCAACCCGTGTGTTTCATCGACACAAACACAGTCGTTGCCGTATTCTTTTAAAATTTCTCTCTGTGTCTCGTTGATAATTATTAAGACGAAATCATCTTGAGCAGAGAGCTGGGGGTATTTCTCTGCGCAAGTCCCTTCGGATTCCTCTTCGGTTACCTCTTCTACCCAAGCTTCGACACTAGTGAAGTCGTTTCTGTGCCTTAGGTATTCACTTTTCAGGTTGAAATCCCGGGCTACATTGAATAGGTCTTGTCTGGACAACAAATGGCGGCGCTCCAGATCGTTCGAAATAAATTCAGATCGGACCGAATCCAAAATACTATCGAATGGTATTTTCAAGGAAATTTTTTTCGCAATTTCTTCGCGCTCTTCCTGGGTCAACCGCATTCGCCCAATGTCTCCTCCGTGGCCAACATGAGTCCTGGAAAAATCAACAAAAATTTTTCCCGAAGCATGGTCGTGCTTAGTGCCGATGGATGCTGTGCAGACCCCGCCGATTTTATTAGTTCCCAGTAATTTCTCATGCCTCATACCCTTTCCCTTTCCAATAAAGACGCCGGACCGGTGACATCGATAATTAACTATTTCAACCCCATCAGCATTTTTGTACTTGCCACGAATTTGTACGTATTGGACTTTGTCTTCTTTTTCTACCTCTGATTTCCACGCGATAAACGCATCTTTACTCGTGAAACTTCGTGTTTCAGTGCGAACTTTGATCGAGTGGTGATTTTCAAGATGCTCAAAATAAGCCCCTAGTTTTGGCCAACGAAGCATGCATAGTGGGCAAACATGACATTTTTCAACGTCCGTGAATTCTTTCTCGTGGGCAGTAACTTTGTGCCTCTTCATGGCTTCACGCCTCGGAGTGTTATAACTACAAAACTCGCACTGTAAAACCGAACTTTCGTCCACTTCATGTCTGGTTTTTCTGTGTCTATCCAGACTTTTCCTTTTTGAAAAGGTAGCCGGACAGGTGCCACATTTAAAAACACTCTCACTCATTTCGAACCAAAAATAATACGACGAACTAAAAGTACAAAGAACGATAATAACTAAACCAAATGAACAAACGAAAAAAAATGAACGAAAACCCGATTGAAAAAAGCACTTTAATGACAAAACTTTACGCACAGACGTAGTCAAAAAGTCAAAAACAAACAATAATAGAGAAACTGGGAGGTACAGCCGACTGCTGGTTTACCGCGCAGGCGCCTAATGCTTGATTTCCTACTCTGTCCGTAAAGACGAAATGGGCCACTGGATCAGCGGGCCTAGTTGTTCAAAGCTTCTGAACTAGCGTATTAGCTATCATTAGAGCGCTTAAAAATTTGCGTTTAAACAATTTAAAATTTGCGTTTAAAAAATAATATTTTAATATTGACAACAGAGCACGGCATCAGTAACGCGTTACTTGTCACTAAAGGCGTTAAACTTCGTATTGGTAACACCAGATGTGAAGCCAACTTAATAAGTTTTTGAATGTCCGCAAGTTCTACTCTTTCGTGCGAGGTGTATTATTGTACAGTGAACGTCAGTTAAGTCCATGGGCGTAGAGAGCAGAGGTGGACAGCTTTTCGCATTCCCATATGAACCCTCGAGTGCATCTCATGTAGGACGGCTAAACTGACCGTAAGCGCGCCCCAAAATGGCAAAACAGACGATTCGTGCCGGATCGATCACTATGCGATTAAATTTTGCTGAGCATTAGAAACTTTGAGTCAACATAATTATAGCTTGACGTAATGCCGAACCAATGAAGTTCGATTGTAGTTGAAATAAAATTGCCAAGGTTGAATTGAATAGCCTTAATTGGAAAAATGATCTTCTGTCCGTGGAATCACCCGAATCTTCTCAAAGCGTGGACATGGCCAACACATAATAATAAAATAATAATTCGTGCCTTGAAAATGACTATTTTGCTCCCTGAAAATTGACATTTACCGTTCTATGGAATAACCCTCAAAATGGCCAAAATAGACAATGGCTAAAATGACTAACTTGGGCGTGAAAAACGGCCAAGCTTACTTTGCAAGTTCTAGAAATTGTTAACTCTGACTATGCGTGGCCTGAAATGGCAAAATAAACCAGTCGCGCGCCAAAAATGTCCATTCTGATTATTCTTGCATTGGTTTTGACGTCTTATTCATGCCCTATAAATGACAAAACTCCTTACTCTGCGCCCTAAAAAAAAAGGCCTAAGTGAAGGCCTTAACAGACGATTGCTGCCCTTAAATTGTTCAGACTGACCATTCGTGTCTGGAAAACAGAAATTTGAGTGGACGACATCCGGGCGAAAAAAGGTAATTATCTTCGACTGTTACCTTTTCTCGGGTCGTTCCCTCTACACAAGTCCGAAAACAATCATCACACTCTTGTCACTAAAAACAAATTCTCCTAATAGTTGGTCTACGAACAGCAATAGTATAGTGATGTGCTATATTTCATGCTCGACTATTTTGTGTTGTAATGTTGGCAACACAACTGACGTTTCTTTTATCAATATCAATTTATTTACCTTTATTTTGGTAATTCAGTTGACGAATGATCCTCCGTACTAAAAATTCCTTTACAGAACATCGTTTTTCATACGATCACCCACTCAAATTTGAGTGGGTGGTTATAAGTTTGAACAGATTTCGTATCGTAGGTATAAATGAAATTTATGCCATGAAACTTGTTTTATTGTAAAATAAACTCCTTTAAAAATTAGTCTAGCCAATGAATGATGAAAAACGAGTGTAGACGACGTGGTCGGTTTAGTGATTTTTTATTTTTCCGCTTTGTTTGGGGTAGTTGGGAGGTAAACATACTTAAAGTCCCCGGACGTCCGATGTGACCGAGCTGCTGGAGACCACCGGGAAGGTCACTTGTTTCGGTTTTTCTTAGTTATGTCGAAGCCCACACTTCGTAGCGCCAGGACTTCTTGAAATATATAGCTGACAAAATTTGCAAAAGTTTTTTCCCTAGGAACATCTTTGTTATTCCTAATAGTTTCCAGCTTACGTGACTCGGAAATATAGGAAAATTTGGTTAAAAAACGTAATTTTCAGCCTTTTTTGTCTCTTTTGGTTGTAACGACTTCACTATCAGTTTCTCATGATAGTTCACAGAGAATAAGTTGAAGATCATTACATTTCCTTCGAAATGAGCCCTTTTCGAACACTTTACACCAACGTAGCAATAAGTTACAGACGTATGAACTGACCAAGTTTTTTCATTTTCAAAAAATCCTACTATCCAACGCCGGGCAAAATCAAGTATGATCAAGCTTGATCATATAGCTTGGGTTTGTACTGCTCATAGACCCCGTTATTTCTACCGTTTTTTAGTTGGATTTGTTAAAAATGAAAATACTTGGTCGGTTCACACGGCTGTAACTTGAGGTTACATTGGTCTAAAATGTTCGAAAAGGGCTCAATTCAAAGGAAATGTAACGCTCTTCAACTTATTTTCTGAGAACTAATTGTGAGATACTAAAAGTAGAGTCGTTGCAAAGTAAAAGAGTCGAAAAAAACAGAAAATGGTGGTTTTTAACACAATTTCCCAATATTTCCGAGTCACGTAAGTTGGAAACTATTAGGATATAATTATGAAAAATCGAACGGTCAAAATGGATTAATTTCGTCACTTTTGTGAGGTACGCTGTTGAAACTTACAAGCCTCAAAGTGAGGAAAACTCTTGTTTTATTAGTCAGCCAGAGCCTAAATTTGAAGCACTGGAGGAACTATTAATTAAACGTCGATCGTTTTCAGCCGGAGGACGATCTTCCAAGCCTTAAAGCGGTGCAAGTTCTTGCTTTATTGGTCAGCCAAAGTCTGAATTTGAAGCCTCAGCCGAAGGACAACACCTCACCACCTGTAATGGTCAAAATGGATTAATTTCGCCACTTTTGAGACGAACTATGGTGGAACTTACAAGCCTTAAAGCGGGGCAAAATCTTGTTTTAATGGGGAACTTGCATGAATGCCCGATTGGGGGGAAAAGTATACCAGTGAATTGGCAGATGCGGACAACGATATCAACGGTAGTTGCAGCCCGATTGGTGCGTCTGGTGATTTTTAAATAAATTTCAAAGTTCTTCAGGAGGGGATAGATAGTGCGAGGGAAAAATTACGTCAAAGAGCAGTTTTGAAGCATTTGAGGAAACTCTAAAATGTTTTGTTTACAAATAATAAGAAAAATTAAACCCCAGAAAACGCGACTTCCCCCCTCTTCCTCACACCATCCATTTCAGTGACTGCCATTTGACGTAATCAAATCCTCACTCAATTTTTTTTTTAAATTCGCCTAAAAAAAACCCTTGATTGATTTCAATGTTTAATGTGGGCAATTGTCTTGTTGAAGAGCCCTCTTCAAGAAACACCAGTGATTGAAAAATGTGCAAGTTCCCCATTGTCAGCCAGAGTCTTAATTTGAAGCCTCAGCCGAAGGACAACACCTCACCATCTGTAAGGGTGAAAATGGATTAATTTCGTCACTTTTGAGACGTACGCTGGTGCAACTTACAAGCCTTAAAGCGGGGCAAGTTCTTGCTTTATTGGTCAGCCAGAGTCTAAATTTGAAGCACTAGAGTAGCTGTTGGATTAGAAAGCAAAACAGAAGCATGAATTTTGTACCGGATGATAGAGAGGATAATTACATACGGAATCTTATCAAAGAGATGAAAAAAGAGTATGAGATGGCTCGCATGTTTTAGCTTAATATTCTTTGGTTTTACAAACCTGTCTTAATTGTAAGTTCCGTGAGGTAGCTTGAAGAATATTGCGTGACGAATACTTTAAATCCTTCATTAGATAGGTTGTATACAATTGAAGCACTTACAATATGAATAATTCCAGAAACAAAACACACATTCGAAAGGAGATTGAGTATTTTTGAGTTATGTTGTCACACCGAAGGAACTTTTTAATACGGAGGATCATTACAACACAAAATAGTCGAGCATGAAATATGGTACATCACTATTGCTGTTCGCAGACCAAGTATTAGGAGAATTTGTTTTTAGTGACAAGAGTGCGATGATTGTTTTCGGACTTGTGTAGAGGGAACGACCCGAGAAAATGTAACAGTCGAAGAGAATTACCTTTTTTCGCCCCGTTGTCGGCATCCCGAAATTTCTCTACTCTTTAATTATCGATTCACTGGCATTCCCGCTCAAAAACGTCTAAACTGACCATTTGGACCATACAGTGGTAAAACTGACGATTCGTGCCCTGAAAATATCACAATGACTAAGACACGTTTTCACCATAGCGACCACAATATTTCTGATGCAAAATACTATTGTAATCGCGATTAGTTGTTGATCGGCGTTGGTGAAAACGGGCCTTATAATTTCCCAAAAATGATCGTACTGGCAGTTTGCGCCGTAAAAATGGCCAAACTGTTTATTCAAGCCCTAAGATTGGTATTACTAACTCCATGCGGTCCAATAATATTGTTCAACTGGCGATTCGTGGTTTGAAAGGCCCTAAACAGACTATGCATGAGATGGATATAATGAATATTTCTGTCGCCGGTATTTTTAATTAATAAATTAATTAAACTGATGTTATCCGGACGACGATGGAAGGGCATAGCCCAGCCCAGAAAAAATGGCTCCCCGGCGGGATTTGAACCCGCAACGTCTGGATTACCAGTCCAGCACGCTGCCAATTGCGCCACGGAGACGCCTTTGGGAGTCGTACTCCGTGGGATAAGCTAAGCCGAACCCCCCGGAGTCCCTCGGAGTACGACTCCCAAAGGCGTCTCCGTGGCGCAATTGGTAGCGTGCTGGACTGGTAATCCAGACGTTGCTGGTTCAAATCCCGCCGGGGAGCCATTTTTTCTCGAAACTCGAATTGTGTTGGGCTATGCCCTTCCATCGTCGTCCGGATAACATCAGTTTAATTAATTTATTAATTAAAAATACCGGCGACAGAAATATTCATTATATCCATCTCAAAACATCTAGATATGTTTTTCATAGCAATGTGTCCATTTCATTCATTTTCTTCAAACAAAAGAATGATATGGACATATTGCTATGAAAAACTTTTCAACTGATTTATTCAACTAGTTTGAAAGCGAGAACGAGAAAAATGCGTTTTTACAAGAAGCGTGGTGAAACAAAACACTCCATTTTGATTGGTTATAATCACGCTTCCCCGTAACAACTGCCAATTTTACTGTACTGGCAGCATCCACCGAACAAAGCTAATATAACAAAATAAGTTGAGCGCCAAGGACGATCTACGGAGCGCTGCCTCGTCTTAACCCATGAACCTCATGTCATAGGCCAGTCATATTAAACATAAAATTTCGCGGAAATTACAAAAAATACTGTAAACTTGCTTTTTTAATATGTTGTTAGGAAACACGTAGTGAGTACGAAACTGATTTTTCAACCCTGAAAAATGAACGGATCACCTTTTTTTGGTCGAAAAACAACGAAAAGTTTCCTCATTTTTCAGTATTTCTCAAAAAAGTCACTGAAGGAGTGATATTTTGCTAAAAGACGATAATTTACGATTTGAAATTAGATCAAATTTGCTACCATTTGACAGGTAGTGGAACTCTGTAGGTCCAAAGATACAGCCTCTCAAAGATGGTGGATTTTTCCCAAAATGTGGATATTTTAACTTTTTTTCCACTTTTGACCCATTCATTACTCTAAAAGTCTATCTTAAAGTAAACTCATGAGAGACGAAGTTGTTGCAAATGCAATTAACTTCATATTAGGACCAGCCTGTACCTACAATATTACAATGAAAGTCAACCAAAAACTGATGTCATATCGCGGTTA
This sequence comes from Corythucha ciliata, assembly GCA_038030265.1. Classification (NCBI taxonomy): domain Eukaryota; kingdom Metazoa; phylum Arthropoda; class Insecta; order Hemiptera; family Tingidae; genus Corythucha; species Corythucha ciliata. Next base: position 55,653,214 of record CM075939.1, on the reverse strand, counting down.
GAGGGCAAGGAAAAACAACTTTTCTAGTAGGATCTTTTTATTCACAAAAACTGAAACTTATCATACCATGTACATCAAATCATCACACTAATATAACTTAATATGTAGGTACTTACACTGATGATGTTTATTCGCGAAATAACAAACAAAATCCAATGACAGAATGACACAGTTGTGCGTAGAAAAATGAGAAATATAATCATTTTTAGACAAATAAAGTTTTTTTTTTTTTTTTTTTTTTTTTTTTATCAAGTTTTGGGTACTTTTTGGGCGAGCGGGGAATCATCCAAGGTTTGTTCACTTTCAGCGGTGGCTGGATGGGAGTCATCATTGTGGTGTGGCGATAATTCTTCTTCCTCACACTCATCATCGACGTCCTCGTCCAAGTCCTCGATGGGAGGAAGGTTTGTACAGTATTTCCCTCGCATGTTTGCACAGCGAGGAGCACTTCATGCCTGCCTTCCTGCATGAGCAGGAAGTGCTGCACCCCCTTCTGCACTTGCAGGAGAGGCTTTTGAGGAGAAGAGGAGGAGCTGGGGGCTGAGTCGTGGGAACAGGTAGGAGGCCCTGGTCAGAGGTGGTCCATCGCCAATATCCGTGGGACTCTTCTCTACACCCAACCACTTTTGAACTTGGTGGTATGTTCTGAAAGAGTGGAGTTTTGCCGCCTCTTTAGTGGGTGGTAGTCGAGTCAAATTAATCTTTGTGTTGGCCGAAGCTTTCACGAAGAGGGAGTATCGAAGAGCATGAAGGGGCTGGCGGCCATCTCCTCCGTACAGAGCCATGAGCAGAAATTCACCTGCTGTCTCCACTTCGTCAGGGGTCGCATCAGGTTTCAGGAACGCCTCCAGGTATCTTACCAATTCTGGGTGCTCCTGCAAGACGGAACACAGCTTCATCTTCCCGATCCAAAATATGGCAGAGGTGGTGTCACAGCCGCTTAGTGCATGGAGCACCAGTTTACATTCGGGGGTTGGTAAAATGATGTTACCACTCTTGAAGGAAGACGAAGGGTACTGAGTGGGGGGTGAACTACCTCTGCCACTTTTATGGAGATAGATGTTTTTGATGTGTGCATAACGCCCCTGGAGGATGACGAGGAGGTCGATATCTTCTCCTATAATACATACTCTAGGGAAATCATTCGTCATGGATGCTCACTGTCCACGATGAGGACATCAGCATCTTCTTGGGCCTGTTTAGTGGAGATCCCGGCACTCTCAAGTTCTATCATCAGCAGTTGAATTAGACGTCTTTTATTCCTCTCGTTGGACAAGAACTTTTCTTGTGGGACTTTGATAATGGTGTTCTCGTCAAAGATGACATCGCCTGTGAGAGCTGCGCTGCGCCGAGAGCGCTCAGCGCTTTTAGTGCTTTTAAGAGTAGCGTTGTCTGGGTATCCATCGAAGACAACTGTAGTATGGGGGCCAAAGTGGTTACAAATGAATGTGGTGTACCCAGCAACGACCGCTCTTACCGATTCGTTACGGTGCCATTTGACTTTGTGGAGAAGGTAGCCACCATCTACCACAATGTAGGCACCATCAAAAGTTATGTTTTCTTAAAGAGGGGTGAATGCAGCATAGAATGACGCCTTGGTGCCCTTTCTCATTCCCTCGTCATTGAATAATGCCATCGGGTATGGTGCTAGCTCGAACTTAAAGTGTTCCTTTAGTTGGTGTTCGGATCGTTCAGTTATGCACACCCGCTGAAAAATCGTTAGGGGCTCCACATCCATCCGTTTTTTCTACACTTTGATGAACCTGGTGAGAGAAGCCAGCGTGAACACCTTGTCTTTCCGTTTCAACTTCACTGTCCCAAATGTGCCCCCCACTAATGATTTTGCCCCTTCCATTCCCAGCTCATACGCTAGGTGGGAATTGACATCGGACCCTCCAACCAAGCCGCTGGAAATGGAAGCTAACTGATCACTGATTGGAAATGGTGGATGAACGCTGAACCACTTCCTCAGTTTTTCAGGATCCGCCGTGTCTCGGGAAACTTGGGTCTGCCTCATGTCGAGTAGGCGTGTCATGTGAGCATTTTTTCAACACTTTGCTCTGCATAAATGGTCGTCAGAAGCTCCTTCAGCCCGCTACCCGCCATGATTGCACCAATACAACCCATGTACGACATAATGAGATGGAATCCACCCAGCCGCACAACTAACTTATTGAATTCAGGATGATTTCCACTCTCTACGATGTCTCGTGCGTTCATGTAGAGGGGTTGATCAAATGTGGTGAAACACGTATCTTGTGAATGGGCTTCAGTTCTTTTTCTGGCATCTTCCAGAGCGGTGACGATGGTGCTGTAATCTGCAGGTGGCGCACGAATGAATGGTAGGAAAATTATCCTGGAACACTGGAAACTAAGGTGCTGTGTCACCATCTCCATGAAACCGTTCCAGCCCCCCACATCAGTGTTACCTGTCCATTTACCATACAACCAAACGAGGTCAGGTGGCAATGGCAATACTTTTCCATGTTCTTGTAACTTATTGATCTGAATAGCTGGCAAACCAGCATTTTTTTGGCCATGCATTGCAGTATTTGAGAGGACCCAAAGGAGCCAATTGTTGCTGCTGGCACATAATTTTTCAGTCGAGGGATGGGTTGGTCCGGTAGGACTGCAGATTTTGGCGTCACACACATGATCCCACCCATCTCGTGAAAAGTGTTCTCACCTTCAAGAGTATTTACATTGACATCCACATTGTCAAAAACAAATTGTACGAAGGCTCCTTTCTCAACAGGCGGTGAACCTTCGGCCCGCACTATTGCCGAACTTTCCAAACGCTGGACCTCTGTGTACGTACACGAAAACCCGAAAGAAGCCAATAGGTTCACAAGGTGTTTTGAACCGAATTTCCTGTACAAATACGCTCCGACACCTGTCAGCAGAGGAGAAACGAATGATTTTGGCCGTGCAGCTGATATGAAAGCGTGAGCGAAAGCCAGACACTTTTCTTCCATATGAGGAGATCAGACCGTTTGTGTTTTAGGACGATTGTTTCAATGAACAATTCCAGCGATTCAGGTATCCCCGAATCGACTTTCTGCACAAAGCCAGTTCTCCACAAGGCCACGTTTCACACTTACTTCGATCAATGATTCAATTCCACGTTTTTTGACCATGATAGTCTGCCCTTCTTCCAGGCTCTCGCGACAAATAAAACAAACGCCCACAGAGACCGACATTTCGATAAGACTCTCACAAGTTCGCGCCACTGCGAAGCTCACGACTCGGAGTTGAGGACAGATGACCAGGTCAGAAAGGGTTCCAAGGGGGAACGGAGACGGGGAGCTTGGAAAGGACACCTGCTTGAACCATTACACAAGGTCACACAGAAAATGGAATATAGAATGGAGGTCTATAGGAAAATGGAGCTTATCTCCTCTGAAGGAAGAAGAAGTCCACCTGATTAGTTCAATTTCTTATTATGAAACATATTTTTGGTAAAACGACGATTAACGTCTATGAAATATTTATGGGAACACTGAATGTTATTTGAGAAATGTACGAAAACGCACTGGAAAAACTATTCATATTAGCATTCACACCTCAAGTAAAATTGACTTCTAACTAGATGTCGGCTCTTTATATTTATAGTGTTTTTTATAATAGGAACTATTATAAACAGATCCCTCGCTATGATCCTAAAATGAAGCTGATTACATTTACAACAACTTCGTCTCCCATGAGTTTACTTCAAGATGGAGTTTTAGAGCAATAAATGGGCCAAAAGTGGAGAAAAAGTTGAAATATCCACATTTTGGGAAAAATCCACCATCTTTGAGAGGCTGTATCTTTGGACCTAATGAACCTACAGAGTTCCACTACCTGTCAAATTGTAGATTTGATCTAATTTCAAATCTTAAATATCACCTTTTAGCAAAATATCACTTCTTCAGTGACTTTTTTGAGAAATACTGAAAAATGAGGAAAATTTTCGTTATTTTTCGACCAAAAAAAGGTGATCCGTTCATTTTTCAGGGTTGAAAAATCAGTTTCGTTCTCACTACGTGTTCCCTAACAACATATTAAAAAGCAAGTTTACAGTATTTTTTGTAATTTCCGATGTTTTATATGACTGGCCTATCATTTGATTCTAACTCTTGGCCTCATATAGGGGACAAATTGAGCGGTTTTATAACGGTTTTTTTTATATTTTACTGCAGTTCATGAGTCCCTCGGGCACTGGTCAATTTCGTAGTGCATCTCATTAAAATGCATCTAACGGATAATTTTTGTGCTAATGTATTAAAATAAGTGTTAATTTTCATCCCCTTTGACGTGTCTGAGGTCCGGTTTGAAGCGTTTTCGCTGGATCCGATTGCTTTCCGCAAGGAGGTCATAAAACCGCTCAAATGGAATCACTCCGTGAACTGCTCACCCTTTGTTCACAACACACATCACAAGAGCCAAATTTCCTTGTCGGAATAACTTTGTTGCGAGTGGTGAAGAAGAGGGGGTAGTAATCGCGCTAAATTTATTATCTGCGTTAATAACAGGATTGACGCCTAAATTGAAATTATTAAGATGGACTCCTGCTGATGCCACACACGTCGCCCAGCACACCCAAAGTAAAAAATAAAAATAAAGCGAGAAGAAAATAAGGAGGGGAACAACTTAATTTTAATTTGCATCTTTCTGAGTTTTTATCGAATGCATCAACTCATCAATTTTATAGCCAATTTTCGCTCTTGGAGCTGTTAAGGTAAAACGTGTGAGAAATGCGCTGTCTCGCTTCGCCTTCATTTTTTTTAATAATAATAAAAAAAAGAAACAGGAAACCGGTGATAGGAAAGAACTGCGATGAGACTGCGATGGTGTCCTCCTTATTTGTGTACGTCCTTTCTCAAGGGGGCTGAAAAAGAAACTTTGATGACACAGATTACGAGACATATGGTTTCCTGGTCTAACGGGTTATAAAAACCAACCCCTTCGTGAGTTCGACGGGTCCTATATTCGTCTGTTATTCTTCTTTTGTTTTGTTTTAACCGTGACAAAGAAAAAAAAAATCCGACGATTAACTTCGTTGTTTTATAGCTTTTTTTAGAGTTAACATACGCCTGAAAGGAAATCTGTTTCAAGTCCAGAAGCCATTGCGTACGTGTACCGTTAATACTGTCGTGTTTCTCAGAAGCCCAGCCCTGTGACAACTGTCTTCTTTCCATTATAGAATCGGCTCATCATGTGGCTGATTCATAAACAAAAATTACATTAATTTTAAAAGAATCGGAGGTTGCGTAATAGTTCAAGCGAGGAAAAATCCACACGTATAGCCTTATGTAAAACCCTTTCTCACAGTTATAATGCTCTCCGTCATTCTTCACTACTCTCTTTATCCAAATAGTCGTATTAATATCAAATTATTAAAGCTTTCGAGCTTCTCCTTGCGTCAAGGTGATATATTTACGCATAGAAAAACAGGACGGAAACTGAATTTAAACTAGATGAGCTTCTGAATCCTTACACCACATTTCGCCTGTTTTACTTATTGCCCATTCTCACCCCCCCCCCCACCACCACCATAGTACAAGCGACAATTTTATTCATTCTGTACTCCATGGTTTTGTTAATTACAGATGTTTATTCTAGTCTTATTGATTAGTCACAATAACCGCCTGTTCATTTAATTATCACTTTATCAGGAATTTGTAAAAATTACCTGTACTTTTCATTATTATAAATCGTATCCAATTAAACGTTGTCTCCTTGAAAGAAAAAAACTTCCAAGACTGAATTGGCTTCATTCCTTGGTTATTGGACTTTCAGTAGCTGTTAATTGCAACCCAATCACGTTCACAGAAAGGCGGTAATGCCCGTCCTTGGGTGAGCATCTAACTCGCGTCCCCGCCCAGCCACCGCACAACAGGACGTTCATTCACAGAAATATTCCAGAAATGTTAATGAAGTGCCACAAAGGATTTTTTTTTTCTTTTCATCCTCCAACCCTGTAGTGGGATGCTTTTAAGAATAGGCAACGGTCATGGAAATCGTCGTGAAACGACATCACGATAAATGCTTTCCCGCATAAAGGGTCCCCGCAGTGAACGGTCAGAGGTTTCTCGTCTGATGAATTTCCAAAAAGCACTCATCAAGGTGACGACAGTGTTTTTTCTAAGGGTTTTCCTTCCCTTTTAGCAGTTTGCCCGCCTGTTTCTGCTGGTGTCCTCACAGATTTACAGTCGGTCATTTGATCAAGAGTGATTTTTCCGTCATCACTTCGTTTGATGGCTATTCCAAGATAACAGTCAGGAATTGAAACTTTTATTTCAAATACAGCTTTTAAACACTCGTCGGTCCTGTCCGTACCAGTGATGAGGTCATCATCAAAATAACAGACAACGTGCGATCTTATTTCCATTTTTAAGGTGATTTGAAAACAGACAAGGATCCGCGATTCCGACTAGAGGAATTGCTGTTTTTCCATCGGAAGTTCCAACAACTTGGACTTTGTTTAAAACCATAATAGGCTTCTTTTAAGCTTCCAAAGCTTCCCAGAGCCATCGTCGTATCCTTCCGGCTGACTCACGAACACATTTTCCTTGAGAAAACCATAATAATGCTGCCTTGACATCAAATTGGCGCATTTATGTGCAAGTATCTTCACAGTTTCAAGTCTCGCCACAGGACTAAACTGCTCATCATAGTCGATTCCCTGTTGCTGAGAAAATCCTCTTTGCTTAGAGACGAGATTTAAGGCACTGGACGTAAAGCCCATCGGCTTCCGATCATTTTGGCTCCCGCAGGCGGCTTTACAAGCTCGAAAACTTCGTTTTTCACTAGAGATTCCATTTCTTCATCCATAGCTTCACGCCAGGGGGCTGATGAAATTGCATGTTGGACACTCATCGATTCTTCAGCGACACAGACACATTCGTTTAGGTGGTCTGGTGTTATTAGTCAAAAATTTATTTTATCTTTTTTTTTTTATTCTTCAAAAAACTACAAAGGAGGTAGAACAATAATAAAAACATGTGTCATTAAAAAAAAGGAGAATACTTTTCTCAGCACTCTCCCTTCTTAATTTTTTTTTTTTTAGTCATCATGGCAACGAAGTGTTTAACCCCATTTTCCGAGAAAGGTCGTCGAAACGGGGTTTGTGAAGAGGCTTGGTCATAATATCGGCTACTTGAAATTCAGTTGAAATTCGAGTTACTTGAATTTCGCCGTTTGTAACAAGCTCCCTCACAAAGAAATGCCTCGTTTTGATATGCTTTGTTCGTCTGTGGAACTCCGGATTGTTCGATAGTCGAACCGCGGCTTCATTATCAACGAAGAGGGTAGGAATCGCTTCCATTCGAGTGATGGCTCCTAGTAGTCTCTTGAGCCAAACGACTTCTCTAGCTGCTTCGCTCGCAGCGACTATTTCAGCTTCGGTTGTTGAAATGGCCACTGTTGCTTGCCTCTGGCTTGACCAAGAAACTGCTCCTCCAGCGTATCGACAAACTACTCCAGAAATCGAGCGGCCAGTACTTCCGTCTCCACCGTGATCAGCGTCACTGTAGCTCTCTAGAATCCCTCCTCGACAGTCTTGTTTGTAGACAATTCCGTTAAGGCCCAATTACACCAACCGAGTAGCTCGGCCGAGTGGCTCGGCCGAGTACTGGGCGAGTAGGTGCGATGAAGTAGGAATGAGACAGTTTTGTTATGCGTTGTCATGGCACCGAGAAGCACAAAAATTAAACGGAAAAAAATGTTTGAACTCAATACCACGAAAATATTAACTTTTGAAAAGTTTGCTTCCCCCCTTTTTGCGTATGATTTTTAATTTAATATAATTTCGCGTTCAAATGGTCAACAGCCGTGTTTTTATTTTGGTCCTTTTTCTTTATTATTGTTATGTAGTTCATTTTTTTGTTAAATATTACATATTTTGTGAATTTCTTATATTTCTTTACTACGCTGGGCTGAAGTTCTCGAGGGGGAGAAGGGAGCGTTCTGGCCGATGATCTGAAGTTGTTGAAACCGGTCTGCTTATATTCGCGGAGTGACAAATTCTTTTGGTTGCTTGATTCTTTGGTTTGCTCTTGGTTGGTCAAGTCAAGAATAGGGCACCAGAATTGATAAAAATATGGCGATAAGAGAAATGCGTGAATGAGAGGCGAACTCTCTCAACATTCCGTGAGCTCGGTTGATCACATTTGCATATTTGGAAATGGGAAAGGGGGGTGGAAGAGTGTTGGGGGGTCCATACTCGGCCGAATAAATAGAACATGGTTCTATTTCCTGACTCGGTCAAAATCACTCGCTCCTCTCTGGGCCGAGTACTGTCTGAAGTGATTACGCGGGGCTTTACTCGGCCGAATGCCGTCTCGGCCGAGCACTCGGTACGTGTAATTGGGCCTTTAGTCACCGTGCCTTTTAGATAGCGAAGTATTCTTTTGACTTTAACCCAGTCTTCCCATGATGGAGTTTCTATTTTTCGAGAAACGACGCTAATCGCATAGGCAATATCAGGCCGCGTGCCCACCATGAGGTGCATGAGAGCTCCAACAGCTTCTCTGTAGGGAATTTTCTTTTCTTTTTCTGTCTCTTCTTCCTTTACCGGAACGCTCTCCCTGATTATTGGTGTTGGAGCAGGACGGCAGTCATTCATCCCGAATCTTATAAGAATTTTTCTTGTGTACGAGGCTTGGCTCTCTTTGATGCATCCGTCCTTTCTTTCCAATTCTAATCCCAAGAAATAACAGGCTGGCTTTTCTGTAATTTTGAATTCTTTTTTCAAGTCATTCAAGAAATCCGAAAGCTCCGTGACGCTCGAGGATGCTACTAATCCATCATCGACGTAAATAGCTATCAAAATTTTGTCATCTTTAGTGTTTTTCATGAATAGGCACGGATCTTCTTCATTTTTCTCGAAGCCAAGTCGAATTAGATAATCGCCAAATCGTTTGTTCCAACATCGAGGCGCCTGTTTTAACCCATAGAGACTTTTTTTCAGTCAGGAAACTCTATTTGTGCCGTCGGAAAAGCCTTCAGGTTGCCTCATGTAGATCGTTTCATCGAGGTTTCCGTACAGAAATGCTGTTGAGACGTCAAATTGAGTGAGATGCATGTTTTCGCTTGCGGCTACGCTCAGCACTGCTCGAATCGTTCCCGCCTTCGCAACAGGGCTGAATATTTGGTCATAATCTTCACCCTTTCTTTGTGAATATCCTTTGATGACGAGTCATTGTCCTAATTTTGTAAGCCCATTTGCACGGACTCGCCTTTTTTCCTGGTGGTAAATCTGCTAGTTCCCACGTTTCATTTTCTTCAAGCGAGTTGATTTCATTATCCATTGCTTCTTCCCACTTTTTCGAAGTTTTGCTTTGAACTGCTTCTTTGAAAGTTGTAGGCTCATAAAAACTATAAATGTCTGCAGCAGCTGACATAATGTAGTCATTAAATTTGTTTGGTAATTTTAGAGTCGAACGATCTCTCAACGCGTATCCCTCCGATTCGCCCTTCTCTATCTCGCCTCTTGACTGTCGTCGAATTCTTCTATCGTATTTTCATGTGAAGAGAGCTGAATATTTTCCATTTCTTGAATTTTGGTACCTTGATCACTTTCTTCGTTCTTATCTTCTTGAAGTATTTTCAAGTGTAAAAAGTTTTCTCTACCTTCATCGTCGACTAGTGGCTCTTCTTGGAAAATCACATCTCTGGAACGAATCAACTTTTGTTTTTCTTCGTTCCATATGCGATAGCCGTCGTCTTCTTCCTTTCCCGTTAAGAATTCCTCTCTGAATCAAATCACCTGGTTTCTTTGCCCTTTCTCGAGTCCCGAACTTTTTCCGATGGATTTTTCCGTACACACAGGCTTCACAAAAATCGTTATTTATTTGTAGTTTTACTTGAATTCCTAGTTCTCTCGCGATGAGTTCCCGGACATATCCTTTATTCTGATGCCCCATCCTCTCGTGGTACAGCTGAAAAATATTCTGCGTTGAAACACTACAAATTTCAGTTCTATTCTTGGGATTAATGCTTTGCAATGACAATTTGAAGAGACCTGAGTGACGATTTCTGAAACCAACTAATATCACTTGATCGTTCACTTCGAATTGGCAAAGCTTCGTTGTAGAAACAAATTTGCTTCTTGACTGTTTGTCGTGAGCTGCTATTGGAGAGAATAAATTTTTCTTAATTTCTGGTACATACCATACGTCATCAAAATTGAGTTCGTGATGATTTCTTCCAATTTGGAGCATATCGGATTCTTCCTTTTCCGTTGCTTGGACTGTATCGCCTGTCGCAGTAGTTACTTTGTGTGAGTCTGAAAACTCCTCAAAAGTTTGGAAAAATTCTTTTCTGAAAGTTATGTGATTCATCGCCCCATTGTCTACGAACCAACTTTCTTCGTCATTTTTTTTCGACAGAAAAGCAGTTGCACTAAGCAGAGTCATATTTGCTTCTGACTTTTTTTCAGTTTGTTTTGGTGGTCGTCCATCCGCTACCCATTTTTTACAGTTCCGAACGATGTGTATGAGTTTCTCTACTTCATCGTCGACTAGTGGCTCTTCTTGGAAAATCACATCTCTGGAACGAATCAACTTTTGTTTTTCTTCGTTCCATATGCGATAGCCGTCGTCTTCTTCCTTTCCCGTTAAGAATTCCTCTCTGAATCAAATCACCTGGTTTCTTTGCCCTTTCTCGAGTCCCGAACTTTTTCCGATGGATTTTTCCGTACACACAGGCTTCACAAAAATCGTTATTTATTTGTAGTTTTACTTGAATTCCTAGTTCTCTCGCGATGAGTTCCCGGACATATCCTTTATTCTGATGCCCCATCCTCTCGTGGTACAGCTGAAAAATATTCTGCGTTGAAACACTACAAATTTCAGTTCTATTCTTGGGATTAATGCTTTGCAATGACAATTTGAAGAGACCTGAGTGACGATTTCTGAAACCAACTAATATCACTTGATCGTTCACTTCGAATTGGCAAAGCTTCGCTGTAGAAACAAATTTGCTTCTTGACTGTTTGTCGTGAGCTGCTATTGGAGAGAATAAATTTTTCTTAATTTCTGGTACATACCATACGTCATCAAAATTGAGTTCGTGATGATTTCTTCCAATTTGGAGCATATCGGATTCTTCCTTTTCCGTTGCTTGGACTGTATCGCCTGTCGCAGTAGTTACTTTGTGTGAGTCTGAAAACTCCTCAAAAGTTTGGAAAAATTCTTTTCTGAAAGTTATGTGATTCGTCGCCCCATTGTCTACGAACCAACTTTCTTCGTCATTTTTTTTCGACAGAAAAGCAGTTGCAGTTGCACTAAGCAGAGTCATATTTGCTCCTGACTTTTTTTCAGTTTGTTTTGGTGGTCGTCCATCCGCTACCCATTTTTTACAGTTCCGAACGATGTGACCTATACCTCCACAGTAATGACACTTGAATTTAGCCTGGGGTTTTACTCTCGAGTTTTCCTGTTCCACTGGTTTCGATGAATTAACTGTGAGTACCTCTCGACTATCTTGATTTTCTTTGCCTTTTAGGGCTCTTTCAAAGGCACATAGCTGATTGGTCGAATTCTCGATGGTCCTGTCTGCCTTCGTCATTAACATCCAGCTTGATTTGAAAGAAAAATATTCTTCTGGTAGCGTTTCAAGTATCTTTCAAATCAGAAATAAATCGGGTAGCTCACTATGCGGTCCTCGTTCTTTCACAATTTCAATCTTCAAGTAATTCCACAAGTTCTTCAATTTGGACATGTGACTAGCTATATCGTCGATAGGATCTCGCTTGTAATTAAAAGCGTCCGGAAAAACGCATTACTTTATTTAGAGTTTCTTCCGTCATGTTCGTAGTCAAAATGATCATAGCATTACTTTCAGCTTTCCAGTAGTTAGTCAGATCTGTTTCATATTTCTTCCTGACTTCTTCAACCACGCCTTCTTAAGGTTCTTCAGGTTGCTTCAAAACGCCGTTCACAACACTTATCGACCCTGGAATAGCTCGGAGAAGTATGCTGATCTTGTACTTCCATGTTATCCAGTTCTTCTGTCCTTCCAGAAGACCAATGTTTACCTTTGTTAGCTCCATATTAACTTGAAGCTATCGGCAGCAGAAAACGTGATCTGTGACCATAGCCTGTTATTAGTCAAACATTTATTTTATCTTTTTTTTTATTCTTCAAAAAACTCCAAAGGGGGTAGAACAATAATAAAAACATGTGTCATTAAAAAAAATGAGAATACTTTTCTCAACAACTGGTGGCTTTAATTACCTTCTTGAACGAGTGACAACCCTCTTCTCGCTTGGGCTTCCAGATTCCATTCCACCGCATGCAGAAGTTGAGTTAGGCTCAACATCGAGGCTGCACGAAGCGTTTTCTGAGTGAGCTGATTCCATTTCGGTCGCATCGAGGGGGCTCATTCTCCACTGTTTCCTCTGGCGCTGTCCCAACATCTATTCCACCCTCCGAATCGTTGAGGGCGTCGTCCCTGATGATTGCTAGCGGTATCTGAGCGTGTTCACTGCAGTTCTCCGAAGGTTTCGGAGAGCATTTTTGTGTATCGTCATTTTCAGTTGAAGAAACAGTCGTTCCATTATCAGGGGGCCTGTTCTGCAAAATTTCATAGTGTTCCTAGGAATATCCTTTCCACCCGTCCGACCCGAATTAAATCACATGTTGATGGGGAGAACGGGCGGAAAGAGACAGTGATAGTGACAGTTAAAAGTTATAGAACAGGCCCCCTGGTTCAAAAAACCACGTTCGCTGACGAGATTACGTGTCCATGGACGTAGACCCAAAAACCGTTCCCGTTCTCCGCAGTACCCAACTAGAATGCCTTTCTGAGCTTTCGCTGACCACTTGGTTCTATTTGGCTTTGGTACGTGGACGTGGCAGGTTGTGCCAAATGCCCTGAAAAGTTGTATGTGCAATTGACATTTTCCTGACCACAACTTTATGGGCGCTTTCCCAGGAACAAACGTCGGTCCGGTTCGGTTGATTATGTGGCAAGCTTTGTTCATGGCTTCTGCCCATAATCGCTTCGACAAATTCTTTGCCTGAACCATAGTGCGGGCGCTTTCGACGAGAGTTCTCATCTCACTTTCCATCCCACCAACTTGTTCTGGGGAGCCTGGCATCACTGTTTTCACTGTGATTACGGATTCACTCAAAATGCTTTTTACCGTACGATTGCGACGAGTTCTGTACTCCCGTCACTCGTGAATGTTTTCACGATGGTACCTGCATTTCTAGCTTCGGCAAGAAAAGTGCGAATGCATTTCAGACACTTTTGTTTTCGGCTTGACGAAGAATACTCGGCCAAACCACGAGTTCTTTGAACAACAAGGCAATACTTTGAACCACCGGCGGATGCCTTTTCCAAGCGTACTGGCACGGTGAGAGGGAGAAACTTTCGGAGGCCCACCTGTGAACGGAGGCACCCAAAAGCTTTTAGATGAAAAAATACGGATTATTAGGGCTACAATCGTTGATTCGGGACTAATATTGAGGGAAAGTGCTCATTTGCCACTAAAATTAACAGAAAATACACCAATTTGAAGTCTGAAAGAAACGCCAACCCAAAATTTAAAGGCCCGTAATAAACGTCTAAAATTGAGAAGACGCGCTAATGTGCTAGTCATGGCGTGAGTACGCGGCAATTAGTTATGAAAAAGGGATTTCGCGGCGAAATAGTGAAAAAGCGCGAATTCATGGCAAACAGCGGACAAAATTACCAGTTTGCGGCTAAAAATTGAGGAAAACGCTCATTCACGGTCGCAATTGAGAAAAAGCGCAAATTCACAGTTATCAAATTGAAAAGTAGCAGTGAATTGACGTTCAGCAGGTCCAGCTAATATTGAGAAAACGCTAGCTCATTGTTTCTCCATGCAACTTCACGATTAAATTGATAGAGTTTTTCATTTACACAAAATTCTGCTCTAGAGCAGTTCATTTCCACTCGTCCTCTCCGAATTAAAACAAACGTTAATTGAGAAGACGGGTAGAGATGAAATTGCTCGGGAGAAAAATTTTGTGTAAATGGAAAACGCTGTGAGAAACCCTGGTAATTCGAGACATTGCTGAAAAAAAAACAAAAAAAAAACGCTGATTCGAAGATCTATTTGAGAAAATCCGCTAATGCGTGGCTAAAACTGAGAAAAATTAGTTGATTCACGGATAACATTGAGTTAGAGCGCTCAATCACAGCTATAATTGAGAACGAGCGTTATAATTGAAGAAAAGAACACGGCTAAAATTGAGAAAAAACGCTAATTCGAGGAAATATTTGTAAAAATCCACTAATATGAGGCCGAAATTGAAATAAAAAACATCTATTCAAAAATTGAGATAAAACGGTTAATGCGCAGCTAAACTTCTAAAAAAGACGCTAAATTCACGGCAAAATTGAGAAAAATGATATTTCGCAAGGCTATGAAATGAATAAAAAAAAACAAAGGTGACTATCACCTATAATTCCATCAGGAAAAGCGCCGGTTCTTAACTTAATTTGAGAAGAAGCGTTAACTCATGTCTAAAGTTGTTATAAAAGGCTTATTTCGTGGATGTATTTGATAAATTCTGCTAATTCGCGGCTAAAATTGGGTAAAGCTGCTAATTCGCGGACAAAAATGTGGTGATTTGTGGCAGAAATCAAGAAAATTTTCGCGACAAAAATTGATAGAAAGCGCAAATTCGCGGTTAAAACTATAAGAAAACGCCAATTTAGCAGTTCCCATAGAGGCAAGTTACGAGGGTATAATATTAAAAAGCCATAATTTAACGCAAAGTGAAAATAACAGTCTTTGTATTTTACTGAGTTATTTGGGAAGTCAGTAAGTCAACCCGAGAGTGAAAGAGAAATAATATTTATTGTAAATAACGAAAACTATTTTATTAACGCGAGCAAGCCGACAACGAGGAATGAATAACCATAATTGTTATCTTCTATATATGTACCCCTTGGACCGTGTGGCGCTGTGTCTAGAGAAAACGCCGCCTGCTGCTACATCACTCCCCCTCAATGGCGTCGCAAAAGCGTACCGTAGGGCGCACGATCCGACCAGAGCGAGTTTTTCCGAGTGATCGTGACGGAGAGATGGAAGGTTGAGGGGTGACGCCATTAGAACCAGGAAGCGGCGAACTGAGAGCTGGTAATACCCGTGTCCAGTTCGTGCCGTCGAGATGAGCCATAATTGCTGCCTTCAACGAGCGGTGCCAGCGCTTCACGCACCCGTTGACTTGAGGGTGGTAAGCCGTTGTTCGACACCGTTGGATTCCAAGGAGCTTGGCCAGACTAGCAAAAAGACAGGACTCGAACTGCCTGCCTTGATCGGTTGTCATCCTAGCCGGTACACCAAAACGAGGGATCCAGTTTGTATAGAACGCCTCAGCCACGGTTTCTGCGGTGATGTCCGCGATGGGGTAGGCTTCTGGCCAGCGAGAAGCTCGGTCAATGATGGTAAGGCAATGTCTCATGCCGTTCGACGGTGGCAAAGGACCCACGAGATCGAGATGGACCTGTTTGAAACGACCGACGGGCGCGAAAGTTCCTGGCGACGAGACGGTGTGACGTTGGACTTTAGCACGTTGACACTGAATGCACGAGCAAGTCCTTTTAACGATGTCACGGTTCATACTGGGCCAAAAGTATCGCTGAGTGATTAGTTTTCGGGTAGCTCTGACGCCGGGATGGCTAAGGCCATGAAGTCGTTGAAAGACTGTTCGGCGAGTCGACGGTGGAAGGAAAGTTCGAGACTTCGAGGTCGAGCGCTCACAGAGAAGTGGCTTGCCGAGCAAAGGTAGATCGATTTTTTCGAATTTTAAAGAGTCGTTTTTGACTACGTCACGAATTGACTCGTCCTTTTCTTGCTCATCTACGAGAAGACGGAGATCGTCGGATAGATCGAGTGCTTCAATGCGCGAGAACGCATCGGCGACTTGACTTTGTTCACCGGCCACGTGACGAATATCAGTGGTGAATTCGCTGATGAAGTTAAGGTGACGAATGCGTCGAGGGGACGCTGAGTCAATTTTCTGAAAAAACGCATGGACCAGAGGTTTGTGGTCTGTAAAAATTACAAAAGGACGAGCTTCGAGAAGCGGCTGGAAATGACGGACGGCGAAATAAATTGCCAGCAACTCACGGTCGTAGACACAGAAACGCTGCTGCGTCGGTGTGAGTGCTTTGCTGAAAAACTCTAAGGGTTTCCATAGATCGCCATCCAGCTGCTGTAAAACAGCACCAACGTGTGTGTCGGAAGCGTCACAAGCTAGTGAGATTTGAGCGTCGAAAGCAGGGTGATCGAGAATGGTGCAGTCCGCTATTGCTTTTTTGCAGTTTTCAAAAGATTTAGTGGCCTCGTCTGTCCAGTTTAGAGGAATTTTGGATGCGACTGGTTTGCCTTTCAGCAAGTCATTGAGTGGTTGCTGAATTTGAGATGACTTTGAAATGCACCGATGATAAAAATTGAACATGCCCATGAATCTCTTCAATTGCCGGATTGTGAATGGACGAGGGAAAGAGACAATAGCCTGAACACGATCGTTTTTAGGACTGATTCCTTGAGGCGTTATGTGGTAGCCGAGGAAATCTACGACTGGCTGCGCGAAAACGCACTTATCTAAATTGATTGTGATGCCTGCGTCGTCCAAACGTTGGAGAACTTCGTGAAGATGAAGTTTATGCTCTTCTTCGTCCAAAGAGGCGATTAAAATGTCGTCGACGAAAACGAATACGTAATTGAGGTCACGGAACAGGGCATCCATGAACCTTTGGAAAGTTTGGCTGCTGTTGCGGAGGCCGAAACACATTCGAGTAAACTCGAATAAACCAAACGGGGTTATGAAAGCCGTTTTGGGTATGCCCTGTTCGTTAATTAGGATCTGATAATACGCACGGTTAAGGTCTAAAGTGCTGAAAATATTTTTGCCGTGAAGGTTGTTTTGAAAATCAAGAAGATTTGGCACTGCGTAACGATCAGGCACCGTTTTGTCGTTTAAAGCACGGTAGTCCCCACAAGGGCGTATTTCGCCAATTTTCTTGTACACGACGTGTAAGGGGCTAGCCCAAGGGCTTTTAGATGGACGACAGATACCTTCGGAGACCATTTGACAAAAAATGTTTCGGACGGCATTGAACTTATCAGGCGGTAGACGACGAGCACGTGCAGTGACCGGAGAACCATTGGTCTCAATGAAGTGCTTAGGTTCTTTGAGTACAGGCGACGGTCGGATGACAAGAGGGAACTTCGTGAGAAGATCTGCGCACCAGAGAGAAGCTGGGGTAACCTGAATCGACTCAGCAGGAGAGGTCACCAGGTGGCCTTTTTGGCTAAGGCCAGTTTCCCGATCGATGAGTCTTCTCTCGTGGAGATCGACTAAAAGACCACAGTGATAAAGGAGATCAGCGCCGATAATCGGTTTTGTAACGTCGGCTAAAATGAACGTCCATGAGTAGGGTCGTCGTAATCCAAGATCAAGCGTAAGTTTTCGTTCACCATACGTGTCGATTTTGCTGTCATTTGCTGCGTAGAGCGAGTATTTGGCTGGTTGAGTCCGAGAAGAACGTTTACGAACGGGGAACACAGATACGGCGGCGCCAGTATCGACCAAAAATGTTTGTCCCGTATTGTATTCGCTGACAAACAAACGGCGGTAGGCGTTGTCAGCAACGGGCATCCGCCTCAGCCGTCGCTCCTTCTAGTTTGACGACTGACTGGGCCTCTCCTCCCAATCACACGGTTTTGAGCAATTTTTGGCTCGTGCCTTAAATTGTCTATGGTAAAAGCAAAACGTACGTGTCTGTGTCGATGGGTCCGAGAAGTTGGACCGAGTACGAGAAGAGCTTCGGGACCTCTGAACGCGGAGAGCGGCGACTTCGGCAGTCAGTTGACGGCACCATTGAAAAGAGTTCCTCGAATTGTGAGGAAGATTCAGCCGGGGGGAAGGGGGGGCTTTGACGTACGTGAATTTGGCCGACCTGAGGAGGCAGTAACTTCATTTATGCCGGAGGGCTCGTAGGCCTCAGCGAGACGGTCAGCGACACACGCCATTTTGTCCAAATCTTTGGGATCAACAGCCACTAAAGATGTCCTGCATGCGGCGAGGTAATCCGCGAAGCCATAGGTTCTTCAAAAGGTCTTGCGAGACCGTAGTACCTGCTAACAAAGTTATTTCACGAAGAAATTGCGAGGGTTTTTGATCACCTAGCTGCTTGTCTTCGAGGAGACGTTTAATACGCTCGCTCTCGGTCTCTGAGTACGTATCAACGAGACGTTTTCTCAAGTCTTCATATGGCGTATCCGAAGGATTGCGTACTAGATCAGCCACCTCAGGATCTCATAATCTAGTTTCGCTACGGTGTCTTCAAATTTGCGTTTAGAAGTCGAAATTCGGGCGGAAGCAAAGATAGCGTCTGCTTGAAGAAACCACATTTCGGGATCCTGCTTCCAAAAACGAGGTAAACGTTCCGAGACGCTGTGCACGGCGCCGAGTTCATTGAAGGAGCGTAGAAGAGGAAAATCTTCTGTTGAAGCGTCGTCCGCCTGTCCACCCTCGTTGGGCATTTTAATGCCGTGGGCGCGAAAAAGAAACACGGAACTTTAAGAAAAGACGCGAGTAAAGTACGGGGCCACCAATTTACTGAGTTATTTGGGAAGTCAGTAAGTCAACACGAGAGTGAAAGAGATATAATATTTATTGTACATAACGAAAACTATTTTATTAACGCGAGCAAGCCGACAACGAGGAATGAATAACCATAATTGTTATCTTCTATATATGTACCCCTTGGACCGTGTGGCGCTGTGTCTAGAGAAAACGCCGCCTGCTGCTACAGTATGTTTAGAGATTTATAAGGTTCATACAGCATTTCACCCCGGGCCCTGGCAGGTTCAGTGCATTTTGTGGTAGGAGAATTTTTCCGATGCTGAACATTTTGGTGGTTTGAGGATTGCGTGATTCGAGCAAATTGAGGTGGTTCGATCGTTTCACAGTTGAGGATTCGGTGGGCATTGTGGCAAGGGATCCATTTCCTTAGGATTGGGCTCCCCGAAGAGACAAATTTCGTTGGTTTGGTCTTTCCATAGCACGAAGCTTGGTGAATTTGCCTCCCTCGAACATTACCTGTGTGCCCACACGACCCCCCCCCCTCCCCGCATCATATGATGGTGTTTAAGTGGACATCGTAAAGGAATCGTCAGAACGTGCTAAATGTGATATAACCCGTGCGCTTTTTTATTTACTTGAGGTTTTATTTATTCGGTTTAACCAAAACCATTGGGGAAGGCCGTGATCCCAACTGAAGCCGTCTCCATCTACGTGAAACAATATCATCAATATCACCTTTCCCGTTTCTTTACTATTTTAACCGTTCACTTTCCCTTCTTTTCTTATTCACCCCACTCCCATTTATCCGAGGGTGGCTGAGATGACGGGGGTGGCGACCACCCCTGTCGCCCCTCCCATAAAACAAATTGACAATCAACCCACAAAGAGAGAAGATTGTACTGAATGCGAATGAACCCATCCAACACCTAACATGAAAACGGTGATAACATTGGTCTTGGGTATTTGCTGAATTCTCAATATGTGACCCAAAAAAAGGGGCAAATAAGTTGACGAAATTGTTCAGAGAAATGATTGTAAAAGAAACAAATTAAAAAAATAAAATCCAAAGCCATAACATAGTCGGCCCTCAACTCTAGAGAAAGGAGTCACGAGTTACCGACCAGTAAAAACTTTTTAACGTGTATAAAAAATAAGGCTTATTAATAATTAAATAACAAATAAATTTGACACTTTTACGTCAAACTTATGGAGCGTTTAACGTATTCTTATATAGAAGCTCACGAAAAAAAAAGTTCCAGGTCAAAACTGGATACCATGCAACTTCTTCATTACCCCAAGAAATGAAGTTTCGTTTATTTATTTATTTTTTTTATGTTTTTTTCATTGCCATTAAGATTTCACTGCAACTAGACAAGGTAATTTTAATATGTGACCTTGATCCTTGAGGCTCTCCACTGACGGTGGTGAGTCCTATTGTTTCATGTGTGCTCATGAATGCCAAAAGATTGCCTTTATAAAGTATCTCTCCAGTGCTCCCCCTCCTCCTCACAATGTAAATCAACATTATGAAAATCGTATTAACGAAAATTACAGGGAGGGATTCGTGAGGCCTGACGATGTTGATTTTTCACGCTATACGCTTCGACTCGTGTGCCCTATAGTTCGAGTAAATTATAATTAACAAACTTATCTGAAATGACTTTCAGACAGGCTCTCGTAGGAAGGCAAAGTTTTTTATTATTTTTAAACTATCGTATGCGAGGTGTTCAATACACTTCTGCGGCGCGAAAGAAATAAAAAATGATAATAAGATGAAATTCCAGTAGTATCAAAGTGCGGAATAAAGAATGAAGTCAACTTTTATAAATCGCTGCTGGCTGCCTGTGGAACGTTGGTGTGTTAGCTTCAAGTTACTCAGGACGAAGGACGCTAAAATGATTAATCTCGAGTCGTAAATCATTGCAAGTGAACTTCGCGTCGGGTTGTATACTGTACCTCGCCATACTTCATCATTTCCTCTTCAAGGCCCTTGGTGAATAAGAAAATAAGTTGCGATTGCCGCGGGAGCGACAACCGGCAAATTCAAGAGTTATAATAATATTTTTTATGCTTATAATTTCAACCACGAGAACAAATAGCCCCGGGAATCGTTCTCCACTTTTTCACCGCTATTTTCATAAATCATGTTTTATTCATCTTTTGGTATCGTTGTAATGAATGACATTTCAAATTGCAATCGAAACTGTTTTGGCCTGAGGGTGGTGCCAATCTGACCGTTTCGTTTCTTAGACATTATACCGGATCTTATAGTAGCCAGGCTCAAAAACATTTTCGGTAGAGGGCAAGGGCTGTTTTCCAATGAGTGAATGACACTATAAGAGGGCTAAGGGTTTTCCAAGTGCATGCAGAAAAACAAATTGTACCACAGTTGGTGCAGAAAAACTGACCACTTCATGAGGACAGGTCTGCATGATCGGATGACACTGGCCTCTTTGGGAAATTGGGAGGGGTCTCTTCATTCCCTAAAGCTATTAAGGTGCGCTTCTTCAAAAAGACTGTACCGTGCCTAAAGTGGAGTTAATGCGGGGAGACGGTGATTTCAGAATGAGTGTGCTGTGGAGGGCAATGCATGAGCCATAGCGGGCGGGGGAGTGGTGGAAGTTCTTCGGGGGAAAAAAGTATATTTTCTTTCATCTTGGGTGGTCTTAACTTTTTTTTAGGCCGAAGCGTGCGGTCACCCCTTGATGCTAACGCCATTGAAAACATTTTCTTTTCCAGTCCTCGCCCGACCTACCGTGATTATATTTTTGTTGTGACTGCATGAAGTATTCATTATGTGTTGTATAGTGAAGAAAAAACACGTATAATCCCATCGGGGAGTATTTAATTTACCTTTCATTCTTCGCGTACCCATCTTGATGGAATGCCATAATCGGTGACGCCTATTAAAGAAAACTTAATTTAACTCGACTTTCGATTGATTTCTCCTTATTCAGCATCACTGGATTATGCATCACGTAGCTTTTTTTCTCTCTTTTGTGTTATAATGCAACAACCCTCAGCGTAAGTGCAACAATTGCCTTCGCGTTTGTAGCGACCATTTCAATTAAGGAACCGTATGTTACGCATTTCACGCGAGATGATTTATCGGTCATTATATTTGAAGGAGCGGGCCGAGGGAAAGAGATAGGAAAAAAAAAAAAACATCCAACGCACGAGGGCGTCACGAAATACACGATAAACTCTCCAAGTTTGCGTCAAAGGTGGTCCTTTTTCCTCCTCAAATAACGAGCCATCGTGGCCCCTTGCTGCGTCGCTCCTTAAATCTCTTTCATTCCTTCTCACTCTCTCTCTCTCTCTCTCTCCACATCGCGATCTGACCAACATCTTGTTCAGATTATTAGAATGTGCATCGGTCCTATTACTCGGGACACTTTCCCAACAACTTTATATACCGGCCGTAATTCATACACAGCCGCGACTTGACTGGAAAGGAGTTATATCTTCATTTAGAAAACGTGAAACAGTTTTTCAAAGCATATCCTCATTAGCTTATCTATAAAGTTAGGCGTGTGGGACGATCCTTAATCGTTAGAATTTTGACAATTTATCTCGATCTCTCGTAATGTTAGCTTTAGTGTTACTTGCCCGTCCATAAAAATTCATCTTCCGAGGCTATATCGTATCTACAATATTAGAAACCCTTAAAAAAAAACAACTTCCACCAAGATTGATAGTTCACAATATTCAGCTATTAGCTAATGTGGTTCGGGGTAGTCACCCCCCCCCCCCCACCAAATAAGGGAGAAAAGAATACCGTTAGTTTTTAGAGGGTAGTTCACCTGCTCGAGAGTAATTTTGATAGACAGGCACAGATTGCAGGGTTAAAAGGGGTGCCTCCTCCAATTATGACGAGGGGGTAAAAAAGGTAGGTGGAAGAAGGAAGAGTTCATTATAGAAGAGAAGCACGTCTTATATACGTATACACCAACCACCTGCTGAGAGTTGTGAAAAGGGAAGCGTTATTTTCATAATACAACAGGGTAAGCGTGATTCGTGGAAAACAGTAAATTCCTGCGGCGGAGTGAAGAAAAAAACAGCCGTTATAAAGGGGTTTTGATTGAAGATTGAAGAACCTTGGAAAAGGGTAAAAAGTTACCTGTTTTGGGGAGTTAGTTACGATGGTTTTGGCGTGTTAAGATATAGCACAAATCTTTTCGCTTTAAATTTATTTACAAGACTCTTCTACCCCCCCCCCCCCAATACCAGTATGCTAGAAATATTCATAAATGTTAATACGAGGGGGTGGAGTAGCATTTTAAATTATGTACGGTAGTCTTAAGAGCAATATACGCCCTTTGGCATTCATTAGTGCGGGAGGATTTTTCATCGTCCGTGAGGGAGGTACCCCTCGAGTGCCTGGGGTGCAAGGTGGGCTCACCAAAACAACAAAAAATCCTCACCCTCTTCCCATCCAGTGACCGGGACTTTTCTACCACTTTAATATTCCTAAGAAGCTGAATAAACATTTAAGATATACGAAAGGGAAGAGCACCTGCAGATTCCACCTCTTATAATTCTGTAATTGATTAGACACAGTCGAAAAGCTAATGGGCTTGTAGCCTTTATGATTCCTCTCTTCGAGCCCCACTTCTCCATCGGGGGCACCCCTTTACAGGTATATGCATAGAAGGTGTAGCTGCGGCCTCGCGGAGTTTTGACCGTGGCATTTCTGTTGAAAATAATAATAATAAAATCGGTGTGGTCCCACCAGTGTGTTTGATGAGCTACCGATTAGAAGTCGCGGAAGGCAGAGCGCGTCATGAATGAACCGATGCGTCGGATGAATGAACGCGATATAGGAGTGTGAGGAGGAAGCGCACTCGAGTGATCATTCTGAATGAAATCACTCGGCGAATAAACACCGGCTTATTATGAGGATGTTAATGGGTGTGAGGGTGTGTCCCTGTGAACACTTAAGCAGCCTCACTTTTATCTCAATGTCTCTGCAAAAATGACTTACTCGGCTGTGAAAGTTTGACGTTTCAACTTTCAAGTTATCCTCAAAATGGGATAACATTCGCTGACTTAATCTGCCTCCAGGAGGCTCCAGCCTCCTGTACGTTCTTCCTCAAGATAATCCCTAAACCCTTATAGATCCGTGCAATGTCCCCCTTCGTCAATTTTATCCCAAAATTCAAGTGCATAAAGCCGAAAATTCAGCCTGACAAGCTATTCCCGCCATAGGCTCGTTTTGACCAAGGAGCCGGCTGGTATTCTGAAATGTTTCGCATATCGTCCGATGGAACGACACGAGAGAACCCGTAGAGAAGAGAAATGGCCTAAAATCTCACTCAATTTCCCGGGTTGAGAACCCCCCAAAATGCTGCGGTCTCATGTTCTGAGCTTTGCTGTGTATGAGCCTTCTTCTTCCCTTGTATTGTTAGAGGTTTACAGTCGTTTGGAATGTCCGTCCACCCGTCGTCCGTTGGTTTGAACTATTCTGTCGTTTCGTGCTTTGCAGTGGTTGGTCCCGTGCTGTGGTTGTGCCATTTTTATTTTTTTTATTTATTTAAGGTTGAAATTCAGGTATAGGTCGATTGTAGTGTCGACGTGTGTGGAAAAATTCGTGTGCGAACATGTACAGTAAGTGATCAAAACGGTCCTGGCATCACAGAGGGAGGGATAAACATAGGCCATTTTTTCTCGAAATTGGAGGCGAGCAGCGCCACCAGCGCTCAGGCCGTGGCAGAAAGAGAAACCAAAAAAGCAGGGGCTCAAAGTAAACAAACACATTAGATTGTATGGTGATTGGGATTACAAGTAGTTTGGTATTCACGACAATGTTCAGAATAGGTGAAATTTGTGAGGCATGCGATTGCAACCCAAAATCAAGAAACTTCAAGGAGGCTGAAGAAGTAGTTGCAGCCGGCCACGTACTCCTTACGGGAAAATTACCGTCGGACGGAGAAAGCGTTCTCCTAGCTTGTATTGTGAGGAGTGCTTCATCACCAGAAAAAAGTTATCAAGTTGAGGGCAAGCTGTCCAGCCACCCCGATGGCTTGAAAATTGTTAGAGTAAAGTGCAATTGTAAAGCTGGCAGCTCAGGCTGTTGTAAACAAGCGATTTCTCACTGCAAATTGAAATTTGGATCAATTTTGCACAAAGATCAAAGGGAAATTCTCTTACTTCTTCCATGAACAGCCGTGTAATGAGTCTCAGACAAGAAATCCGAAGGCTTGAAGTGGTTGGAGCAGACGACGGCATACTTGGGAGTCCGTTTGCCCATTCTTAGCTTTATCTCCCAAAGTTTTCGCCTATTCACTTTTTGCCTCTCGAAGCCTTCGGAAATTACCACGAACTCCGTCGGACGAGGGAAAGCATGGAGACTGACACCGTCTTTAGTCCCCAAAGAGCATCCATAAACACAACATGTGGTCCTCATTGGCTAAGCGAAACAAAATGAAATCACAACTATTGGCGAAGAAATAGGACACTTTTGCTTACCACGGAGATGACAGGCCCACGTCTTGAAAGCTATGCCATGATCGCCCCCACGCAATATTATGAACAATGCACAACTTTGGTTTTTTCTCTCCCAATCACCATACAATCTAATGTGTTTGTTTACTTTGAGCCCCTGCTTTTTTGGTTTCTCTTTCTGCCACGGCCTGAGCGCTGGTGGCGCTGCTCGCCTCCAATTATAGGCGTTTCTAGAGATACTATAGATACAGGTAAAAGCAATGTTTGATAAGACTGACGCCATTTCTGTTCTGGATAAGAAAACCGCTAAAAAGAAGTATATTTTAAAAATTTGTTTTTCTGTTTCACAAATTCTTTTAGTCAGCGTGTAGTATAAAAAAGAAACGTGCATTACCGGCACGAGGAATATTGTTGTTCCAAACTTTTTCATGCGCTAGGTGAGTGTTATTGTAAGAAATAACTTTATTTTATAGAATTCAAGGGTTGGAGTTCAGCTACTTTGATGTTTAATTCGAATCATGTTTCATGTTAAACTTTGAAGGGCTTTCGACGCTCCAACAACTTACTTGTAATGCATTCGTATTCGATAGTAAATAATGTTTAAATTTTTTTTGACCGATCCTGCCGGCGTTTTCGTTGTCAGCGACGTTTCGTCGAGGGATCCTCGACGTCCTCAGGCTTCTTTTTTTGGCTTTTGTTTGTAATTGTATTATTACAATTAATATACATTACAAACAAAAGCCAAAAAAAGAAGCCTGAGGACGTCGAGGACCCCTCGACGAAACGTCGCTGACAACGAAAACGCCGGCAGGATCGGTCAAAAAAAAAAAAAAATTAAAAACCAGATATCACTCCTGCCTCCAAAATAAAAAATCAGTAAATAATGTTTCTTTCGAGCCTACATCGAACCATCATTGATTACAAATTTTCGGGCACATCCATAACGGCGTAGCCAGACCTTGTTCCAGGGGTGGGGCTTCTCAGGAGCCAGATGTCAGATGCATCATAACATGGTACGTGTGTAACGTACATTACAATGTTGCAACATAATCCTGCCTATTGCATTCAGAGAATAGTTCCAGCGTGAGGGCTAGGGTTGCCAGATACCCGAGGATCTATGTTCGGAGAGGGCCCAACTGGTTGTGTAATAGCCATTTACTGCTGTGTGAAACAGTCAGTTTTTTGGGTGAATTAGCCGGTTTTTGAAAAATCACGATTCCGGGGTTCCTGCTCTGTTTCAGGGATAAAACTGCTGTTTTTGGTAAGTGAATTTCTGATTTGAGAAACAGCTTTTCTGACGTTGTCTATGGTTTATGAACATGAATGGACATTTCCATGATGAATAGCCAGTTTGAGGAGCCTATAACTGTTGCCGAACCTAGTTAGTTTATGTGGTGACAAAAAGTCAAGTTTTTTGACATTAGTGTCCTTCTCTGTGGAGAAATTGACAGCTTTTATACGTTAGAAGGCTTATACCAACAGCTTTGAGTACGGTGGTCTCTAACCGAGTTTTGTGTTCCGTGAGAAAAATAACCATTTTTTATTTTTTCAGTAAATTAACGACCTCGAAAACCGGCTTTTAAGATTATTTCTTTTCAGCTAATTTACTTTTTCTAAAAGGAAATTCATACTCAGTGTGGTTAAAGTGAAAGAATCATGACTAAATTGCATTAATTGCCAGAAATTCAACTGATAAATTAGGTTCACAGACTTTCTTCAGGTAGATTAATGGTTGGTTCGTGGTCAGTTGTCTCACTCTCACTGGATTCGCTTTCAAGTATAGGGGAGGGCAACATCCCCCTCTGGCTATGCCCGTGTATCGTTCTACAACTAATCAGTCATACGAACTGTTTTTTCTTATACCTACTAATATTTATATGCCTGTTAACTTGAACTTTGAACCCACCCTACACCATCGCGTTCAAAGTCACCCAGTCAGTGGGTATCCGGACAAATGGGTGGGCCGGGAATTTACTCTAAAAATTCCCCGCTTCATTTGCAGAGATCCTGCTTCTGACAAATTGGGGACCCACCATAGAGATAATATAACTTATATGCAGGGGCGGACTGGGGTGTCGAGGCGCAGGGGGGGGGCCTTGATTAAGGGGGCGCCGTTTGCATGAGCTTCAGTTTGCGACTGATAACGCAGTGGCGTAGAGTTTGGGGGTATAGGTTGGGGAATACATAGCCATAAATTGGCGACTTTTCTCACTTTTAACCTCAAAGTTGCCTTCAGAAGCCGCGAATTGGCGTATTTTCAATTTTTTATGCAAATTGAATTTTTTCACAATTTTAGCCACGAACAGGGGTGGGCAAATTACAGCTTTTTGAGTAATTAATTACAAATTACTTCCAAAAAAGAGGATTATTTACAAATTACCAATTACTTTTCACTTCCACGAATAATTAAAAATTACAATTACTGTAATTGAATTACTTTTTCAATTACCAATACCCAAGAGCTGGATTTGTGGAACACCAAAGCGTCTTGCTCTTGTTCACTGTCATTTTTTTAGTGCGTCCAGCCAACAATCGAACGTCAGAACAGGTCTTTGAGATAGGAAGCAGGAACAGCATAGCCCCAAGATGCCAAGCGCGTCGAATGAGTAGGGTAGCGAAATGTCCGGGGTCGAATTTGCTAATTTGGCTAATTTTGCCCCACATCCCGGCCTGCGAACTGTCACGGGGAATCCCGGATAGTCATAGTCCCGGATTCTTTATGTGTTTCTTTGAAACAGTGCATGCGATACCTAACTCTCAAAGAGCTTTGCAATGGCAGCTTCATGTTGTTCGATATTTTTGTGCTTTGAGAATTTTGTGGTTATAGCTATTTTGATTGGAGTTTCTTGTGGTTCGAGCTTTTTGTGGTGTCAGCTTTCTGTGGCTCCAGCTTTTTGTGTTTGGGGCAGGGGTGTGGGTACGGGGGATATGGGGGATAGATCCCCCCCCCCCAGAGCCACAAGTATACTGACGAAGGAGCACTAGTACCATAACGAAGAGCCCCATAAAATCTTCATGAGCGTTTCACGTTGAAGTTAGATTTAGCAGATTTTCTGGACTTGAAGCAGCCCGAAAAGGTCCGAGTACCTCCAGCTTTATCCTTGGACTTCAGACCCAACGCAGTAGTTGGGTCTGCGGGACCCCCCTTACACAGGTACGGGGGGGGGGGTTCACCCCGGACCCTCTATCAGACAAAAATCGGTAATATTCGTGGCTATAGCTGCTAAAAAGCACTGATTCGTGGTCTCGCGATGCAACTTCCAGACTACAATTAAGAAAAAAATCGCTGATTCGCGGTACATGGAGGCCATTCTACGAATGAATTGTGGAAATCAACGCAAAAGTGTTATATTTGGGCAAGCCAATATTGACAAATAAAAGACGCTTTCAGGTTAAAATTGGAC
Organism: Corythucha ciliata; assembly: GCA_038030265.1. Lineage (NCBI taxonomy): Eukaryota > Metazoa > Arthropoda > Insecta > Hemiptera > Tingidae > Corythucha > Corythucha ciliata. The sequence goes on along the minus strand of CM075939.1, from coordinate 55,624,809 downwards.
AAAAATGGCAAATTCACAACTGAAATGGCGTAAAATCACCCATTTGCGTATGAAAAAGGGAATAGGATGGCCGCAAAATTAGCACAAAACGCTATTTCACAGCTGAAATTGGGAAAAATCGCTAATTGGCAATTTGCTGATATAAATTTATGGAAAAACGTTAATTCACGGATACAAAATGAAGAAAATCACTAATTCGCTGCAAAAATTGAAAAAGTCACCAATTAGCCCAGCTAAAATTAAGAAAAACTTTAATTTTCAGTTCAAATTGTGGAAAAGTGCTAATTCTCAGTTAAAAATGAAAAAAGTTGCTAATTTGCAGCTTAAATTGAGTCAAACGCCAATTCTTGGCAAAAATTGACAAAACTCGGTAGGTAATGCACGGGTTGGAGACGCTACCACGCAGTTAAAATTTAGAAAAAGCGAAAATTCGCAGCTAAAATGGTGAAACATCACTAATTCTCGAATTAAGTGTCTTGAAATTTATAATTTAAAATTATGATTTTTTGACAGAAATGGATGGATAGATGTAAATTTTTTTGGTTTGAAAAAAACTTTACATTTATAATTTAAATTCGCACCTTCTGAAGGCATTTTTGTGGCTAAAATGCAGAAAAATGGCAAATTCATGCATGGCTATAGTATAATGTTAAAAAATACGCTAATTCACGGCTAGAACTGAAAAGAAGCAATAATCTATACCTATAAAAGTTATACAGGGTGTAACGGGAAAATGGGGCATAATTGAAATGGGTGATTCTACATCACATGTGGGTCCAAAATGACTATATGGACCATGGTCCGAATATTAACCGTTTCCGAGAAAAAGTTTTCTGATTGTCAATGCATCAGGCGTTTTTTTTCGAAACTCGGGCGGTATCTTAGCAACCATTGATCCTGGGGAAATTCCAAGGACACCGTTGGAAAGAGCACAAAATTTTCTTCAAGATAATTGTAAAGTTAAGGTAGTTCGTGAAATTTGGACACCCTTAACGCTCAGCTGAATAGCCACTTCCTTGAATTTCTCTATTCTTACTTGTCATTCAGCCAGCTGCCATTTTACAAACAGCTCTCGGACGAAGATGTTAAATGTTAAAAAATACGCTAATTCACTGCTAGGAGTGAAAAGAAGCAATAATCTATACCTATAAAAGTTATATAGTTTTGCTAATGCGGTGGTAAAACGTGAAAACCGCTAATTTGCGGGTAATATTTAGAAAATGAAATAATCAGCCTGGTCAAAATAAGAAAAAGTTTAATTTTAAGCCTAAAAATTGAGAAAATTGCTAATTTGCGGCTAAAAATGGAAAAAATCGCCAATTTACAGCTGAAATTGCGCCAAACGCCAATTTGTGACTGAAATTGAGAAAATTCGCTAATTCACAGGTTTGAAACGCTACGACGCGCCGCCGCTACAATTAAAAAAAAAAGGCTGATTCGCGGTTGAAATTGAGAAAAATTCTGATTTGCACCAAAAACTGAATACACGCCAATTTGCGGATTCTGAAGGCAAGTTTTCAGGCTGAAATTGAAAAAAAATGCCCTTTTGTGGCAATAGGTGAAGAAACCGCTAATTCGCGAGTACACAGAAAAATCGCTCATGCATTGCGTATGGTGGACCAAAAAAATCCTAATTCGTGTAAAGTCCCCTAATTTTGCGGCTAATATTGAGGAAAACACTTAAGAAAAACGTAAATTCCCAGCTGAAACTGAGAAAAGTGCTAATCCCCTGGTAAAAAAAATTAAAAAATCGGTAATATGCTGCTAAAATTTGAGGAAAACGCCAAAACTCGTGGATAATTAAGAAACATCGCTCACGGGAAAAAAACGATACTTTGCTGCTAAAGTTGAGAAAATGCGCAAATTCATGGCAATGGAAGGGGGTGGGGCAAAACCGCTAATCTGCGGCTGAAATTGAGAAGAACGATACACTCGGCCAAAATTGAAAAAATCGCTAATTTGCGGGTAGAGTCCAAAAATCGCCCTTAACTGAGAGATTGAGGCTATGATTAGGCCAGCAAGATGTCCAGAGAGTTTGCTGGCTGGGTGGAATGATGACTGAAATGTGAAATTACCCCTCCTCTCACCCTTACGAGATTTCAATCTGACCCCCCCCCCCCCCCCCGAGGACAAATTCCTACCTAAGCCACTGGTTTGGGGTTTGAAACTTTTGTACTGTTTTTCTCAAATTTCAAATTGGCAACCCTAAGCTCGAGGATATCGCTCGTGTCATAATTGCTTTGAAACTCTTATTTTTCAGAGAATTTCATGCAAAAACTCCTCCAAAAGCTCCAAGTAAGGCGCGAAATAGTACCCGCTGAGTTTTCGAAGTAATATTGGCTCTGAAGATGGAAATGTAATTGGTAATGGTTAATTACAAATTACTTCGGAAAAGTGCTTTTAATTACCAATTACAATGGCGTGTTGTTATCAATTACAAATTACCAATTACTAATTGTAATTGAATTACGTATTTCAATTACTGCCCAGCCCTGGCCACGAATTAGTGATTTTCCTTAATTTTACCCGCGAATTGTCGATTTTTCTTAATTTTAGCAGCGTAGTAGCGTTTCCAACCCGTGAATTAGCAAATTTTCTCAATTTTGGCCACGAATTGGCGTTTTTCGCAATTTTAGCTGTAAATCGGTTTATTTTTTCAATTTTTTGCCGCAAATTAGCATTTTTTTTACATTTTAGCACCACGCCATTTTTCGTTACTTTTAGCTATAGATCAGCGCTTCTTCTCAGTTCAAGCCGCGAATCAGAGGTGTTTTTTAGCATTTTATTAGCCATGAATATGCCGTTTTTCTCAATTAGCCACTTTGGCTTCAGAAGGCACGAAGTCGAGAATTTAAGTTATAAATTTTACCACAATTTTGTCCGTGAATTGGTGATTTTCCTTAAGTTTAGCCGAAAACTGGCACTTTTTCTCAATTATAGCAGCGCAGTAGCGCTTCTAGCCCGTGAATTCGCGAATTTTCTCAATTTTAGCCACGAATTGGCGTTTTCCGCAATTTTAGCCGCATATTAGCCATTTTTTCCATTTTATGTATTTAAGTTAGGAATTTTACCACAATTTTGTCCGCGAATTGATAAGCACAGATATTCGTTTTTAATCTATTATTTATGATAATCTGACGATGGTCTGAGAGGGGCGCCACTCCCAAGGGGCGAAAGGGTGGTTTGGACACCCACTGTCCAAGGGGCCAGTCAGCCACTGCTTATATTGTATAATATTATCTCTATGGGGCCCACCAATCTGTCAGAACTATAATCGGAAAAATTGGTGGCCACTGATTGGTTCGAATAGGCCAGCCGTTCGCTCCTCTCAAGGCGGGCTTTCCGAGTCATTTCTCCTGAGCTTATAGGCACGTCATTTGGAACAGGGTTTTCTCTGAGCGTTCGTTATCGTACACCCTGTAGATTATGATTTTATTAGTTTATTCTAATTCGAATTATTTTCCATACCGGGTGATTCTGGACAAGATGACCGAATTGTTTATGATTTTTTTCGGAAATAGGTACACTGTTATTAGAGAGTGTCGACCGACCCGGGAAATTCGGGAAACCCGGGAAAAGTCCGGGAATTCTCAATGGTCGGGAAATATCCAGGAATCGCCTCTTGCTTGATTTGAAAATGAATGAGAATGAGAATTGAACGATCACCATACCGATCAATGTAAGTATAGGAACTATCATTTAATTTTACAGAACAGACCCATTGAAAACCAATCAAGGCTAAGATTGTGTGTAGGCTGTAGTTGTAGTGCGGAACTTAACGTCATCAACCCTGCAAACAATTATTAAACGATGACACTTCGATAGATTGTTCTATAGAACTGTAAGATAATGTTAAGACCAGTTACCCTTCTGTTACCATATGCAATCACAGCCCACCGCCCCCACCGGTGGTGGATCTAGGCCTATAGGCGGGTACATCAGACCTGAACGCCGGGGGCGAATTCCAAGCTGTTTGCGGGGGCAATTCGCTCCATTCCAGTTTGTAGGGTCCGCATTACTATTTCAGTATGAATAATTCAATACAGTTGCAGACTTGCGATGAGTAGGCTGGCCGGGTATGGCCAATGGAAAGGGCGTGGACGGTAGATAAGTATCAAATGGCGGAACTGCCTCCGTACCGTAAAGAACTCCACTGGGCCACTAATCGTAAGTATAAATTAACGCCTCCGCCTAAATTAGTCAAGTTAGGGAAAATATGTGAAAAGAACTTACTTCGCAAAGGCGTGAATATATATTTCGTGGGCTTCCAGCCGCCTCCTCGCCGGCAGTTGGCTTGCCACTTTTTTCTTCTCTCCGCCTCCGTGGGAAAAATAAAAAATCGGTGGCCCCAAAGAGTGCTGTTGGTATAGTTAAATGCTGCACACCCGACCATTTTTATAAGTATTCGCTGAATGAACGTTCAATAAGAAAGAAATGAGAAACACCGAAATCCAATTTCAACAAACACCAAAGATAGTAGTCTGATACGTTATCCAGAACAAAAATGGTGGAGCCCGGGAAAAGCTTTATCAAACGTCGCCTCTACTCGTCTTTATAGTATCCTTAGCGCAAGGTAAGTAAAGTAAGGAGGTAGCGCCGTAACTGAAAAAGGTGGGAGAGCCGCGTCATCCAGATGGACCTGCCTTCAATGTTCTCAAAAAGGAGGTAGCGCTAGTGATGGGTCAAGGGAAAAAACCCATTGGGAATATTCCCGTTTTTTGGGAAAAAACCCGGTTTTTTCCCAAGAAAGTATTTTCCCACCCGAATTGGGTTTTTATTAGTTCAATTTGAATAGAACTTATCACTGCAGAAATTGAAGAATTCAGCCTCGAAGCGTGAGTTTTTTTCCTCGCGCAGCCTCTTGTAACCTTTCCCTCAACTCTGAGAAGTCTCTATCTGCTCCATAGAGATAATTCATCTCGCATTACGCCACATTGAGCTAAAGGTCGCTGAAAATTTACCTCGGTCGTCACTTTCCAAGAATGAACAGTCCCTGATTCTACGAAAACTGAAAGACAGAATTGACTCCAGCGTTAAAAGTAGTATTCATTACGCTGCGACACTCCTGGGCCCATCATCATAGGGGACGCTGCTGAGCAAGACGAGCAAATAGAAGGCATTAAAAAATCATAAGGTTGCCACACAGATGAAGGTTAATGTCGACAAAGCGATGGTGGATTTGGCCAACTATCGTTCCAAGGATGGACTCTGGGGGAAGACATTTTTGTGGGAAAGTGCCTCGGCGGTCACGCCAAGTGTTTGGTGTCAAGGACTTTGTTCGACTTCAACTTTGTCTTCCGTTGCGGTTAGAATTTTATCAGCTGCGACAGAAAGATCCTTTAGCACGTTTTCTTGAATGGACAGCAAAAAAAAAAAAAAAAAAAAGTTTAACGACTGATCAAGCCGGAAAACTGACCTATCTGTCCCACAATTGGAAAATTCAAAATCTTCGAAGAAGCAAAAACAGAAAGCAGTGACACCTCAAACCTTCTTGGACGCTGGGATACCGAAAACAGGTTCGGCAGGCAAATTCGCACTTCATTTTTCAAAGGTCCAACGAAACTGATGCAACGGCATCTGAATCATCATCATCGTCAACAAACGAGGAAACCTCTGGCGATGAATTCCAATAGAAAAATTAATCGATATTTGGTGGCAAGGCTCGGCTTCAGCTTTGTCTCCCGTAACGGTTAGAATTTTAACCATTTTTGTGTAAACAGAGAGTTCGTATGATTCTATGGGTGCAATAAATACCTATAGTCGTTTGTTTATTATTCATTTGCTGAGTCTGTTGCAACATTCAGTGAAAAACGGATAAAAACCCAGTATTTTCCCAAATTGGGTTTTTTCCCGGTTTTTTCCCAGGGAAAAAACCCGAAATTTTATTTTCCCGGTGTAAACCCATCACTAGGTAGCGCCGATACTGACCGATGCTCCTGCCCTCTTTTTTTTTTTTTTTTTTTTTTTTTTTTTTTTCATTAATGGAAAACCGACTTCATTTCTGAACTGTCAAAGCTGAGACTCCAATAAAATAAAATGAATTTCTGCGTGGGTTCCTCAAAGTTTCAACTATCACAGATGCTCGCATAATAAAGTCGCTTTAAGAGCCTAGCGTGACTTCCGAATATTGTTGAGTCTTCGCCAATATCAGTTATTTTGTTTTGTTCAAATAGCGTCGAATTAGCGCCTTGGCATAGTTGCTTCTCTGTTGTACATAAATTTGAACTTTGAATGCCAACGAACCAATTATTTAAAAGAAAAATAAACACTTTCCCATGAGTTCTTCAATAAAACTAAACAAGACTAATTTGGGAATTGTTATCACTCGTTATCATAATGTTGTTGCCCGAGAAAAATAAAGGAATAATTTTCTGCAATGCTTCGAGCCTCAATCAACCATCAATCACGTTTGGATGACATAGTGGGGGGTCCATCTGAGTGACGCGACATTTGGGGGGAAATCCCCCTCGCCTATCAGTTACGGCGCTACCTCCTTTCTTTACTATCCTTGTCCTTAGCGTTTCTCGTGATAAGATAGAGATAAAAGTAAGGAACCTTCAAAGACGAGTAGACGCATACGCGGCTATGTTCGCTCTTATCAGTTTAATCAGAGCTCTACAAAGCATCAATTGGAGGCGAGCAGCGACGCCAGCGCCCTGCCGGTCAAACTAAAGTTAGTGAGATCAAAAGTAAACAAACCCTCGTGATAGCGTTAAAGTAATAAAAGATCTGTGATTTTCATTAAGTTCGCCGCCCGCAGGAGATCTAGAATACGTTTATCTATATTGAGTTGCATACCTTGACTGCCCCGAAACCCGTGAGTTCAATAAATAAATGAGTTCAGTGGCCCCTATACCTTCTTTTAAGGTCGTTGATTGAGCTGGCCTTACTTTTCGTATTTGTTATGATTGTTTCAAGTCCACATTCCGCTTATTTGTGTTACCCTTGCTTTTCTAATGAAACAAAAATGTCGATAAAGGCTCTGAGCGTGTTGTCTGTTGGTCGAGTATCAGACGTCTGTGGTCACACCACCTTTCATGCATGCGTCCTATCCCACACCGGCCGTGCATTTTTAGATCGGTATGGGGATCGTAATATGCATTACTACCTTATAATTGACGGCTATTACGGTTCTCATCCCTCTCAGATTGTGTTTCCACCAGCTCCGATTGGACATGCATGAGCGGTGTCGGACCGGAAGCGTGCATGATAGAGGTGTGAACCATGCTGTATGAGTTCTACAAAATTGTGTGGGTGTTGCTGTGACTTGTGTCCCGTGTCAAAGCCTCATACATTCCTTTGTCATTCGATATTTTAATAATTTCGTTTTGTCTAGACAATGAGGGTCATATGCTGTGTATATGGCTGTTCTTTGGGAACAAAAGACGGGGTTAGCCTCCACAACTTTCCTCGTCCCACGGAATTCGTGTTGTCCGAAGGTGCAAAAGTGAACAGGCGAAAACTTTGGGAGGTACGGTTGAGGATGGGTAAACGGACTCCCAAGTACGCCGTCGTCTGCTCCAAACATTTCAAGGCTTCGGATATCTTGCCTGAAACGACTTATACTGCTGTCCGTGGAAGAAGTAAGAGCTCTTCTTCTCCATCATTTGAAACGTGATTTGTAGGTACACCTTTCCAATTGCAGAGAAAAACCGTTTGAAAAAGACTGCTGTGCCTTCGATGAACCTCCCGAAATCGAGTTTCACGCGGAGTCCAGTCAAGTCCCGAAGACGCACACGCCAGATGAGGCAATGCCAAAATTTGTAAAAACTCTCCTCTTTCACTTTGGTTTCAAGCTAGAGTAATTTTGTTCTGTGCACCATTTCAGGATTGACTCTTTGAGGAGTCTTGATGTGGCGCCTATGGACCAAGAACCGGAGGTCAAATTACATAGGTAACGTGTTACTCTTATGATAGCGCACTAAAAGGTCATTTTTACAACATTTTCTCACTCCTTTTTATTCGGGTTATACAATCGAGCGGGGCAAGTGTTCAAAAAACGACCCAAGCGTCCCAAGTCTTGCACAACCTCCTGTGCCAAAATGACTGACGGTTTTGAATTTTCCAGTAACAACGATGAAAATCTCAGCCAGGTTGAATCACCGCTTATGATGCTATTGAGAGGTTGGTTCTACTAAATTTCCAAAAAATGTAGTTTGTTGATTTCGGTGATTTTAAAATTAACGTTATTGTGTTACCAGCGGCTGACTGCTTAGAGGCAGCTGAAGGAAGGCAGCCACCCAAAACCTCTTTGGGTGAGAACAAATTCCAAAATCCTAACCTCTCGTGGTCCGTCTTCTACGATAGAATCCCAGTTGCTTATGCCTGATTTGGCATTGACAACTGATTTTTTCCGTACTTATGCTGCATTATTTGGCAGGCAATGAATGCAGGATTCAATTTATGTTTTGTAACTTATGCACTTTTGGTATTATTTCGTTCTGCAGCTCGCGCTGGTCGCTACTTACAGCTGCGTGTTAAAATTAACTATTTCAACTTTTACAAGTGGAGCGCTGGACGCTATTACCGCCACATAAACCGGTAGATGCATGCAATGATTAAATGCCGGTGTCTTTCTGAAATGTAATCCTATTCCCATGTTTTCACAGATGTAGCGACACAAACGGCAGAATTCATTTCAATTCCCACGGTCAAGGCGCTTAAGGCCTTGACAGGAATTCCGTCTTTTGAATTTCTAGACGGGTTAGCCGAATTCATGGATACTCAGCTTCCGACGAAGACCCAGTTGACGAGCAAGGAAAAAATTGTTGCTACGATGTTAGTAATTAAGTTAGGCCTAAGATTTTCGGAATTAAGTTTTTTGTTTCCGTCCAAAAGTAGGCATAGTATAAGCCGTTATTTTAATGAGACAATCGACTTTCTATGTTTGGCGTTCAAAGATTACATTGTCTGGCCGTCTCAAGCTGAAATTTATTGTAATATGCCTAGTTGCTTTAGGAACTTCGAGAGCACGCGAGTAGTTCTCGACTGTACTGAATTTGAAGTCGAGAAACCTCGTTCCTTAGACTCTCGTATAAGAATGTTCAGCCACTATAAAGGCAGACATACTTTAAAACTTCTCATAGGTATGTCACCTGCCGGGCTGATTACATATGTCTCGAATGTGTACGGGGGCCGTGCTTCTGATAAAGCAATTTTTAATGAAAGTGGACTTGTCGATATACTCCAACCAGGGGACGCCGTAATGGTGGATAAGGGGTTCAGAATTACGGAAACCCTCGACGCCCGGGGAATCAAATTATTTCAGCCACCTTTTATAAAAGGAGGCTGCTGTCTGACCAAAAGTGAAACCGTTCGAACGAGGCAAATTGCTCAAGCTCGAGTTCACGTGGAAAGAATTATCCAAAGGGTAAAAATGTTCAAATTGTTGAGCAACAAAATACCATTATCTCACATTCGAAACATAAACAAAATTATCAGAATCGTATGTAGCTTAGTTAATGTAACTACCCCTGTGCTAACTGATGATAAATTCTTGATTTATTGAGAACGTTTAGTTTTTGTTTTTTTTACTTGATTATGTAGTATGTATTATGTAGTATGTAAAATTAAAATAGTATTCAATGTATTAAGTTAGTAATTCAAAGTAGTAAAGTCAGTACATAATAGTCATTTATTAGGACGTTTTCCACACCCACAAAAGAAAGGCAATAATTTTGAAAAATACGTCGTGCCAAGAACGGTGCTTAATTCAATAATGAATTCATCATCCCTCGCAACTTCCACCTCAAAAATGTCATCATCCCGCGAGGAATAAACAATGAAAACCGCTCGAGTTAAATTCGTGATGGCCAATGTAAATTGTATTTGACCGTAATAGTGGTGTTTCTTGCGTAGCTCGTACGTGTCCACGTTTTTATCCAAGAACCTGCAATTATGAAATAACTTATTTAACACCAAGTACATTTATGACGAAGAGCAATGATATCACATGAGTCACGTTTTACCGATTTGGGTAAAGTTTTCCATCTGTTATTGTCGACAATAACTCCTGTAGACCCAAATTCTTTCCGGCAACAGGGCACTTTATCTCAATAACGTGTGACGGACTGCCATCAATAAAAACAACTCCATCCGGACTACAGCCAAACCACGGCGCGTTGTGGGGAACAATGAGGCCACATGCCACCATCTCTTCGTCCGCATGCCTTCTTTCGTACGCTTTGCGAGCAAGACTTTCGGCAGCTAACCCGTAATTTAACGCCGGCAGGTCAAGACTTGGGGGCGACGTAAACTCCAGTGCCTTACGCTCCCAATCTGCATCACCGGTCGCTCCTTTCCCTCGAGAATATGTCAAAAGGGAGTAACATCTGCTAGCTGAAATGAGTTCAATTAAAAGTGAGTAAGCAATCCACGTTCAGTAGAGGCAAGGACTCACCAGTTATCCTCCGTTTTCTCTCACGTTGCCATGCGTCGTGGGACAACAGGGTGGTCAAACAAATCTGTAAGGTATCCGTACCCTCCATTGATTTCAGATTGAGATACAGCAAGTTTTCACCTGAACAGTATCGTCATTCCCCCACAGCGCGTTGTCGTTGACCCAAGCACACAGGGATCTTAAACGATCTTCTTTGGGGAGAGATCGACGGCCTGAAATAAAATCTTCCATCAACTAACCGCTCATGAGTCATGGTTAGGTAAAGTTACCATTCACCTTTTTGATGTTTTGCGAGTGCCGAATTCGGCAGCAACTCGTACAACTTTGGTGCACGTTTTCCCTCGAATGAGGGAACAATATCAACTCTCATCTCCGGAAAGGAATGGGCCGGTACTGCTTTATAATTTTTTTTACTCTCCTTCAACCAGGAGCAAGTCAAATCAGTGGCCGAAATTTCCTCGAGGTCGTCAATACTTGGCAACCTACAATGAATGCTACTTGTAGTACAAGAAGATGTCTCAAAGCACAACACGAAATTATAAAAAATAAAACATACCGGCTGACTGACATCAAGGCAGCAACGACGTGCTTGCAGGCACCCGAACTGCCTGCCTTACAATTGCCCTTTAGCGAGCTGATTTTCAAGCCTTCGGGCTGGCTCGCTTCAACACCTTCTACCTGGTAGCTCTTGTCAGGTGACGAAGAGCTCCTCACGATGCAGGCGAGACGGAGTGCGGATTGGCCATCCCCTGGCAATTTCCCCGTGAGGAGGACGTGGCCAGCCGCTATAAGTTCCTCAGCTTCTCGGAAATTTCTAGATTTCGGAGTACAATCGCACACTTCACAAATGCTTTCTATTCTTAACATTATCGCAAGAAAAAAATTGAAAAAATGTGAAAAAATGAAGAACCGCGTCGCTTGCTCCCTTGTAATCAAGACTGATTGTTTACTGTTAATCTCACTAACTTTAGTTTGACGGGCAGGGCGCTGGCGTCGCTGCTCGCCTCCTATACGATGGGGAAGCGAGGTTCGATTTTTCAAAGGTAATTCGACTCATAACAAATAAGAAGGTTAGAACCCACCTCACCCCCATTCAATGTTTAGAAGAAGTAAGGAGGAGTCTAGTCTCCAACTTCTGCCGTTTCGTTTAGATATTTTTTGTGTTGGTTAAAGTGAATAGTCCCTCGCCTTTTTATTTGTTTATTTTTTCGGAGATAAGAAAAATGGCTCGTGAACTTGGTGCCCGGCGAAGTAAAGGCTCACAAAGGAGAAGCCAGCTTTAAAAAAACCATGTTGATATTGTTCTACGATGATCGTTGTAGATTGCAGTCATCGCAGAAAAACTGTAGCGGCTGAATTGAATACGAATATGTCAAAGAAGAAAGGGCAGTCGTTTCTGAAACGCCGAACACTGAATCCCACTAAAAACTTTAAAAAAACACACACAGTGTAGTGAGCTCAACGGCCAGAAAATAAGTTTTCATGGGTGATGGTGATACTCACAGTTTCACAAGTGCTGTACACCGTACCCTGTGTCTCGAGTTTCTTGTCACCCGAAAGTCATCAATTTCGACTAATCCCGGAAGAAACCAAACCCGACATTCGTGTGCTTTTGACGGTGATCTCTGGAGGGTGTAAATGTGTCGAACACGTCTGTTATGACTTCAAAAGCATAATTTATTATAATCAACTCATAAATAAACGATTCAATTTGACTACACGAAGTGTTTTTACCGTGAGCTGCGCCGGAGTGAAAAGACATTTTGGTTATCTAGAATTCTAGAGAGAGGTGAGGAAAATAATGTTCATCTGAAGCCGGACGGATTCAAAAAATCAAGTAGCCCCTGTCGATTGCGAATCAGGTCTTCCCGACACTAATTATTACGTAGAGAAACTTAAAAAATTTGTGAAAAACAGTGAACTGCCTTAAAACGTGGGATTTGTATCAATAATGTCAAACTGTCCTAGGGGTTGATGATAAGGTGATAAGGTTTATTATGAGTCGAAACTTCCCCGACGTATAAAAGGTGGATTTAACAAGGCTGATAATTGATAAGAACGAACATATCAATTATCAGTAAGTAAAATCCACCTTTTGTTGATGTTTTATGGATGTCAACAAACCACCCCCAACCATTCTTATGAAACTGATAAGAACGAACATGGCGCCGTATGCGTCTACTCGTCTTTAAAGGTTCCTTAATAAAAGCACTGATAAGATGATAAGAAAAATTCGGCGTGCTTTACCCATCAGGGGAAACGCCTAGAGTTTTGATAAACAATGACCCTGGGTTGGGTTTGGTTATGTTTATCCCTCCCTCTAATCCCTCGTATCTATCTAATCATTTTTCCCCTTCATACAAGAGCGTAAACAGATATCTTTCCGGGGGGGGGGGATCCGGCTATCCCCGTAGCATTGATGTAGAGGGCCAAGCTCCACACAACAACATCCTAAACATGTACCGTATAGAAGAAGGGGTGGTGAGTAGCGCGCCTCGATGGTGTAATGGATACAATGCTCGCTTCGTAACCCAGCGGGCCTGGGTTCGAATCCAGCTATTGCCCATTACACTATAAGGCTGCGGCGAGCTATGACACGGCTCACTCGGCTTCGTGTGGGCGTTCACGGCGGTGTGCGTATGACAAACCGCGCATCGACCGAAACGCCCGCGTAGTACGGGTGTGAAGTGCACAGCTGATGGAGTCACAGGGTATGGCGTAAGGGCCACTAGAGCTTAGGCGCCAGCGGGCTCGGTAGATCCGAGTCCGCACCCTAAATAAAAAATAAAAAATAAAATAAAAAAAGGGTGGTGAGTCTTGGATCACCTCACTTCTATCGTGTATAGGTAGAATCAGTGGCATAGCTTTTTTAAAATGTCTCCCTCCCACGGCCAAACATGCCTTGTGACACCACTTAAGAATAAATGAGAATAAGGGAGATTTTGACGTTTTTTGATGGAATTCCTCGTTCGGCTGACTGCAAACATTTTCAACCGTATAAAACCAAGTCGATAAAAACAAAACAAAAAAAACAATAAATTAGTAAATACCTACAAATTGTAAAAACTGTCTAGGTATTTGATCCGCGAGTTAGCGTTTTTTTTTTTGTCTTTTTAGCTGGGAGTGAGCGCTCAATCTAAGCGCGTCTCGATGGTGTAATGGATACAATACTCGCTTCGCAACCAGCGGGCCTGGGTTCGAATCCAAATCCAACTATTGCCATTGCCATTGCCATTCCACTATTAGACTGCGGCGAGCTATGACACGGTTCACTCAGCTTCATGTGGGCGTTCACGGCGGTGCGCGTATGACAAACCGCGCATCGACCGAAACGCCCGCGTAGTATTAGGTGTAAAGTTCACAGATGATAGAAACCCTAGGGTATGGCCAGCGGATTCGGTAGACCGGGATTTTAGCTGGGAATTAGCGGTTTTTCCCAGTTTCAGCAACGTATATCAGCAAGTTTTTCCAAAAAAAGATCCGTTAATTAACCTTTTTTTTTCGATTTTAACCGCGAATTATTTACTCAATTTTAACCTCGAGAAATCAGCAGATTTCCAAGATTCATCCGTGATTTTGTTTGTATTCATTTTGGCCGCGAATGAGTGTTTTTTTGTCAACCTTAGCCGCGAATTTACGCATTTTCTCCCTTGTAGCTGTCATACCCCTACTCCGCGCCGTACTGGTTGCCTTGAGAATTTGTGCGTTTACTTTTCCCAAGTTTAAAGGCAAATGAGACCGTAACGATTTTACGCCTTAAGAAGCCACAAATTCGGGGTATTTCGTGGTCGCGGTGATTAATCACTGATTTTCAATTCTAGTCCTTCATTTCTCGAGGTTTTTATATTAGCATTTATCTCACTCTATCCGCGAGTTAGGTAACGTATGTCTCCGTTTAGGCCTCCGATTAGCATTTTCCCTCAATTTCCGATTTGTGCCAATTTTAGCCGCGAATTAAAGTTTTTTTCTCAATTTATTCGCGTGAATTAGCATTTTTTTAAAATTTGTGCTTTGAATTAGCGCTTTTTCTCAATTTTAGTCGTGAATTTGTTGTTGTTTTCTTCAGCTTTATCCGTTTATTCGCGTTTTGCTACACTTCATCTCCAATTAGCGCTCTTTTTTAATTTGTATTTGAATGAATTAACAGTTATCAGCGTTATACCCACTAATTAGCACTTTCTCTCAATTTTAGCGTAGAATTGAATTTTGTCTCAATTTTAGCTGAGAATCAGCTTTTTGTTTGTTTTTTTCAATTCGTTCCGTGAATTGGCTCTTTTCGTAGCCATAAAGTTGCCAGAAGCCGCGAATTGGTGTTTTTTTTCAATGTTAACCGCGAATTAGCGTTTTTATCAATTTTATAGCCTCGGATGGGCATTTGTCTCAGTTATCAGTTAGATTATGGTTCAGTTAGTTAGGATTAGAGATTTTTTCCTAAACTTCTTCCACGAATTAGCGTTTTTCCACAGCTCAATATTTTAGTTTTAGCAGTGAATTGGCGTATTTCTGCGGTACAATTCTGCAGGGTTACCTCAGGCAATCAACTTGGTGGATTTGAGACTTTCAAAAAAACAAACTCGCGCGTTTTTTCCATTATTTAAAATTACAAATATCGTGGAATTGAAAGGTTATATGAGAAATAGTCAGTTTCAACGGTGAAATGGCCCGTATTGGAGCGAAAATCAAGTTTGCGTAGCTATAAAACATGAGAATCGCCATTGTTTCTTTGGTTAAGAAACAAGATTTAACAGTTTCTGGGCCTTAAAAGTGTCAAGTTTCACGGTTCAACAGTCTTTTACAGCATGAAATTCACAATTTGTATAAGCTTGAGTACCTACACCTTGAATAGCGAAAACAATCGTTTTCCGGGTGAACACACTCCTGTTTGAACTGTGTCCTCTTGTACCAAATTAACTGATTCTCGGTAGAGTAACCTGCGAAATTACAAGTATTTTGGACAAGAAACCCGATTTTACCATTTCCGGTCAGTTTTAGGTCACTTTCATCAGTTTCAATTACAATTTATTGTTGTGAAAAGTCAAGGTCCCTTAATCGGAAGCATGATGTCAATTTAAATGACTAGGTACTTAAGAAGGCCTTAGCTGGTGGTTTCTGAATCTGGAGGGGCCACGATGTAAATAGTCAGCCAAAAAACTTGAGAGATGTCGTAAATCAAATACAAATTATTGTTTTTGAGGATATTCATAGAACAAGGAGTGATTTATGCTCATGACATAGACAAAAAAATAAAATGAAAACAAAAACTGGGTGTTTTAATGAATATAAGCACGTTTTTAGGTAGCAACCGTAGTGGAAGGGTGCAGTAATGTACACTCCCCTCATTGCCCTTTAGGGCAAATAAAACCTTCTACAGGAATGAACCCTTTATTTATGTTTTCTACGGGGGTGTAATGAAAGTAGCACCTGCCACTTCTTTTATGACTGTCGACTGATCACTATCTTTTGAAAATTGGTAGGGGGCCGAGTAAGAGAAGGAGTTCTTGTATTTAAATTCTTGGCTTCTATCTACCTTTTTGAGAGAGACAAAAAAGTGACTACATAGAACGTTTTTACACTCTTTCCCTCCCCTAACTGGCCAACCGCCATCATTACCCTTGACGCTAACTTGGAGCTGTGCTCTTCGTGGCGGCGGTGTGTTGTGTATATCGTGACAGACTTTGTTAAAAAGAAAAAAAGAAGGACGATGAGAGAGCGGGGGGGAAAAAATGTGGTCTGAACCCTTGAAGACCGAAGTAGAAGGATATAAGGGGTCCTTCTCTCTCTTGGAAGCTGAAGCTCACCGCGCTAGAACGTGACGAGCCGACCGCAATCAATCTTCCTTTACCTCAAGGTCGTCGTCTGCCCGTGAGAAAAAAAAAAAAAAAGGCTTCCTTCCCCTCTTCTCGTGACCATCATTTAGTCGGCCGTCCGGTGATCGTGTCTGTGTACGCGGTCTCATTACAACGCGCGGCGGTAGTATTTTTCCGTTTTTTTTTTCTTTTCTTTTTAAAGGCGATGACGCACGCGAGTCCTTGCTGCATCGATGCCGGAAATTATTTTCGACGGTATCTTTTTCATTGAAATTTGTCTGGCCTGATGAGCAACCGATAAAATTGATAAGTAGGTGAATCAGAATGATAAGTGATCGTGGTGCATTTATCACGTTGCATAAATACTTTTCGCGAATCAAAAGGTCTGTACCTACTGTCTCATGTGTTTGCCATCAAAGTGGAGCATTCAAGTCACCAAACTTTTATTATGGCGATGTATACAATTTACTTTCCATGCTTTTATTTCCTTTTTTGCTTGCATAATTAATAATTTTTGGTTGTGAAAAAGTTTCTCCTCGAAGGTTCTCTTTCGATTTCAATACGATCCAAAGCATAAGGTCAGACGGTGGGATACTCTTTTGGAAGAGTTGTAGGGCGAGATTGCACGAAGTCCATGAACCACTTTAACCGTCGGCGAGGGAGTGAGATAGAAAAAAGAGCGTCTGTGAGGAAGAGGGAGAGAGTAAGATGATAAATCCAAAGAGGCTCTCTCGCCGAAAAAAAAAAAAAAAAAAAATGGCTCGTAAAAGGGAGCCAGTTGAAACCCCCTCCACTCTACCACTTATATCAAGAACCTGTGGCACGTGCAGAACCCGATCGGTTTCCAGCTGCCACGCGGAAAGAGACAACGAATCTTTGACCATCAGGATTGTGCCACTCCAACCCCCTCGCCAACCATACTGCGTCGTTAAACTCAAGTTGACCAAATCTTACCGATTTCACTTTGGATTAAAGAAAAACAAAACAAAAAAACAACGTTTTTAAGTATCTTAACACTACATCCGCCCCTCTTTTTGACGACCAAAGTGATTAAACCCAGTGACAATCAACACTCTGTAGTTTGAGTTAAAAAGTTAGAGGTCAATTTTCTTTCATAATCTTCTTCTCACACGTCTTTCCCTCCCAGTCGATCGTAAAAGACCGCTTCTCAGACTCTTCTCACAAACCGCTAATCTTTGCATCACATTTATCCGTTAAAATGGCCCATTAAAAGCTATTTCAGTTGTCCTTTGAGTGTGTGGCGGAGAAGAGTGATGGAAGTCCATTATTTTATCTAAACCATAATCGAACACGGCGTTTTATTTATTTTTTATTTTTTGTCTCCCTCCCCCCCTTTATTTAAATGGCCGTCGGAGCCCGGTGATTTAGTAGGGGCTGATTTGGGCTCGCATTGTTTCGGCCGAGGATTTTTCGCTTGGGGCACTTTTCTTCTGTTGTGCCCTCGATGCGATTGAATGCGGTGCGTCTTATTTAGCCGTGATGTTACTGATAGACGTTCAGAGAGAGAGAGAGAGAGAGAGAAAAAAATTCTTGGAAGTTCGCTTGAAATTCACAAGAAACAAAGACCTTGCTCCAAAATATCAAGAAACTCGGAGGTCCGGGCTATATCGCGATACCGCGTACATGGTAGAAAGGAAGGAAAAGGGGGTGGAGGGCGGCCAGCCATGTAAAGAATTTGACTGATGAGGTGTGGTTGAGGAAACTATCTCTGGCTCATGTCCATCAGCTCTCATTACCCCGCGGTTTCTGGTCGGGAGAATCATATAACCTCTAAACAGTAACTCACGAAAGCCATACAAAAACAGAATAAATTACGAGACAAATTTGAAGCCCACGATCCACGCATGTTCGAGTTATTCCAATTGAAACTCACAACGACTAAAAATCTCATAACTCAGTTTTAAAAACGGATAATTCAGATCGTTTCTCGGAGAAACCCGTTATAAAAATGTAAGACACTCATTTGAAAGAAGACATGAATTGTGTCTGATTGGTAAGAGGGGGGAAAGGGCGATAACATTTATAAATTTTTTGTTGCAAACTTTCATCTGATTCGAAAATATTGTCTCTGCTTCAAGGAGAAAGAACTGGATTGACTAAAATTTCACAGTTGTGATCATTTGAAATGCCTCGCACGAAATATCCAAAGCCTTTTATTGGATGGTCTGGTTTTCATTGCATTATGTTACCTTAGAAGGGCTAACGACTGTGATTTTATGGACAGGAGATACGTAACATAGTCGACATCCTCTGCTCGTTATTCCTGGTCGAGTCGTCCCGTAAAAGTATTTGTTCCATCATGGGCCCACCTGTAGACTTTTCAAGAGGATTGTGAAATTTATTTGTTTTTACGATCAAGTTGCACGCTTGTAGAAGGCATCCCCATATAATAAAACGGCAAACATTGTTTCTCTCCTTGAGCGAGTTTGAAAAAATATGCAGAATGAGTTCATCCCCTCATACTTTCCCTGCTCAATTTAAAAAAATGTATTTTTTTAGCGTTCTTATGAAACAAAAACAAAAAGACGTCTTCGTGGCTCCAACTTTCCTTCCATTAGAGCATTTTTCGCTCGAAAATAAACATTTTTAGAATTCTGCCTCTATCGCTTCAAGTTCTTGCGATATAAAGAAACGATAAATGCACTTTAATGCTCGCTCCTCCGGATAAAAATGCAGAAATGAGACCGGAGCTTAAATCTAATGAAGTTGATAACGCGGCGCGACTGATAATATCGAAATATTAAGCCAGAACCCCTTTCCACCCCCCACCACCCCTAACCACATAAATGTAATTGGTGCGCCTTTGATTCACAAAATTTATAGTAAACGAGGCGAGGCATTTTTGTGTTTAATGACTCATCAGTCATCTCACAGAAAGAATTTCGATTAATATGTAGATTGATCGAAAGAAATTAACTGTCTCCGCGCGCTTGCAATTGAAAATATCTGGACTTCGTTATAATTTATTTGGGCGGCCTCCTTCTCCGCCACCCCCCTCGCAACCAACAGTGTAGTCTTTGAAATTGAGAAGATTACCTAAAGAGCGAACGGATTCAAAAATATCGAGATACCTAGTTTACTTGCTCTCATTTTAAAAAGTACAGCGGTCGAATAAAACGTATATAGAAGTAATAATTTTCTATAATTTTATTTTCTATATAATGCTCTGTTTTGTGTGAATGCTCTGAGGGCCCCATTACCTACCTGTAAATCACGAAAAACAGGCCCAATTATATGAACGGCTAACGAAGATTTGTTGAATGCTCCATTGCGGGCGCTTCAAATATTCTGTGAATGTGTAAGTGATCAACAAGTGAGAAGGGGAAAGTCGTCGAGAAGAAAAAAGAAAGAAGAAGAAAAAAAAAAACGGTTGGGGGGCAGGGGATTAGTACTCGAGTGAATTAGGACTTTCAGTTAGCATTGTCACTCTATACATATTTAGGCCTGTCTTCACTCGTGTGACTTTTCGTCCGATATAATTATAGACGCATGTGTGATGCGTCTGGGCGCAAGCAGCTTACAGCACGGTGGCGTGCAGCTTATACAGTAGCAGAATGCACCGTGCACACGACTAAAAGTAAAAAAAGAAGAATGGCAATGGCCAATTTAATTCTTATATATATATGTATGATGTTATAAGCGGGAGGTTACTTGCTTAGCGGGACTTGACTTGTTTTGTTCGTCTTGTGATAAGCGATACTTTTTTGGCTTGAAGATGTACGTTGGAAATAGAATAATAAAATATTTCTTTTCGGCTGTTCGAACCGCGTCAGAAACATAACATTGGCGACGAGTAAAACAATTCGGGTTGTGTTTGAGGTCCAGTGCAAGCATTATGAGTTCTCTTATCGGGGTGATCGGTGAATATTCATCTGATGAAGACTTCTCGAGTTACTGCGAGAGACTTCAACAGTTTTTTGTTGTCAACAGCATCCCGAAAAGAAATAAAGTACCGTTGTTTCTCACTGTTATCGGCCCCGCAACCTACGAAATATTGAAACACTTGGTGTCACCCGAAGCTCCTTCGTCAAAGTCTTTCGAGGAATTAATTTCTGCCCTTTCCAGCCATTTCTCACCCAAAAAGTTGGTTATCGGAACGTTTCCGCTTTTATAAACGAAATCAGCTTCAGCATGAGTCGATTATTGATTATATTATTGAACTCAAGAAATTGTCCGCATCGTGTTGTTTCAAATCCTTTCTGGACGAAGCCTTGAGGGATCGCTTTGTTTGTGGTCTGCTATCGCCCCAGATACAGCGGAAGCTCTTACTGGAGAAAGATTTGTCTTTTGATCGAGCCTGCGTTTTGTCACGAGAGCTGGAGTTCGCCGAAAAAGACGTGACTTCGTTTCGTCCCACTCGAATCGAGGCTGTGCGGTCTGAATCGCTCAGGGCTGCGCCCGTCTACGGGGCTTCGGGTACTACTTCGTCCTCTTGCTGGAGGTGTAGCCGTCTACATTCCCCGGAGAAGTGTCCGATTCGTGGATGGACGTGCCACAGTTGTAATAAAGTCGGTCACATCGCGAGATGCTGTCCGAGTCGGCCCAAGACGAAGCCGTCCTCTGTTCATGACGTGGCTTGTTCGCCCAGCAATGATCAGCCAACCCGTTGCCCAGAACGAATCCACAGAAGACTCCAACGACGTTCGCCTTGTCCAAGAAGGCGTCTCTCGTTCACCGCAAAACCCAGGTACGCCGAGTTCTCCAAGTTCTTCTATGTTAGTAAATTTAGCTGTAGAAAACCTTAGAATCCAATGTGAAGTCGACAGCGGTGCTGCTGTGTCAGTTCTATCGTTAGAGGACTATAAGCGTTTGTTCCCTCACCTGCCCTTAATTACAAGCCCTCTTCGACTGATTTCTGCCTCTGGAAAAGAGTTATCTGTTATCGGTAAAATTGTTGTTCACGTTAAAACTAGCTCCAAGGCCGTAGATTTGCCGTTTGTTGTCTGTGACAATAGTCTCAGGCACCCTCTTTTAGGGCGAGACTGGCTGGATTCCCTCCACCCAACCTGGAGATCCTTGTTGAATATAAATTCTCTGGATTTTTCTTTCTCCCTGATTTCTCGATTCCCTTCTGTCTTTGATGGTGATAAAAGTACAATAATTAACAACTATAAAGCGTCGATTGTTTTGAAATACGACGCCACCCCAGTTTTTCGTAAGGCGTATGATGTCCCTTATAAAATCCGTGATCGGGTGAAATGCGAACTCGACAAGTTGGTTGAGGACGGGTTATTTGAACCAATCCGTTACTCACAGTGGGCCAGTCCCCTTGTTGTTGTCCCAAAGAAGTCGGGAGAACTTCGTCTGTGCATTGACTATAAAAACACTGTCAATCCAAACATCAAAACAGATCTTTACCCTCTACCCCTGCCGGAGGATATTTTGGTAAAACTTTCTGGTTTCCAGTCCTTTGTAACCCTTGGCCTTCATGCAACTCCAACTCACTGAAGAGTGTAAAGACATCATGACGGTCAACACGATTTTCGGCTTATACAAAGTACACCGTTTGCCTTACGGCGTTTCTTCTGCTCCCGGTTGTTTCCAATCGGTTCTCGATTCCATTTTTTTGGGTATTGATGGCGTTGGATGTTATATTGACAATATAATTATAGGGGGCGTTGATGACAAAGACTGTGAGAGGAAAACCGCAATTGTTCTTTCTCGTTTAAAAGAGCATGGAGTTAAAGTCAACCTAGATAAGTGCCATTTTTTTGGAGAAGAGTTTAGATTATCTCGGCTTTAGGGTTAGTGTGGAAGGCATTAGACCGATACCCGAAAAATTGGACCCCATTCTTCGTTGTTCTCCACCACAAAATATAAGGCAGCTTCACTCCTTCTTAGGTATGGTTAATTACTATAATAAATTTTTCCCGTCCGTAGCTTCAATTTTAAAGCCTCTATACGAACTGTTAAAAAAAATTGTCATTTTTCATGGACCGAAAAATGTGACAGTGCGTTTAAGAAAATCAAAGAGATTATTCAGCAGAGCTCGTTACTTACTCATTGTCAACCTCACCTCCCCCTTATAGTCATGACAGATGCGTCACCTTATGGCGTGGGCGCTATTTTAAGTCACGTTATCGATGGACAAGAAAAGCCCATCTTGTTTGCCTCTGCTACGTTAAGCACCGCCGAACAAAATTACGCACAGGTTGAACGCGAAGCCTTAGCTGTGGTATTTGCCGTCAGGAAATTTCACAAATACCTGTACGGTCAAAAGTTCACAATTATCA
Source organism: Corythucha ciliata (assembly GCA_038030265.1). NCBI lineage: Eukaryota > Metazoa > Arthropoda > Insecta > Hemiptera > Tingidae > Corythucha > Corythucha ciliata. The sequence goes on along the minus strand of CM075939.1, from coordinate 55,602,349 downwards.
CAGACGCTCAAGTTCTTCGCCGTATATTTGGTACGAAACACGGCATACCTACATTAGCTGCGTCTCGTCTTCAACGGTGGTCCGTTTTGCTTTCAGCGTATACCTACGACGTCATATACCGAAAGACTGTTCAGGCGGCCGATATGTTGTCCCATTTTCCGCTTCCTGGTCCAACACATGATGAAGTTCTGGCGTTGAATGTAGTAGCTCCACTCAGAAAGCTCGATTTTGTTTCGCACGTCAATGATGATATTACCCTCAGTAGAGTTCGCAGTCTTACAAAAGATGGCTGGACTGACAGCTGCGAAACAGGTTTGGAGCTATATTTTCGTAGAAGGTTTGAGCTTTCCATCAGTAATGATTGTATTTATTGAGGAAATCGATTAATCATACCGGTTGACCTTCGGTCATATTTTCTACGATTGCTTCACGAGGGTCACATTGGGATCGTGCGGATGAAGTTACTCGCTAGGTCACAAGTTTGGTGGCCAGGAATTGACTAAGATATTGTTGAAAACACCCAGTCGAGCACGTCGTGTCAAGAGTGCCTTCCGAAGCTGTCAGAAAAGCGATATCTTCTCCCGTGGCCCAAAACAGTTAAAGCATGGGAACGTGTCCACATGGATTTTCTCCATGTCGAAGGTCATAACGTTTTAGTCCTTGTTGACGACTTCTCAAAGTGAATAGAAGCTTGGGTCATGACCACCACTTCCGCTTCTAAAGTAATCGATTGTTTATTAGGGTTCGTAGCTCGCTTTGGGATCCCTTTCGAGATTGTTACTGATAATAGTCCTCCGTTTGGATCCTCAGAGTTTTTGAAGTTCTGTGCAGACTTTGACATTAAAGTATCCAAAAGCCATCCCTATCACCCGACCTCAAATGGAATTGAGGAAAGAGCAGTGCAAACCCTTAAAACTTATTTCAAGAAATCAGGTCTTTCACGGCACGCTGGCATTGATCCACCATTCTCGACCAGGTTGCAACATTTTCTTTTCTCCTACAGGAACACTCCGTGTGTTACGACTGCTAAAACTCCTGCATCCGTAGTTTTAAATCACGAACCCAGAACGTTTTTGTCTGCCCTGTCTGCCCCGGATTCCAAGCCGTCGAATTATTCCCACCAGCAGCCGTCCCGTGATGTCAATAGGATTCCCCGATACAAAATCGGTGAAATTGTTCTTGTCAAGAGTTACAGAGGTGGGCCTCAAAATTATTACAAGGGTAAAATTATTTCTGTTGAGGGTACAGTGACGTACCGAGTCGAAGTTGCACACTAAAGTCACCCCCTATTAGCCCACACTAATCAACTCAGAAAGTGCCGCTTTCCCATTGATTTGTCTTCCCCCGACAGTCCCAGTTCCATAAATTCTCCGCCTTTACCTTCTCCACCGTCTGTTTCCCGGGAATCGAGTCTCCGCAGAACTGTCAAACCCCCTTCTCGCCTGAATTTGTGATTTCTTAATTAACCTTGTATCTTAACTTTGTTCTTTTTATTCACGTTGCAGCCTCATTGTCGTCTTACTTCGCCGATTGGTGAATCCTTATTTCATGTATTTCAAACTTTGTTTTCTTTTCTTGTTTGCGATTTTTCGAGTTGATTTCGATTTTCCAGTTTTGTCGCCTTAATTGCTATGTCATTTTGTTAATAGGGGTTTATTGCATAGACGTCTGACGCTTAACATTTACGGTTATGTGACGTCACCATAAGCGTAGCCGTTTGAGTCGGTGGAAAAAGAGTTATTAGGGAGTTATTGCATAACCGTCTGACGGTTAACGTTAACGGTTATGTGACGTCATGATAAGCGTAAAATTCAAATTTTTAGTTTAAGCGTTAATCACAAACGTTTCAAGTCCAGTATGAGGAGGTGTTTTATTAATTTATTTGAAGCAATTAAGTGCATCTATGCCCTACCATGTGTTCATATTTTAGCGTAACTATTATTTGCAATAACTCTTTTTCCACCGACACAAACGGCTACGCTTATGGTGACGTCACATAACCGTAAACGTTAAGCGTCAGACGGCTATGCAATAACTCCCTATTGCAAATAATAGTTGCGCTAAAATATGAACACATGGTAGGGCATAGAAGGACTTAATTGCTTCAAATAAATTAATAAAACACCTCCTCATACTGGTTAAACGTTTGTAATTAACGCTTAAACTCAAAATTTGACGGTTATGCAATAACTCCCTATTATTATTATTATTATTATCATAATTTGTTTAAAGTATTGGTGTTAACCTTTTATACAAGCTGGGGAGGAGTGATATATACATGTATGATGTTATAAGCGGGAGGTTACTTGCTTAGCGGGACTTGACTTGTTTTGTTCGTCTTGTGATAAGCGATACTTTTTTGGCTTGAAGATGTACGTTGGAAATAGAATAATAAAATATTTCTTTTCGGCTGTTTGAACCGCGTCAGAAACATAACAAATTCATGACGGTGTACGGAGTTCCTGAAACGCGTGCCTCGTCTTCGGGTAAGCGGCCTCCACCGAATTCGCGGGGATGGCTCATTCATCAGAAACTAATTTCACGCAGGGATGGCTCACCCAAAAAACCAATTTTGCAGGTTTCACCGCATTGAAAACAAAAATTCACGATATTCTCGTGTGGTTGGATCATTTGAATAACGTTTTTGCAGCCTTTTGTCTTTCAGAAATAAATTTAACGGGTTCAAACCTCAAGTGGCACTTTCACAAACGAAGTTCATGGCTTAGGCAGCTCCAAACATGCTGCTGGGATTGCTCATTCGAGGGTGTGTCATCGATGTAACTGCTCGGTAAAAAATAAAAAATAATAATAATAATAATAAAATTGGTTTTCTAACCAATAAAGCCCACGAATTTTTTTTTTTTTTTTTCATGTGAGCCAGCCCCACGAACTCGGCGTTGAATGGTCCAAGCTTGCGAATAGGCTTTCGAAATCGCTCTTAGAAGTGAGCCAATAACCTGGAGACCTGGGCCTATCAGTGGTGGACCTGCATGTACCGTTTTTGACGTTAACTCACCGTTTTTCTCAACTTAGGCCATGAATTAGTGCTTTTTATTAGCCTTAATTGAAAATTAGCACGTCATCAAAATACGCATTAGCGTAGGTAGGTAATTCTCAATGTTAGCCACAAATTAGCGATTTTTCTCAATCGTGGCACAATTTCAGCCACAAATTAGAGATGTTTCCCACTTATGCCATGAATTCACGTTTTTCCCCAATTTGATACCTAGAATTAGCCAATTTCCTTAACCCATTTCATACGGGGCATATAAATATTTGTTATTTCTCCATGATTTTTAGCTTTCGTATATAGTAAGAATAACAGGGAGTGAGCGCTCAATCCTGATTTTAGCCGGGAATTAGCGGGTTTTCCCAGTTTCAGCCGCGTATATCAGCAATTTTTTCCAAAAAGATCCGTTAGTTAAGGTTTTTTTTTCGATTCTAACCTCGGGGAATCAGCAGCTTTTCTCAGATTCATACGTGAATTGTTTTGTCTTCATTTTAGCCGCGAGCATTTTAGCGAGTGTTATTTTGTCAGCCTTATAGCCGCGAGTTTACGCCTTTTCTCCCTTTTAACCGTGAATTACCGGCTTTTCTCAATTTTCCACTATTTCAGCCGTGAGTATTAGGGCATTTTTCAAATTTTTTGCCTCGCTCTTGCCCCTAGACAAGCATTTTTGCGCGCCTACTCAATTTCAGGCTCCTATTTTCGCATTATCTCCATTTTAGCAGCAACGTTACCATCAGATACCTCTGCGCCGCGCCCTACTGGTTGCCTTGAGAATTTTTGTACTATGTACTTTTCCCAAGTTTGAAGGCCAATGATTTCATTTCTTACTATTAGCCGCGAGTAGGAAAATTGTAGACATGTAGTTGCCTTAAGAAGCCACGACTTTGGGGTATTTCGCGGTCGCACCTGATTAATCGCGGATTTGTCTCAATTCTAGCCGTGAATTAGCGTTTTTCTCTGTTTTAGCGGTCGCCTAGCACTTTATTTCAATTTTAGCTGTGAGTTAACGTTTTTCTAAATTCTAGCCCTTCAATTCTAGAGGTTTTTTTATTAGCATTTTTCTCACTCAATCCGCGAATTAGGTAACGTATGTATCTGTTTAGGCCTCCGATTAGCATTTTCCCTCAATTTTAGCCGCGAAATAATGTTATTTTATCAATTTTTTCGCGCGAATTAGAAGTGTTTTCTAATTTGTGCCTTGAACTAGCGCTTTTTCTCAATTTTAGCCGTGAATTTGTTGTTTTTTTTTTCAGCTTTATCCGTTTATTCGCGTTTTGCTAATACACTTCATCTCCAATTTAGCGCTCTTTTTCAATTTATATCTGCTTAATTAGCGATTTTTCTCGATTATGCTATGAATTAACGGTTTTCTGTGTTTTACCCGCCAATTAGCACTTTCTCTCAATTTTAGGTTCGAATTTTGTCTCAAGTTTAGCTGAGAATTATTTGTGATTTGTCTCCATTTCACCTGTAAATCAGCTTTTTGTTTGTTTTTTTCATTTCCTGCCGTGAATTGGCTCTTTTCCTAGCCATAAAGTTGCCTTCAGAAACCACGAATTGGTGATTGGTGACTCAAACGCACCCATCAGGTCAGTGCACGTTTAACATTATTATTATTTTTTTATATATGTCCTGCAATTAATTAATTAATTAATTGCTTTTTAGACGACCCTTGTCTTAGGACTTTTCCAAGGGATTACTCCCCCCTCACCGCACCACCATATTCAGGCCTGTGAATTCGAGGGAGTGAGGAGGCTGAAAATATAGAATTAAACTTTATTGAAGCTAAATACTTACTATTTATACTTGTCTCAATTGGTGCGTTTGAGTTCCGAGAGGGAGTTTCTCTCTGGAGGGGTTCACTCTTAGCGTTAGCCTCTCAGGCTAGCTCAGCGGTAGAGCGCCTGGCGCGAAACTAGGAGGTCGTGGGTTCGAATCCCACCTTGGGAGCAATTTTTTCTCGGAACTCAAAACAAGTGAAAATAGTAAGTATTTAGCTTCAATAAAGTTTAATTCTTTATTTTCAGCCTCCATTCGCTCTCGTTTTCGACGTCTTTCATCAGAGAAACTCCAAGCTGCCAGATAAGAGTTCCAGATGATGCTCGATCGTGGGATCTGTCGACCCTCAAAATCAAGCTGGTCCACTCCACTTCACCTAGCCCGCCAAAAAAGATGGAAGCTGGCGTCGATGCGGTGACTTCCGACGGTTAAATGCCGTCACTAAGCCCGATCGCTATCCCCTACCCCACATTCACGATTTTTCATCCAACCTACATGGAAAATTTTCTCAAAACTGAATCTTTTGAGGGCTTACAACCAAATACCTATCGCACCTACCGACATCGAGAAAACAGCCATTATCACCCCCTTCGGACTCTTTGAATTCCCAATGATGATTTTCGGTCTGAAAAATGCTGGACAGACTTTTCAGCGATTCATGGACGAAGTTCTTCGAGACCTCCCGTTCGTCTTCACATACCTCGATGACGTTCTGGTCGCTTCAACGTCTCCAGAGGAACACGAAGAACACCTTTCCGTTGTGTTCCAACGATTCAAATATTACGAAATCTGCCTTAATCGCGTAAAATGTGTTTTCGGCGAAGAAGAAATCGATTTTCTCGGTTTTTGAATCACTCCGTCAGGCACCACTCCTCTGCCGTCAGGCACTCATAGATGCCAGCCGACCGTCCACGTTCCGTGCCTTGCGTCGTTTTTTTAGGTACAATCAATTTCTATCAGCGTTTTCTCCGTCGAGTGGCCTGGTCCCTAGTAAAACTTCACAACGCACTCAGAGATTGCAATAAACGACAACGCTCTCATCATCTGGAATTCCGATTTGAGTCAAGCATACGACGACTGTCTCAAAACCCTCGCCAACGCCAGCCTGACTGTCCTTTACTCCTTCAAGTTGACGCTTCAGACATGGCAATCGGCTCCGTTCTTCAACAAAGCATTGACGGCTCCTCCCCACCGTTAGCTTTTTTCTCCAAAAAACTGACAGACACGGAAGAAACTCGTTATAGCACATACGACAAAGAATTTCTCGCAATTTATGCATCGATCAAACATTTTCGACACTTTGTAGAAGGTCAAAGTTCAACAGTTTACACGGACCACAACCCTCGAAAAAGCGTCACCTCGCCTCTTCCGTCAATTGGATTTTATTTCACAACTCATCATCAGTGGTAAGGATAATGTGATAGCCGACTTCACGTCCAGACTCGAAACCATTAATCTTTTCGATTTCGCCGAAGTTGCCAAAACTCAAGAAAACGACGAAGAACTGAAAAATCTCCTCAAATCCCCTGCAAACTCTCTCAAACTCCGCCGAGAATTGATTTTTGCGATGAAAGAAATCGTGTTTTCATTCCTTCCCCTCTTCCGCCATAATAAAGTTTTCCGTCTCATCCACAACGCCGCACATCCTTCTCCGAAACGCACTTCGCTACTCGTTCGCGAAACGCTTCGTCTGGCCGCAGGTATAGAACGCGATTCCAAATTGTGGGCTAAAGCTTGATGACTTCAGTGCAAAAGGTCCAAAGTCGGACGACATACAAATAGCCCTCCTGATGGAACGTTTCTCTCTGTCGACGCCCGTTTTCAGTGTGTCCATGTCGATATCGTCGGATAATTTAGGTCCGAAGACCTCAAATAACGTCGTCAAACCATTCGCTAAAAACTTGTTGGTTACCAACTGTGCGAAGATACCGATCGCCGATCAGACCTGATTTAGCATTAAATTGGGTGATTTATGTGCGTATAGTTAGTACAAAATGTTTTACATGTTTAAATACACAAATATTTCGCCTATAAGGCAATAAATTCGTCCTAATCCAAATGGTTATTACTTATTATGCACGCTCAAACACAACTTCAATTCAGCTTCGGAAAAAAAAAACAAAAAAAAAAGAGTTACAGACAAATATTATCCTGCCCCGTCTGTTAAGACAGACAGAAACTGACTGTGATATGCGATGGTTGGAGAGGATGAGGGGAGTGAATGAAAGGGTGTTTATACATTTTTTTTTCTGTGACGTTCGTCTAGACTTCTGTCTTACCAGCTTCTAAACCTCGACTCGCCCTTCCGCCCACTCAAGATGAATGAGCGACTGTAGTTATATTGCCCTGTCTGACTGTTTTTATGTGTGCGAGGAGATGAGAGAGTGAAAGGGGGAGTGAAATGAGCGAGAGAGCTAGTATATTTTCTTCTCAATCACCTCCGGCTCGGGTTGCATAATTTTTCGCTCAGCCAGTCCGTATGATTAGCGATGTGTCAAGTTCATTAATTTAATTTTCAGATCGCTTTAAATTATTGTAAAAACTTGCACGGTCTCTACAGGCTAAGTATGGGGTAAGTTAGCACATACTGCTAGGCTCATGAATAATTGAAGACAAATACTGGAGATTTGGTAAAAGCAAAAAAATGGAAGAAGAAAAGGTAAACCAGGGAGGGATAAAATTTGCAACTTTATTTAGTATCTTATTGTTCATGAGGCTAACAAATAAATTTCGTTTCCTCCGTGGATATAATATGTATATTTATGCACGTGAGTTAAAACTTGGAACCACCTTCACGGTCAAGGCAACAAAAAGAAGAAAAGAAAGAAGGGAGTTCCACAGCGATCTTTTTTGTTTATAGTTCGTGACCGACACTGAGCATCAGGCCTTGCTTTACTTGAAAATAGCGTGGGCACCACGGCCACGCGACCATAAAGTGCCCCACCCATTTACATCCTCTCGTTTTTAAAAGTTGGCCCTCGCTTTTTTCTCTCTCTCACACACTCTCCTCGTCTTTATTATTTTTGTTTTTATTGCCCTGTTCCCTTCAGTCCCCCAGGAGCATCACGCCTACGTTGACGCGCATACGTGAACATTCGTTCTGAGTTTGAGAAAACAATGATGAGACAAAAAAACAAAAAAAAATTCTGATGAAATAGGAAACGTTTTTCGTGATGGGCACACGAGCGCGGGTGAGCCCACCCAAAAAGACTTTAAAAAAGTGGTTCAAGTCGATTATTTTACTCCACCCCCCCCCCTCCCCCGAACCTTTACAATATACACGAGAAATATTCTACTGTTAAAAGTTTTTGTGCCAAGCTTCTTCCATTCATCAGGGTAGAAAAGGAAGCTTCCAAGACTCCTGTCTCCACGTTTAGGGCCTTTCTAACAAAGGATAATACCCACCCTGATCTTATCGTCGTCTTCTAGAGATAAAAGTACGTCGGAAAAACTACCGTTGAGAGCATTGAAAGCCAAGATCTTGCAGCGGGCAGTGAAAGAAGTGGAGAGTTGAATATCTTTGACGAGAACTACAAATAAATAAATAGAAAGGACGATGGAGTCTCGTAGTGATGAAGTGGTGGCGAGGGGGGGGGGTTGAGTGCTTGAAGATCTTTCCAGCTTTAGAAGGTGAGATTCCACTCGCGGTTCGCATGAATCACACACAATTACCTCGTCGTCCTTTTGCTTGTGGGTATCTCGGGGCTTAGAGTGGTTATGCTGATTAAAGCCCCCTCGGGTATTTAGATGGTAGCCTTTAAGTATTTGAACCTACACAATGCCGGCGGACTCCGTTTAAACGTCTCGAGAAAAATAAAAGAGCTAGAAAAATGTATGAGGAGGAGGCAAACCACTTTGTCTAGTTGAGTTTGACGGTTACCGGATGTTGGTTTTCGTCCGTCGTAATAACATTATGTTAATTAATCAACGAGTGCATAATTTTCGACGACAATCAATAATTGTATTCGAATCAAAAGGAACTGTAATAAGGGATGAGGTCCAAGCGCCATTCCTCAGCGGGATATTTTATAGTAACTATAACGAAATGCATCAAGTATAAGATTATGGAAAAATTTAGCTGAAATATGATGCTGAAGATGCAACACTATTACATGGCTGTGTTTTTAATAAAATGTCATTGAACAATATAATAATCAAAATCGATAACTCGTTTATTCAACGTTGGTCGATTCTTTCCACCTTTACAGTGAGAGTGGGCACGTATAATGCTAAAAATGGACTGCCTGAATTTGAAGAAAAAAAGGCGACGTCCATCGTGACACCTTCGGGTTCGGGTTTGTATAAAGTGTGTTGTATCACCCCTCCCCCCTCTTCTTTTCACTTCCTTCACAGTTCCAACAAGGCCAAGACGAGGTTGTTGTTTTTTTTTTTTTTTTTCATTTTGTCTTTTGAAGAAAGCCGCAGCCCCGACTCTCTGAATTTCTAACGAGATCCTAATCGGTTTCTCCTGAGGTTCTCTACCGTTTCTTTCTCATGGCTATAATGTGATTCTTCCACTCGTTTCATCTCTGTTGCACACTCACACGCGCGCATTTCATTTTTTACCTTTATAGACATCATCCCATGGATTTTTTTATTCTCCGTCAAATCACGACGTTTAAACGCTTAGAATAAGACGAAGATTCTTCGCCGCATTAATTAAATACTTATGCAGTCCGCAGCTGCGCTTAGAATGCCGAACAGGGAATTTACAGCATTGACCAACTAACATTCGGTCCACGTGGTTTGAAGGTGGAAAGAACATTCTAAAGATTATATATCGATGGCTGCTGAGAATGTGTGAACATACTGTGTGGCTCTAGGTTCTCGACTTGGGGGGGGGGGGGATGAACCAGGGCATAGAGACCATAAAGACATAGTAGACTGTTCTAATGAGTTGTTTTATAAAGTAGTCCATCAGCTCCGCGTATACTCGGCTCAATTGCCGAATGGCTGAGACCATAATACAGTGCGGCCATAAGTATAGCTCACAATCAGATAGTTGAAAAGGGCTGCAGAAGTCAAAGCGGAGACTGAACTCCACCGTCAGTGCCTTGATTGTCTGAAGTGGGTCAAATCCCCGACATCATTCCCGCGTTCATCGTTTTAATGAGCCACCATAACCCAGTGGCACCGAAACGGTTTCAATGAGGTGTATTATAGTATAGCACTCTTAAAAAAGGAGGGACCCGCACCCACACGTATGCCTCCCCGCCCCCCTCATTACACCACACCGCATTACCATCTACCTGCTAGGTGGGTATAGCGAAAAACCCCAATTCGGGACTGAAATTGAGAAAACGCTCTATTTAGTGCTAAAATTAGGAAAAAGAACTGTGAAAAAGAGCCAATCTGCGGTTAAAATTAAGAAAAACGGTAAAATCGCGGCTTCAAGGACAACTTTGTGACTAAAATAGATAAAAAGCCCTAATGGCAACAACTTAATAAAACAGTCTAATTCACGGGTAAAATTAAGACAAATCTCGACTAAAATTAAAAAAAAAAAATTAATTCACGGCTAATAATGAGAACAAGCGCTCATTTACCGCCAAAATTAAGAAAAATACACCAATTCCTACAGCAACCTAGCTTATAAAGCATATGCTAACATTAATGGGAGATTAAATCGAGAAGGCGCGCAAATTTGCTAAATCTTAATGCGGGGCAACCACCATGGCAAAAAGTTTTTAAAAAGCGCTAATATTCACAGCTGAAATAGTGGAATAGCGCCAATTCACAGCAGAAAGCGAAAAAAAAATCACTAATTCGTGGCTAAAAACGCAGCCATAATTTAGAATGAGCACTAATTCACAGTAAAAAAATCGCACAGGAGGCTTTGCTAGTATGGGAAAAACGCCAATATGTGGTTTCTAGTGGCTCTAATTGATAAAAACGCTAATTTGCATGCGATATAAGAGAGAAAAAAAGCGCTATTTAGCGATTGAAATCCCCGGTATTGAAATTGAAATCCGCTAATTCACGGTTAAAGTGAAGAAATTGTGAAAATTCGCAGCCAAGGTTGACAAATAGCGCTCATTGGCATCTATTTTTTTAAAAAATCCATTCGCTGAGGCTAAAATTTCCATTTTTGAGGCCAAGAAACAATTCGCAGCTAAAACTAGGAAACAATTCGCGGCTTAAACTAGGAAACAAGGCGCGGCAAAAATTGAAAAACGCTAATTCGAGGATCTATTTGGGAAAACCTGCTAATACGTGGCTGAAACGGAGAAGACCCGCTAGTTCCCGGTTAAAATTAAAATGAAGCGCTCATTCGATAAATAAACTAAATAAAATAGAAGAAGAAGAAGAAAAAAAAAAAACGGCAATTCGTATAGATCAAGCTGAGAAAATCAGCGAATTCGCGGGCTTGAGCAGTAAACATTGAGCAATCATTCGCGGCTAAAATTGAAAATTACGTCATTTTGCACGGCTATAAGAAGTAAAAGAAAGCGCTAGTTCGCGGCTAAAATTGAGAAAAGGCGGTAAAACGCTGTTGAAGTTGGCGAAATGCACCCATTTGTAGCTTTAAATGGTGAAAACGCCAATACGTGGATGAAATATGGAGTAAATCGCTAATTCGCGGCTAAAATTAAGATTAATTCAAGATTTGCCTCAATAATCCATCCGCAAAGTGACCACAATAGCGTTTGAGTGCCCCGACCAAATTGTATCTACAAATTAGCGTTCTTCTTCATTTTGAACGCCAATTCGGGTATCTCTAAATTTTACCCGTGAATTAGCGCCTTTGTACAGTTTTAGTCGCTTGGACCAGCGCTTTTTCTCAATTTTATTCTCGAAGTTTCCCAAGAATCTGCAAGTTGGCGTTTTCTCTATTTCAGCTGTGATTGGACTTTTCACCCTCAATTTTAGCTGTGAATGAGCACATTTCTTAATTTTAGCTTCGAATTATACCGCTTTTTCTCGATTTTATCCGTAAAATTGAAATTTGTCATACTTAGTTGTGAATTAAAGTTTTCCTCCACTTTTAGACACGAATTTGTATTTTCTCTATTTCACGCCGCGAATCAGCGTTTTTTTTTATCAATTTCAGTCCCATACTCGAGACCCGTGAATTACTATTATTATTATTATTATTATTATTATTATTATTATTTTTTTTTTTTATTTTTTTTTTTTTTTCTTCTTTTTTTTAGGGGCATCAACAACGAGGTTATTAGCCCGCTATCTATATACTTTAGGCATTCACTTGATTCCACAAGTAGCACAAGTTTACAGAGAGCGATAGACCAGTTAATTGAAAATGCTGCGTACTGTGGACTAGTATTTTCTGAAGAAAAGACTGCTGCAGTCCATTTTTGTAGGTTGAGAACGCCTCACAGCACACCATCTTTGTCTCTACAGAATCATGAAATCAAATTTAAGCAAGAGCATAAGTTTTTGGGGCTGCATTTCGAAAAGCAATTAAGGTGGAAAAGTCATATACAGGCGACTGCTTCAGGGTGTTATAGATCAATGAGACTACTAAAAATGATTTGCAATCATAAATGGGGAGCTGACATGGATCTACTACTGAAGGTGTTTGATCATCTTATTAGAGCTAAGATGGATTATGGATCAATCGTATATGGATCGGCGAGGAAATCGTGGCTAAAGCCTTTAGACAGGATTTATCACATGGGATTAAGAGTTGCCGTTGGAGCTTTTCATACCACGCCCGTACATGACTTGTTCGCACTCACCTCGCACCTACCACCTGGATATCACCGGAGCCTAATTAATGTAAAATACGCCCTTAAAATGAAAAGAAAAGAAAATCATTTTGTCCAGGAAGCAATATTTGACGAAAGTAGGGTGGAAGCTTTTTCCGAGCAAATGACGCGGACTAGACCGTACGCGACAAGACTGAGGGAAGACATGACAAGACTTCAAATACAGCTACCTCTCGTAATGACAATGGAAAATAATTGGTACCCATGGCTATTTGATGACGTACACTTGGATCTCACCCTCCAAATGGCAGAAAAAAAGTGCCTCCCAAAAAGTGCCATAGTAGCCCTATTCAGTCACGCCATTGAGAAGTATCAAGGATATCGCACTATATACACTGATGGCTCAAAAACCACTAATGGAGTGGGGTTTGCCTGCTATTCCTCAGAAGACACGTTTTTTTCCGAGTCATTGCCACTGTGCTCCTCTGTCTATACTGCGGAACTGTAAGGAATTTATCATGCGTTGAACTTCTGCATAAATTCATCATGGAATAGAACGTTGATCGTAAGTGATTCGCTTAGCTCACTGTTAGCACTGAAGAACAAGTTTTCAATGGATGAATTGATCATTAAAATATTGATGAAACTGAAAAGACTGAGCGATCAAAACAAAACCATAAAGCTCATGTGGGTTCCTAGTCATGTAGCGATATTCGGGAATGAGCAAGCGGACCGGCTAGCTGGTGAAGCTGCTGCACGAACGTTTGACAGAATGGATCGACTGGCTTTGAGGGCAAGTTACGAGGACAGCAAGCGATGGATTACACAAGCTGTATGGGAACGATGGCAGGAACAATGGACGAACACGAATTCCCAACTAAGGGAGACAATCCCCAACGTGATGGTACGAATGAGTAATGAACATTTAAGTCGGAGCGAATCGATTAAAATGGCTCGGCTTCGGACTGGACATAGTAGGCTGACGCACGACTACCACTTTACTGGAAGACGGAGACCATTTTGCGACCAATGTAATTGTAGACTCTCCTTGAAACACATTGTCACGGAATGTCATACGTATCAAGCACAGAGAATGAACTTCTTCAACTCACAGATGCCAGAATATAAAGATTTATTAGTTAAAGCCGATGGTAACATGAGAATAATATGTTTTTTAAAATCAATAGGTATATATAAATTAATATAAAACATAGGTAAAGAATTACAAATGAATAGAGTATGATAATACCTAAGCACATACCTCAGCTGAAGATAGCAGGCTAATAACCTCGTTGTTGATGCCCCCAAAAAAGAAAAAAAAAAAAAAATAATAATAATAATAATAATAATAATAATAGTAATTCACGGGTCTCGAGTATGGGACTGAAATTGATAAAATAAAACGCTTCTTGGGAAACTTCGAGAATAAAATTGAAAAAAGCGCTGATCCAAGCGGCTAAAACTGTACAAAGGCGCTAATTCACGGGTAAAATTTAGAGATACCCGAATTGGCGTTCAAAATGACGAAGAACGCTAATTTGTAGATACAATTTGGTCGGGGCACTCAAACGCTATTGTGGTCACTTTGCGGATGGATTATTGAGGCAAATCTTGAATTAATCTTAATTTTAGCCGCGAATTACCGCTTTACTCCTTATTTCATGTTTCATCCACGTATTGGCGTTTTCACCATTTAAAGCTACAAATGGGTGCATTTCGCCAACTTCAACAGCGTTTTACCGCCTTTTCTCAATTTTAGCCGCGAACTAGCGCTTTCTTTTACTTCTTATAGCCATGCAAAATGACGTAATTTTCAATTTTAGCCGCGAATTATTGCTCAATGTTTACTGCTCAAGCCCGCGAATTCGCTGATTTTCTCAGCTTGATCTATACGAATTGCCGTTTTTTTTCTTCTTCTTCTTCTTCTTCTATTCTATCGAATGAGCGCTTCATTTTAATTTTAACCGGGAACTTGCGGGTCTTCTCCGTTTCAGCCACGTATTAGCAGGTTTTCCCAAATAGATCCTCGAATTAGCGTTTTTCAATTTTTGCCGCGCATTGTTTCCTAGTTTAAGCCGCGAATTGTTTCCTAGTTTTAGCTGCGAATTGTTTCCTGGTTTTATCCGTGAAGTATACCGCCCTTACTAAATTTTAGACCCAGCGAATTGATTTTTTAAAAAATAGATGCAAATGAGCGCTATTTGTCAACCTTGGCTGCGAATTTTCACAATTTCTTCACTTTAACCGTGAATTAGCGGACGTGAAGATTTTCTTTAAGGATTTAGAATTTTATTATTATTACGAGGTTCGCTACCGTTTCATACTCGGACTTTTTAGTAGAAGTCGCCCGTGTGGTTAGAACTCGGGCTTGTGGATAGATGCTGGACTTTAATATAAGTTGGAAGTTGGAAGTGTATTTAGACGTTGGACTTGATATAGAAGTTGGACTTATATGTATAGATCCCTGGCTTTATATAGAATTTGGTAGAATATTGACATTCAAATGTGCTGCCTTTAGAATATTGACCTTCGAATTTGCAGCCTCCAGAATATTGTCATTCATATTTGCTATACCGTTAGAATATTGACGTTCAAATTTGCTGCCTCCAGAATGTTGGAAATCAAATTTGATGCCTTTGGAATATCGACGTTCCAATTTGCTGCCCCCAGAATATTGATATTCCAATTTGATTTCCCAGAACGTTGGCATTCAAATTTGCTGCCTCCAGAATATTGACATTTGTTCCCCTTAATCTGATTTGTATACATTATTTAATTTGGCACCCCTAAGATATCAATCAGAATGTTTATATCATCGCGGATCTCCAATGTAACTTTCTTGTCCAATGTTTTGATTGCGGCCTCCTCAATATTTATACCACCGCCGATCTCTTATACACCTTTCTTGTCCAGCTACCATACATATGTTGAAATGGTAAATTATTCCAGGGGCCGCAAAAAGCGGTTGCTATGGCGGGATAATGTTATATCTTATTCTGCGTCCTTGGATCCCGCTTGCGGAATTTTTTCCCGACTGTTCAGAATAAGACCCCAGTTCTGGGGAAAGCAACCGTACCAATGAAATGCAACGGCAATGAGTAAAATACTATTCCCGTTTTAAGGGAAGCTACCGTTCGTGGGAAATGTAACGGGAAGCTACTGTTCATCGAAGAAAAAAATCTAAAAATCATCCCTTAAGGCGTCATGAAGCGTGATTTGGGCCCAGGCCGCGCGGTGAATAAAGCGGCGGTAGAAATTTATGGTTCCGAGGAAACGACGCAAGGATTGAAAGGTTGTAGGTCGAGGAGCTTCGGTGAGGGCACGAACACGTTGAAGAAGTGGTGATGTGCCGGACGGTGAGAACTTGGAAACCTAAGAAGTCTACTTCTGTTACGCCGAAAACACATTTGTTCACGTTAAGATGGAGTCCGTAGCTCCTGAAACGCTGGAAAACGAGAGTGAGATGCTCCAGATGTTCTGCGGGAGATTTGGAAGCGATAAGCGCATCGTCGAGGTAAACGAAGAGGAAGGGAAGGTCGCGAAGTATTTCATCCATGTATCGCTGAAATGATTGACCGGCGTTGCGTAAACCGAAACACATCATCGGAAACTCAAAAAGGCCTACAGGTGTGATGATGGCGGTTTTTTCGATGTCTGAAGGTGCGACTGGTATTTGGTTGTATGCTCGAAGGAGATCTAGCTTCGAGGAAATTGTCGTTCCGTGAAGATTGGACGTGAAATCGTGAAGATAAGGGAGAGGGTAGAGGTCAGGTTTGGTGACAGCGTTCAGGCGTCGGAAATCACCGCAAGGTCGACAGGTGCCGTCTTTTTTAGGAACGACGTGGAGCGGACTAGACCAACAAGCTTTAGAGGGACGACAGATGCCGAGGTCTAGCATTATTTGGAATTCTGCTTTGGCAGCTTTCAACTTGTCGGGGTGAAGACGTCGAAAGCGGGAACGAACAGGTGGTCCGGTGGTTTCGATTGCGTGCTGGGTATTGTGTGGCAGAGATGGGCGTGGAAAAGAGGGAGGTTGAACGATCTCAGGGAATCGCGTGAGCAACGCGGCAAACTTGTTCGTCGTGTCACAGAGGTTCAGGCGTGCTGGGTTATTCGACGGTGCAGTTGAAGGATGAACACCAGCGACAGAAAGTTGAGTAGTACCATCGAACAGACGATGACGACGATGACGCGGCGTGTCGAGTTACGGCGATCGCTTGCCGCCACCTGCGATCGGAACATTAGTTTTTTGAAGAAAAAGAACAGGGGGAACGACAGTTTTGAGCTTTGTTATCGAACCTTTCGTCATAATAACAGAAACCTGTTTTTGGTGGTGAAGTTGGTAGTTCTGGTTTGGGACAAGGTGATCTGTAGCGACGGCGTATCAGCGAGGGGGTTGAACGTTGTTCGAGGTCGGTAAGGCGTTGAGTGAGCCGTTGGATCGCGTCGAGAAGGGTTGAAGAAGAAGGTGCGGAAGTTGTGGGTTCGGAAGAGGAATATATTGACTCTGAAGGGGTCGCAGGCGGGTGGTTGATGATGTCACTGACGTATTTCGAGGACGTCCATGTCGAGAGTGGAAACGACGTAATTGAATTTCGTAGTGTCCTGAGTAATACGGTTGGCTGGTAAGTCGAACTGAGCTTCGACTTGGCGGAACCAAAGATCGGGCCGGTGGCGCCAAAACGGAGGTAGCCGAACGGAGACACTTGATATGCGTTGTGGCTCTAGAACCTCGTCGTCATCAGCCGGTTGAGCGATAATACCACGAGTGAAGGGACACGGCGAACGTCGGGGTCCACGAAAAACGAGACCAGTCAGAGAACGAAAGTCTATATTTTTCTAACCATGAAAAACCGAACAACTGATGTTTTTTATGTAAAAATGTGAAGGGGCGCCACAAATCAATAAAGTATCGTTTGTTTGGTTCTAATTTGGCTACCACTTTGCTACATAGACAAACGGCAACGCCTCAGTGAGTGGGAACAACGTCGGTCGGTGTAGAGGAGTGAGGAGAGGTGCGTTGCGTGGCAACGAGAAAAACCCCTGCAAGAATAGGAAACAAAATGCGATAGTTATCCGAAGCGCATCTTGGGGACAAATTTTGGCAAACATGTTCATGCCTAGACATGAAAATCGTATTTTCATGACAGTTGCAAGTCATGAAAGCACGCGTTTTCACAACGAGTATGATAAAAAAAGAAAAGAAAAAAAAACTGGCAGGTGGCAGGGCTAATTTATTTAATTTTTAAATTTCTGAGTGCAGAGGTTGACAAATCAAATTATTTATTCCCAAGCTCGAATTAATTTTGGTTAGGGGAGTCGAGACGGCTCTTAGTTGGGCCCACCAAAACAGGATGGGGCCACGTATTGATTTTTGACATTTTAATGAGAATGCCCAATTTGTTTTCATTTAAAACTGCTGGATAATTCTGTGAAATTGCTCCTCTGGTGCTTTTTAAAAAGTGCCCTCTTCCACAGGTATTTTTCAGGTAACGGGACAGTCACAAGAGTGGTTCACGCGTTTCTTCGAGAGAGAGAGAGAAAAAAGGTTATTTGCTGTTTCATCAAACCAATTAGAGCGTAATTAATCCATCGCCCATTGTCCTCTATTCCGCACGGCATGGAGGAAAAAGTCTATTGGCCAATCAGGGCTGAGACAAAAAAAAAAAAAAAATTGTAATCCCGTCGGCGGTCTCTTTCTGCGCTTTTCATTTTAAATAACAAATATTTTCCACCTTGCTGTAATAGTTCATCGTATAGGTTTATCAACAATAAATTACGGGTTATAACCCGTTAACTATTATCTGGCTACGCGTGGTACTCAACCCTGAGAAAAAAATCGATAAGTGACTTAATATCCTTGCCATAGTTCGCAGTTGGAAATAACGCGAGGCCGGAAAATAGTGACAATAAAACGACAGTGATTAAGGTAATTGTCACGCTTATCTTGACGAGTAATTACAATTTTACCGGCTGCAGTGCTTGTTTAGCGGGGGAGGGAGTGAACTGCAATTTGATTCAGTGTAGTCGGTGCTCAAAAGAAGCGATAATGAACGATGAAAATTTAATAGTTTTATTGATTCCCTGTGTGGTGCAGTTATAATTCTTTCTGATTTTCATTTTATTTTATGTTTTTTGAAGTCTTGAAGGTTTTTAGTACTGCACCATCGTCGAAAATTCCATAAATTTAACGGAGAGCAATTAAAATGAACCATGTCAAGACTCCAAAATCCCGGGTTTTATCACCTTAAAACTCCAAGCTGTGGGCCGTGAAATCCTTCGATTCGAGAACACAGACAAAAAATTATTATCAACTAATAAAAACAGTTTTTATCGCTTTTTTAAGAACATTACTTTTATTGTCTACCTTCACATTTTTTTTATTTTTTGTTGTTATTATTATACCTCGAAACTTTAGGAGAACGCCCTTGTTTATTCCGCCCATCGAGAGGTCCCCACGGCTCGTACTCCGCTCTTATAACTCAAAAATTATCATATGAATGAAACTTATTAAGAACACAATGCCTTTCCAATGGTAGGGTGGAGTGAAAAAAAAGGGGGGGAGGGGTGGACTACCTGCTGAACCTTTGAACCTTTTGGGGCTATGAAAACTGATGGTGTGGCCGCCGGCTGAATCATCCGAATAGCGTCCTGATGGACAGAATCGTTTGCTCTTTTAAAATTCACCTGATATAGGTGCGGGAACAAATTTATTGAAACAATTATTCTGTGCCCTTTTCAAACAGTTTATCATTTAAATCAATAAAATATAAAAATAACCACCGACTTCAGAGGGATGTTCGGACCATAAAACTGATTTCTACGACGAAAAAATGAAGGAATTATGACTTCCTTTTCGTAGGACCAGCATACTGAATAGTTAGTAAACAATTTTTTAGGGGTCGCTTCGGCTAATTAAGAGAGGCTGTTAACGAAGGGTGGCACGAGAGTCACAGTGGCGCTCAAATATTATAGGGTCGCAACTTTTTTTTTTTTTTTTTTAATGAGAAACAGATAGAGCTTACAAGAAATTCAGCCTCAAACCCCCTCCTTCCCCCACCAATCCAATGATGACCCGATCCTTGGCACCAGTTTTTTTATTTTTTTTTTTTCCAATTAAAAATAAAAATCAATTTTCTTTCTCTCACGAAGAATTATTTTTTGAGATCGCTCGAAAACAGACCGCTCTAATTGGACAATTGGCAGCCGACCAAGCACGTGTTACACCACCCCCACTTCTTCGTCATCACCAATTTTTCCACTTGTTAATGTTAAGTAATTAAGAGGCAGGGTCTGGAAGAAAGGGAGAGAGAATGAGTTGAGCGATACATGCGAACCAGTATGAGGACTTTCTATATAAAGGCGGTCACGCGCTTTTTTTGGTACTTGAATACTAACTCAAGAGGTTTTTTTACTCGGTAAACAAAATTATATTACAAATAAAAAAGTCAAGAGGGCGGGGATACGCGGCGCCTCATTGCACTAGTGCACATAAGGAAATCGTAATTAGTGACAGAAGCGTTGTCTGCATTCGAAATTACATTTTTATCTCTCAATAACGGTGGGTTTTACACCACTTAAATGAACCTTAAGAAGGATAATTGTTTCAAATTAAAAAAAAAAAAAAAATGTAACAATTCTTCATCAGACCTGGGGCCTTATTCCGAACAGTCGGGAAATAATGCCGCAATCGGGATCCAAGGAGTCCGAATAAGCCATAGCAACCACACTTGCGGCATTTTTCCCGTCGTTTCTGAATAGGGACCCTGGGGGGGTGATTCTGTAACTCGCAAAATTTACGTGTCGTAATTGGGAAGGAGGGGGAGAGGATGTATCCCGTTGCCTTGGTTTTTCCACGCATTTGTCAAGAATTTATTATTTTTTCTTCGAGACCACACATTCTAGCGTGAAAATTCCACAGTTCAATTCACTAGGTATCGTAAAAACCATGGCAACGAGTTACCTCCCCTCGCCCTTCTTCCATTTTACGACACGTAAATTTTGTAAATTACAGAATCTTACTATACTTATTAAAACGCAAAATCCTCTTGAGGGGAAGGCCCATGGCTGTTTTTCCGTTTTTCCCTATTTTCGGGGGTTTCTTTTGTTCCGACATCACCCACCCCGAAAGAGCCACCGCCCAACTTTTCATTTAGAAACTTTTTTTCCCCCACGGTCAACGCCCTCCGATCAAAACTTGTCACCCCCCCCCCACACCAGTATACAATTAAAATTGTGCAATGCAAGACTTATGCATGAACGTTCCTTGCCATTAAGGAACCCTTGAAATTCATTAGAAAATATGTTTTTATTTCGATCAAAACTGTTCTCAACGGTTCCTTGACTCAAAGAAGCTTCAAGGAACGTTCATAAATACGGGCCTAATTGTTCTTAGACCGGAATATCGGTCAAAATGACTGTTCGATTTTCATTTGGTATCGGTGGCGGGGCTTCTGACGCTGTGATTGCGGTGAGGGGACTCACGACATTTTTAGCATGTTCCTTGAGAGAGCCAGGGAAGCATCGGAAATATTCCCCCCCAACCATCAATATTAACTGGAAAATGCCCAATAAGTCGTTATATTTGAAGGCCTAATTTCAAAATTTGGCGAATATTAAACTTTCTCGTGAATTCAGTGGTGGATCTACACCCATCATCAGGTCCTTTTGTCACTATAAAGCCTCATGGCCTCGTGGCGGCGGAAGTCAGCCCCCCCCCCCTCACCCTAAAAAAATACCATTTTGCGAATCAATTATGACTATACATGTGCAAAAATACATTTCTTGAGGAAAAATTCCAAATACTTCACCAAATTTACCGCCTCTTCATTAAATTCTCTTATTTCTGGGTTAATTTTCCCGGGTAATTTGAATCCTAAAGACACAGTTTTACTAGATAAATGACGTGTTATAAGCTAAATCGGCTACATCGGCTATAAAATGGCGTATTCACACTCATCAGAGCAGAAACTTAGTGTGAAAGAGCAAGAGTAAGCCGTGAATAGTTAGCGTACCGAGGTAATGGCGAGGGGGGCATAGATTTCGTTCATAGAAATTCGTACCCCTTGCTACAAATAATTGGGCTTTCACCAAGCGGCTGGTTTCAACAATTTCGATTTCTTTCAATCCGGTTCTTTTTTCAAGACTTGCGAAACGAATAAGGTGTGATATATTGGTGGAGTGGTGGTGGTGGTGGTGGGGGGGGGGTCAAAAAGCTGTTCCCGTCGAGTTACCACAAAAAAAACATCACGTTCGCCGATATTATAACCTTGAATTAAAGGAACGCCTTTCGAATTAATGGCTGTAAAAGGTACAAAACGAATGGTGGAACGTGGATGATGATGATGATGATGACAAGAGGGTGGGGTGAGGGGAAGGACAGGATTGCGCAAGAAGGAAGAATAATAATCCTGTGGGGTGTCGGGGAGAACAAAAAGGAACAACTGAAGAAGTTGCCAAGAAGAAGATATTTGGTACGTGACGGGGCTACCTCCAGAGGGTGCTTTTCTTGTTGTTTTTTTGACTCGTAACTCGTGCGAAGAGGAACAGTGAAAGATCGCCCCATCATAAGGCACTACGTTTTCTCCGAAAAAAGGGACAGACGAAAAAGACGGGAAGGCACACAATCATATTCGAGTCGCTAACACCCCCCCCCCCCCACAACAATCCATGTCTTATGTGCGTTGCGGAGCGCGAGACCACGTGACCTCTCCCTTCTTATTGTGAGCCGTGGTAAACTTCAACACTGTCGAGGAACGCGCGAGGAAACCGTGGGAGCCCTTCTACGTGAGCCTTGGGTGGGCCGTCATTATTCTTCAGGAGGGCTATGATAAGGCTTGGTGATGGTGGAACGGGGTAAGTGGGGGGGGGGGGTTAAAGGAAGAAGTGGAAAAAAAAGAAGACACTGTCACGCGTCCACAGGCCGTGCCGTGCGCCCAACTTGTTTCGTTCTTCTTAATCAGCTAGATTTCCTCCTCATTCTGTTCGGAATTCCTTTCTCGAAAATCGTGCTTCGTATAGAGACTAAAGTAAAGGGCAAAGTTGTTCGGGGAAGGGGGGGATACTGTCTTTTTCTAACAAAATTTGTAAGAACGGTGGATAAGACTTGAATTTTACCATTTATAACGTTCTAGAAAGTAAATTATGTGACTTAGCGCATTGATGACTAGGAAACCGCAGTTTCAAATTCAAAAAAATCCAGCATTGTTTCATATTTTAATCTCCTCCTTAGAATTCAAGTTTTCAAAAACGCTCATTCTCGATTTAATTCAAGAAAAAACGCTGATTCGCAGTTGAAATCTGAAAAACAGCGCTTATTCCCGCCTTAAATCGAAAAAAGGTGTGTTTTTTTTTGTGGCTAAAATTGAGATATATAGCGCTACAATTGGGGGGGGGGATAAACATCTAGAAAAGTGCTGATTCACAGTTGAAATTGAGAAACCGCCGGAATTTTGGACTGTCGAGGCGTTTAAATTTTAATGTGTAGGTAGTATATAGATGTCCGAAAGCCTCCTTGCTGCTTAACAATTTATTTATATTATTTATTAAACTACCCTAAACAGAGAAAACGCCAATTCGCGGATTCTTGAGGCAACTTCGCGGCTAAAATGGAGAAAAACGCTAATTCGTGGGTAAAATTAGACAGAAAAATGCGCTAATTCGCTGCTAAAATTGATGAAAAGCGCAAATTTGCGGATAAAGTAGAGAAAAGGGCGAATTTGCGGAAAAAAAAAATCTATAAAAACGCAAATTCACGACTAAAAGGGGGAAAACCCCCTATTCGCGGTTAAAATTGAGAAAAGTGGCTAATATGTGGATGAAATTAAGATAGATCGAGAGTTGAGCCAACGCTAATCCGCGGATTCTTGAAGCAAGTTCATGAATTTAATCGAGAAAAATCGATAATTCGTGATTACAAGTTCAGATAAAGTGCCGATTTGTGCTTTGAACGCTGAAAACGCTTATTTTAAGGCTTGCATTGTGGAAAGTTGAAGTGTGAACGTCTTTCTTGATGGAAGGCCACACGAAACGGTTGCGGACGAGTTTTGATGTGCGTTTAGGAGACGGGTGTGACAGGTTATGGATGAGGTCTAAAATTATTCGACAAAGGCCAGAAGGTATCAAGGGACGATTCTTGTCATCACAGAACACGGAAACGGTGAGACCGGGAATGGAAACAAAACAGAGTTTCAGCGAATACTTGTCCGGATGCTGTATGGTGTGAAGAAGGTCGCGATCAGTCTGTTGAAGACGAGAGAGTTGCAATGCGTGATAAATAGTCAGCGACGAGATTTTCAATACCGGGGACGTGACGGATTACGGAGGTGGCGAAATTGTCGAGGCGTTGCTTTTCGGTCTTTTGGTGGAAGGCGTACTCTAGAGGACGATGATATGTGTAGATGACGATTTCACTGCCTTTCTATCATGTAACGGAAGTGTTTGACTGCGTCGTAAATTGCGAGGAGCTCTCGATCGTACGTGCTATAACGAGTATCTGTTGGGGTTAACTTTCGCGAAAAGATTGCAATAGGTTTTGGGGTTTTCTCAATCTTAGCCATCAAGTTCTCTCCAGAAATCGCGAATTGGTGATCTCTCAGAGAGCTTTTTCTCTTTAATTTAGTGGCCAATTAGCGTTTTTCTCTGTTTTGAACAGCGAATAAGCGATTTTTCTAGATATTGGCAATGAATTCGATTTAGCCACGAATTGAATCTTTGTTTTCATTTTAGCCTCGAATCAGCGCAATTTTCGCAGCGATTTAGCGATGCCTTCCCATTTAACAACGAAAATGGCGTTTTTTTGCCTCAACTTCAGCAGTGAATTAGCGTTGCCTTCGTAATTTAGAGCTACGAATAATTTTTTGTAAGTTCAGCAGCGAAATTGACGACTTTTTCACATTTATCCATAATTTAGCGTTCTTCCTTCATTTTAGCAGTGAATTAGCGCTTTTTCTCCAAGCTGCGGCAAAGTTATTGCTTTCCTCTAATATAGAAGCGGGTTAGTAGCTTTTTTTGAAATTTTAGCTACAAAGGTATCCCAGAAATCGTTAATTTGCTTTTTCTCAATTTTAGCAGTTAATAAGCGATTTTTCTTCATTTTAGCAAAGAATTAGCGCTGTTTCTCAATTAAACCAGTGAATTAGTTGCGAAGTATTCACATTTAGCTATTTGAATTAGCGGGTTCCCTCAATTTTAGCAGCGAATTAGAGCTCACCCTCAATTTTAGCAGTGAATTTGAAGGTTTTCACAATTTTAGCAGCGATTGGCGATGTATTTACATAATAGCAACGAATTAGCGCCTTTAATCATTTTTAGTCGTGAATTGACGCTTTTGCTTTCTTGTAGTCTCGAATTAACGCTTTTTCTCAATTTCAGACACTATAAGTTGCACGCAGAAATCGTGAATTAGCGTTTGCTCAATTCTAGCAGTGAATTGCTGATTGTTCTCATTTTTAGCAACGAATTAGTGATGTTTTTCACATATTTGCGATGACGTAGCGTTTTTTCTAAATTTCAGCTGTGAATTAACGGTTTTTTATTAATTTTAGTTTAGAATGATGAGTGATTTTTCTCAATTCAAGCAGCATTATGGATTTTTTCCAATTTTAGTACTTTTTATCTATTTTAGCAGTGAATTAGACATGTATTTATATTTAGTGACTAGTCAGCGTTTTTCAGCATTTAGCCGCGTGCATTCGCAGCTGAAATTGAAGGGAAAAAACGCTAAAATTGAGAAAAATGCCTGACACATTTGCAAAACTATTTCTTTCCGCCAAAAATGGAGAAAAACTCTAATTCTCGGCTAGAATTGTGATTAAACGCAACAACATGCGGCTTTAAAACTTGAGAAATATCCCTAGTTCACAGCTGACATTGAGACAACGCAAAATCACAAATTCGTGGGGCAAACTCGGGACTGAAATTGGGAAAAAGCCCTTATTCACGCGGCTAAAACTGAGAAAAGCGTTAATTCAAGGACAAAAAAGAGAAAAAATCGAATTCGCGTCTTAAAAATGAAGAAACAAACAATAATTCATCGCTAAAATTATGATAAAGTTCTACAATTTAGCAGCTATAAAAATTGAGAAAAAAAGGGAATTCACAGCTCTCATTGCTTCACAGATTCTCGGGGCAACATTGGGACTGAAATTGAGAAAAAGCGCTAATTCACGAGTAAAATAGACAAGAACGCGAATTCGCGTCTCAAAGTGGAGGAAAACGATAGTTCTTGTAGCTAAGGTATGAAAAATTACGATTTTACGGATAAAATAGAGAAAAAGCGCTGAAAATCGCAGATAAAATTGCGAAAATGTGCTAATTCAATACTAAAATTGAGGAAAAAACGCTAATTCACAACTTGAAAATGTGAAAACGCCAACTCGCCTATTATGGGGGCCATTTCCAGGCTGTCACGGAGAAAAAGCGCTAATTCACGCGGCTAAAACTGAAAAAAAAAACGTTAATTCACGGATAAATAAAATGATAAACGCGAATTTGAGTCTAAAAATAGAGGAAGACGCTCTTCACGGCTAAAATTGTGATAAAGTGTTACAATTTGGCAGTTTTAAAAATTGATAAAAAGCGCAAATTCACACCTAAAATTAAGATAACGCCAACTCACGGATTCTCGGGGCCGAGACTGACATTGAGAACGACGCGAATTCGCGTCTAAAAATGGAGGACAACTCCAATTCCCAGCTAAGGTCCCTATAAAAAATTGCGATTTTACGGGTAAAATCGAGAAAAAGTGCTATAATTCGCTGCTAAAATTAAGAAATGTGCTCATTCACTGCTAAAATTGAGGGTAAGAAAGGCGAATTCACAGTTGAAATTGAGAGAACACCAACTCGCAGATTCCTGAGGACACTTGGGGAATAAAATTGAGAAAAAGCGCTAATTCAAGTGGCTAAAACTGTGAAAAAGTGCTAATTAAGATAACGCCAACTCACGGATTCTCGGGGCCGAGAGTGACATTGAGAAAAAGCGCTGATTTTAACGGCGTGAAACAGAAAAAGGCGCGAATTCGCGTCTAAAAATAATTCCCATGAGCTAAGGTCCCTATACAAAATTGCGATTTTACGGATAAAATCGAGAAAAAAGTGCTATAATTCGCTGCTAAAATTAAGAAATGTGCTCATTCACTGCTAAAATTGAGGGTAAAAAAGGCGAATTCACAGCTGAAATTGAGAGAACACCAACTCGCGGATTTCTGAGGCAACTTGGGGGAAAAAATTGAGAAAAAGCGCTAATTCAAGTGGCTAAAATTGTGAAAAAGTGCTAATTCACAGGAAACAAATACATTGAAACACGAATTGGCGTTTAAAATGGAAAAAAGCGCCAAATAGCACTCAAACGCTACCCAATTTGCAGATTCTTGAGGCAATTTTACGGCTAAGAGCTTATAAAAAGCGCTGATTTGCGTCTAAAAATGAGAAAATGAGCTAATTCGCGGATAAAATTGAGGAAAAAGCTACAATTCGCAGTATTATAGCAATTAAAATATGCTAGTAGAAATAAGGAAAAACGCTCATTCACAGTTTAAATTGAGAAAACACACGTACCTATACGGTTTTCGGAGGCAATTTCGTACCTAAAATTGAGAAAAATGTGTACTTCAACGCTACTAAAAAGTATTTCTAGTTTAATTAGAGACTGAAGGGCCTCCTAAAGGTTTCCGCCCCGGGCCCCGATATGTGTTGTTCCACCACTGGTGACGCGATGACTTCGTTTTGGGACTCATTGTTCATATAGTCCGGGAGCCCACCGTACGAAAAATCCGTATCATCTGATCGCGCTTAAAACCTGACGCGATCAGTGACGTTACATGGTCACTAGCAAATGCGCCTGTATCGTCGCCAGAAATATTTAGCGGGACAAGGCCGAGTAGGGCGTCTTGCCATTTATCGGATCATT
Organism: Corythucha ciliata; assembly: GCA_038030265.1. Taxonomy (NCBI): domain Eukaryota; kingdom Metazoa; phylum Arthropoda; class Insecta; order Hemiptera; family Tingidae; genus Corythucha; species Corythucha ciliata. Next base: position 55,574,980 of record CM075939.1, on the reverse strand, counting down.
TGATCGTGTCTAGCGTTTTAATAGCTCCATTATACGCCTATAGAGAGGTTTCCTCAGTAACAAACGCCAGACAATTTCAGTGGGACCTAGAGGGACGACAGCGTTCGAAGTTTGCAAAATTTATGCCCCGAAATCGGATCATCAGATCATGTCTGGCGAGGGCCATTTCTCACTATTTGAATGCTCCGTTACCGGAGTAAGAAAAAATGATCCGAAAAACGATGTTTTTTTCTTTTGCTCGGCCTTGTCCCGCTAAAAATTTCTGGCGACGATGCAGGCGCATTTGCTAGTGACCATGTAACGTCGTGATGATGATTTCAAGCGCGATCAGATGATACGGATTTTTCATACGGTGGGCTCCCGGACTATCAAGGTAAATACAGAGTTGAATTTCGAATGCTGGGAGTCACCAGATATAAGATGCAGGCGCTCTTATATGACAAAAATTATTTTCTCGTTTTTCACACCAACCGATTGTTTGTTAAAAACATAATTTTTCATTATGTACAATTTGATGAAAATAGAAGGACGATGTTTTCTGGTCGCCACAAATTCAAGATGGAAGCGCATGGAATGGGTGAATTTTGTTGACATTTCTTAGCTCAGGGCTATTCCCCCGTAGTTCCCATCTTGATCCGGCGCTGATTTAAAATTTAACTCCGTGTGAGTGATTCGCTCACAAAAATATTATAAATAAACGGGTGACTTTATAGTGTTTAATATTCGAAATTTGTTTCTCGAACTTTGAAACTTCTCTTTCCCACGACGGAGGATTTTCCCCGAGGGCATAGCTCACATAAGTTTAAAAATAACATCCAGATTTGTACCGATGGAACGATGGAGGCTATACTATTTATGGAACTTGAACATTAATTTTTTGTCGAGCCTTAGCCTATTAACAAGAAAGTTGTTACATTTTTTTGTCGCCCAGTTTTTGACCTTATCTTTAAGCAGTAAATGACAGATAAAAACCAAGCCCACCTTAAAAGGAGAGTAGTGGTGCTTGTTAAGAGCTCTTAAATCCTTGTAAAAAAAAAAAAAAAAAAGAAAAGAAAAAAAAGTGGCTGAAAAACAGTGAAATGTATAAAGTGCATTTTACCGTAAAATATTGTTAATTAATGTTATACCAAAGGGAATTGACTTCCTCTTTATGAACCCTCTCGAATGACGCGCGAGACAGACCAACCGGTAGTGATTTTCAATTTTTTTGGATGAGCGCTCAGATATGCTGTAACTAATAGGCGGTAAAAAGCGCGCGACGGATGAAGGGGGACTATCTGGGTGTGACAGGACAGGAGAGAGGAAATGACTTTAATTACTCTTTTTGAAGTTTCAATGGCGCACCCACCTGTTTAAAAAAAAAAAAAAAAGGGAGGGTGGTCCCAGTAGTATATAGTGGAGGCGCGTGAAAAAAGAAATCCCATACAGCGTTAAAAAGGAAGTAATAATTATGTAAGGGGTGTGATACACTATTTTTTCTCAGTTCGAACCAACACACAGGTCCTGGCGGATCATTTTATAGATGGTGAAAAGCGTGGACTAGTCCTCGTCGCTCATTTACAAAGCTTAAGAAAGCAGTCAACAGGCAACGCGCGCGCTTAACGACTTCCTCATCCCTTAATTGGACAACTAATCTTTCTTAAGAACCCTCTTTAGCAGATCATCCCTGCCTACGATTTTTTTTTTTTTTAACTTCCTATAATCGCATCTTTTACTACTTGGTCCACCAGCCGTGTAAAGACGCTGCGTTTTCAAACAAAAATGTGGTCGACACACCTTTTTTTTTTTTTTTTTTTTTTTTTTTATTTTTAAACGCAAAGGGGACATAAAAGGTCAAATCGGCCTATGTTAATTTTTCAGCTTTCCTTCTGAGTTTAACCACATTAATTAATGGGACCGCTCCAAAACGCCTAATCTCCCATTAGACTTGAAATCTCGATAATGAAGTTAAGAGAACACGATATTTACGAACACGAATCAATCTAAAGGAATAATATAAAAAAAACACATGGAAGTAAGCGTTCTTTCCTCGCTACGAGCTCATGCAAGTTTCCCGCAAATATACAACCACCACCATTGTTACAGAGCATTACAATTCAATCGATGAGGAAATAATTTATCAGCACCATCAGACAGCTAAGCAGGCTCAGATTATTTGATTAAAAAACTGATAATTTAGGTCTGTAACAGGGTCGGATCTTGCTTTTTGCCGCCCCATGCTGCTCTTCCCTCCTACTACCAAGACTTGTGCAGCCAAGACTGCACAAGAAAACGGATTCTACAAGTATTAGAAGGAAACTATAAGTGTTTCTTAAACAAGGCGGAAAACCTCAAGTTGACTCACGACGGGGACCCCGCAGAATGATGAAATCTTGGCTTTTATAGTGACGAACGCGAATGACGTTAGGCGTTAAGTAAGACCCACACCTAGGATCGTGAAAATTGCACCTGCACTACGAACTCCGGGCCCCGGCCCGGCAACTTGGCGAAAACGAGTGAGCCGTATTCAGGGGTGGGCAAGATACTTGAGTATTTAAAATATCGCCTATTAATAAAAAAAAAAAGAGAATAGATAATGTGCTAATTCGCTGCAAAATTATCAGAAAACGCTATTTCACAGCTGAAATGAAGAAAAATCAATAATTCGCGGCTGAAATTGAGAAAACGAAAATCTGTTTAGCTTCTGAAAGAATCGAGGCTCAGACTGAGAAACAGCGCTAATCCGTAGACAAAAATTGCTCACGCGGGCTAAAACCTAAAAAAACTACGCGGCTAGAATTGACAAAAATATTAATTAGCGGGGCCAACTTTAAGAAAAACACTAATTTTTAACTGAGAAAAAAGTGCTAATTTGCTTCGAAAAAATGGCTAAACTGCTGCTGAAAATGAGGAAAACGCCAAATCTTGGCTAAAATGGAGGAAATTCGCCAAACAAACGAAAGAATCCCTACTGCACTGCTAAAATTGATTAAAAGCGCTAACCCGTGGCCAAAAATTGGTTAAAGTTGTAGCGTGCCAACAGCTAACAAACCTCAATTTTTATTTTAAAAATAACAAATATTATGTTAAAAAAAACAACATAAGTCAGTTTGATCGCGAGTTCGTATTTTCCCAATTTTTCATTGTCGTTATAAAAAAGATCTCTAAATTTTTCGTTGGCCGTTATTTTTTATACCGAAGAGAGCGCGACCCACAAAGTCACTGAACCTTGAAAAATTGACAAAACGCAAATGCGTAGCTTCTGTTCGAGGCTAAAACTAAACAATAAACGCTAATCCATAGCAAAAATTGAAGGAAAAATGCCAATGTGGGACTGAAGTGTAAAAAAAAAACCAGCTAATATTGAGAAATTCACTATAATTAGCCTGTCATAAATAAATAAAAACTGTCGTTTTCAGCTCAAATTGGGAAAAAGTGTTATTCCCGGCTAAAATTTGAGGAAATCACGAATTCGTGGCTGAAAAATTAAGGTAATTCGCGAATTCACAGATTAGAAACGCTTCAAAGCAGCTAAATTTGAAAAAAAACGCGAATTTACGGCTAAAATTGAGGAAAATAATCGCGGATAAAGCTTGTTGGAATTTCTAATCACGCCTTCTGACGACAACATTGTGGCTAAAAATGAGGTAAACGGCAAATTCAATCCCAAGAGCTCATGACCTTTTGTTCCGAGCCTATGGAGGTCGATGATATAGATTATTTAACATCTAAGTTAGACGTAAGTGAAAATGCTATTCTAGAAATTAAGAAAGAAATTCCTCAATTAATACGAACCGATCATATGAATTCGGAAGAAAAAGAAACCAGGTATCAAATTACTTAAGGAGTTTCCACATATCATTAAAAGAGAGAAAGACCTGCTTAGCTCTTCCAAAAACTTACTAAAACATACAATAAGGACAAAAGACGATATTCCAGTTTACACTCGAAATTACAGATATCCTCAAATTTTCCGAGACGATATCAAATTAGAAATCGACAAACTTCTAAAGAATAAAATCATCAGAGAATCTAATTCCCCTTACAACTCCCCAATATGGGTAGTCCGAAAGAAGCCTGACGCCTCAGGAAAGAGGAAAATTCGCGTAGTCTTAGACTATAGAAAAATTAACGACAAAACAATTGACGATAAATTCCCTCTACAGGTGATTGAAGATTTACTTGGAAAAATAGGTCGAGCTACTTATTTTAGCACAATCGATCTGGCCTCTGGCTTCCATCAAATCGAGATGGACCCGGATTCAATCCCTAAGACTGCCTTCAGCACTGAGGACGGCCATTTTGAGTTCCTCAGGATGCCCTTTGGTCTGAAAAATGCCCCACCTACGTTTTAGAGGGCAATGAACCTGATATTTTCACGTATTCCAAATGTGTTGGTTTACATGACGATATAATTGTTTATTCGGATAACTTAGAGGAACATAAAAAACACCTAAAGAAAGTTTTCGAACTACTTCAAAACCCCAACCTTAAGATACAGCTTGATAAAACCGAATTCTTCAAAAAAGAACTCGCCTACCTCGGCCATATTGTGTCTGAGAAAGGTATTCAACCAAATCCCGCCAAACTAGAAGTTATTGCAAACTTTCCAAATCCAACGAATCAAAAACAAATAAAACAATTCCTTGGATTAACTGGCTACTACAGAAAAATGATTAGAAACTATGCAAAAATTGCCAAACCTTTAACCTCGTTACTACGAAATGACTCCACTATTGATGCTTCAAACCCCGAATTTCTTAATGCAATTAATACGATAAAATTTTTACTTCAAAACAATCCTATTTTGCAGCCACCAGATTTTAATAAACCCTTTTTATTGACTACAGACGCTTCTAATTATGCTATAGGAGCAGTCTTATCCCAAAATGTTAACGGAAAAGATCTACCAATCTCTTATGCGTCCCGAACCCTGAATTCGAGTGAAGAAAGATTAAGTACAATAGAAAAAGAACTTTTAGCAATTGTATGGGCATGCAAATACTTTAGACCTTATATTTACGGAAGACGCTTTACCATCCAAACAGATCATAAACCTTTACAGTATCTTCATAACATGAAAGAACCCAGCGCTAAGATGCTGCGGTGAAAATGCCAACTGGCAGATTATGATTTTGATATAAAGTACGTCCTAGGAAAAACGAATTACGTAGCAGACGCATTATCCAGAAATCCCGTTCAAAATTTAAATGCAATCGAAAATGACGAAATAACCCCAGATGAAGTTTTAAATCAATTTTTAAATGAGATCCAAAATAGTGTAAATTTTCCAAATTCAGTTGAATCCTTAATCTCACATCCAAATGATGAAAACCAACCTAACGAAATTAAAGACGATGATAGTTTAGCTAGCATCCATTCACAGTTGAGCTCCTCAGAAAATATAGTTCTTGTTGATGACCCGATAAAATGTGTAAATGTAGAAAAATCCCAAATCGTAATTCAAAGAGGAAAACCCATGCTCATTAATAACGTCGGTCTATTTCATTCCACAAAGAAAAGATTAGTATGGAATACCGCTTGGCCTTATCATACTGACTTGGGAAAATACTGTTTAGAATTTTTGGAACCAAATAAAAACGTATGGAGTTTATTGCTCTGATAAGAATTTAAAATTAGTGGACGAAGTCCTAGATCAAGTATTCCTCAAGTTTCAAAATGTTGTCGAGGAAAAATTTCCCACCGTTAGAATAAAAAGATACAAAAAACTTAATATAGACGTTGAAGAAAAGGACGATAGATTACATTTAATTACAGCTCAACACATAGGCAAAACTAGTCATAGAGGAATTAATGACGTATACAACAACTTAAGAAAGAAATACTATTGGCCTGGCATGCTAACAGACATAACAAAATTTGTGAATAATTGTGACATATGTAAAAAGGTTAAATATGATCGAAATCCCCCTAAACCTGAATTCAAAATAACTCCAACTCCTAACAAACCGTTTGAAAAAATGCAAATTTATATTCTCTTTTATAATAATGCCGCTCTATTGACACTTATTGATTGCTTTTCGAAAAAAGTATTTGCTTATAAAATTAACAGTAAAAATGCAGTAGAAATAGTAAACAAACTTAAAGAATACCTCATTTTATTCCCAGCCCCCTTAGAAATCCAAGCAGATAATGGAGGAGAATTTGCCAATGAAACTCTCAAAAATTTCCTTCGATATAATAATATAAATCTTCACCTTACAACTCCTAACTATCATAATTCTAATGGATTAATTAATAGGGCTCATTCAACTCTTGTAGAAATCATGAATATTATAAAAACACAAGACACTGACATATCACTTATCAATCTTATACGGCTAGCACTCATTGCATACAATAATACTCCTAACACCAACTTGAAACTAACACCAAATGAAATCACTTTCGGAATAACACAGCCTACAGAAATTAAAAATGACTTCATTCTTGAACAAAAAACCAACGAATATCACAGAGAAACAACCCTTATTCATCAAGCAATAAAATACTTTATTGAAAAAGAGAAAGAAAACAGAACCGAAACCCTTAATCAAAATCGTGAAAAAGTAAATATACCAGACGGTAATATCTTTCTCAAAACCTACGTTCGTAATAAAGCTGAAGATAAATATAAGAAAGTACAATATGATAAAGGAGCAAATACTGTTAACTTAGGAATAAAAAATGTTAAAATACACCCCAGTCAAATCAAAAGACCTAGAAGATTTGAAGACTACTCAAATCAGAAAATTTCCTTCCAGGATAATAATGAAGAATCCAATCAAAATTCTCTTAATGATACTTCTTCTCAACCAGCACCCAGCTCACGCTTATAAAATAACTAATCTATCTAATGGACCTGGAATTATTCCAATTAAAATTCAAAATTTACATCCTAAAAGATTATTTTACTTATGTTCATGCCATTAATTTAACCTTGATTCAAGAAGAATTAAATTCCATTCTCAATTCACTTGACCATGTTGTGTATGATAATTTAATCAAAAATTCTTATGTAGAATCATTAAAAGCTCAAACGATGGCCACTCAGCATAGTTTAATAAAGTCCCATTTAGAATATGCCCAAAATAAATTAGATCATGTTTTCTCCAACGCTGTGTATTCCAATAGACCTAAAAGAGGCCTAATTAATGCTCTTGGTTCTGCTATATCATGGATGCCAACGATAAAAAACGCTATGACGAAGTAATCCATAAGTTAGAAATAAATAATTATCATTTAGAGCATAACGTTGAAAACCAGTTATCTGTCAATGAAAAAGTTATTGACGCTTTTAACAAAGATCTATTAGTCATAAGAAACAATAACGCTAAAATCAAGAAAATTGTAGATAGTAATATTAGTAGCGTAATTGAAAATAACCAGCATTTTATGATAATATATGTAACAATTGCCTTACTAACACTTAGGATTAATGATATCGACTCCTCACTTGAATTTTGCAAGCGTAATATTATTCGTGAAAGTATAATCTCAAAAAAGGAATTAGCACGCATCTCAGATGACAACCCTATAAATAAAATCATATCTAAATCGCCCGAAATTCTCTGGCAAACCGGTAAAGTTCATTGTTCATTGACTCCCACTCATTTGTACTACTTTGTCCAATTACCCCTAGACGTCCCGTTGACGGAAACTTATTTTCTTCTTTCTTATCCGATAGCCGAATCAGAATCAAATGTAAAAATTACGGTAGTTCATCCCCCTTTAGTGCTTAAGCAAGACCAATTACTTACAGGAAGCTGTGACTTAATCTTAGATTATTTTTACAGTACCAATGTGACACAAGTTCATAACCCTTGTATAGATAGCCTAGTGAAGAACAATAATAATAATGCATGTGTATCTTATGTTACACCTCGTCCTAAACCTTTTGTGAAATTTGTACCAATAATTATCCAATACCTTGTTTATGATACCCCATTATTATATGCTCACAGTAATCTCTCCAATTTTACAATTAATGTCAAGAAAACTGCTCTCCTACAATTTAGTACCAACGAAACGTTAATCAATGCTGAAACAATTTATAAATATTATGAAACTTTCGCAATCACTCTTGAAAACATCCCAGTGCATTCTACATTTTTAAACCTCAGTTTTGATGAAGTTCATAAATTAAACGTACTCATGACACCCCTTGAAGAACTAGAAGAAAATTACTCTACTTTTGACCATGTGCCAATCTTATACTCCTTTTGTATTCTGTCCCTTTGTATTATATCGCTTTTGCTAATTCTTAAATTCCAACCCTTCAATTTCAATTGTCTAAAAAGAAAAGTAAATGAACCCATTGAAGTAAACGAAACGATACGACGGGGAAGCGAGGTTCGATTTTTCAAAGGTTTTTCGACTCATAACAAATAAGAAGGTTAGAACCCACCTCACCCCGTCCTAATTTTCAGAAGAAGTGAGGAGTCTAGAGCTTTTGTGTTGGTTGAAGAAATTATTTCTCGGCTTTTTCATTTTTTCAGGAATAATGGCTATAAATTTAACTGCACTTGTGAACTTGGTGGCCGGTGAAGTGAAAATATATAAAAAGGGAGAAGTCAGTTTTAAAGAAAACCACGTTCTAAAATGTAGTTATGACCCTACACCGTCGTTCGTCTCAGGAACTGTGCTCGCCAGCCTAAAGAAGCAGTCGTATAAGTGTAGCGTGAGTTTAAGAGGCATAACACACTAGACGACAGTCGCCTAGTTTCTATTGAACTCTGAGGGGACCACACACTAGCAGCCGCTCAGTCACGGGTTCTATCGACTCCCGCGACAGTCGAGAGAAAGAGCGGGTGTTTGGGAGTCCGAGTTGATTGAAAAAAGAGTCGCCCCGGAGCCGGCAGTCGCGGGGCAAGTCGCGTCGTCTAGTGTGTTATTACCCTAATTCTGACAATTTAGAAGTACTTATACCTACCTATTGGTCTTCTGATTTTTTCCTTAAAAAAACGGTACATTCGCTCTATTCAGAAACCCGTAACTCATAAGACGACCTCTTAATGAAAGAATCTTACAGAGCATTACTGCATTACTACTCTAAGGTTGAAATCCGTCGCAAGTCTTTAATTACTGGTTTTTGTTCCATGCAGTTCTTCATTGCAACCGACCGGGACTCTATTTACGACCAGCGATGTACATGTCCGCGTGGGGAGCTATTCTGCCATCACATGGTAGCTTTAGGCCTCCATGTGTGCCACAATATATCATCGACGGATGTTCCATGTAAATGGACTCGTCCTTCTTCGTCGGTGAAAACGGTAAACGGTGATCCATTATTAGCGTTTGTGAATATCCTTGATGATTTTCAGAACCAAGATCCCCATGTAACTATCTGGGACGTCATTGATCTTTCCTGTGCAATACTTATGACGTACCTAACTGATCGGCTTCACGAAATTTAAGCTGAGCATTTTTTGTTCACCATACACTATGGATTAGCGATTTTTCTCAGTTTTAGCCGCAAAGCGGGGTTTCCCCCCATAGCCATAAATTGACGGTTTTGCCCAATTTTAACCTCATAGTTGCCTGATGAAGCCGCGAATTGGAGTATTTTTCAATTTTTGACGCAAATTGGAATTTGTCTCAATTCTAGCCGCGAATTAGTGATTTTCCTCCATTTCAGCCGCAAATCAGCGCGAATTTCATTGAAATACCAAAATGAAGAATAACATGACAACTGTGTGTCATGGATATAGTTCTAGATCCTGAGGGTGATTTTTTAACTATGCGCGGTATCAAATTTGTCACCTGGGAGTCCGCTGCATAAAATGTTAAGCGTTAGCCCGTATCGTACGTGAGGTGGGACCCTCGCAATTTTAGCGTTTGTAAGGCGGGCGATTGTATTCGAAAACACATGGATAGAATACTATGGGTTTTTTCTGCTGAAATCGCGCGATTCCTTCGCGGGCTTTATTAGTGTTCCTAGGAATATCCTTTTTCCACCGGTTCACTCAAAATTAAATCGTATTTTCACAAGGAGGATGGATAGAAAACAATAATGATACCGTTTCCGTTTACACTGTGAGGATTTCCTGCTTAGGCCATTGGTCGGCCAGAGCGTGTGGATCACACTTTGCCATCACTTGAGGTGGACTGCAATTTTAACTGATGTGTGGTGACTTCAATTGAAGTCAAAGCCCGGTACTCACGCCCCCAACCCCGGCACGTTGAGGATGACCTAATCTGGAAATCCTCGCCATGTGTACCCATAAGGGAGAGTTGCACATGTGTTTCCTCGACCCCCCCCCCCATCCAATCATACCTCGCCTACTCCGCGTTACGGAAATTGCCGCCGTATTTCTGCACCAATCCTGGACTTCAAGGGATCATTTAAATCTTCAGGAAATTCCGCACAACCGTACGATCTTCCTTTTTCATATTTCATCCCTAAAATAACTGAAAAACGCACATAAACTTTTACCTTGAAAATTCACACTCTTTCGACGACTTATTCAGGAAAGCAAGATCGTACGGTTGTGCGGAATTTCCTGAAGATTTAAATGAGCACTTGAAAGTCCACGATTGGTGCAGAAATACGGCGGTAATTTCCGTAATGCGGCCTAGGCGAGGTAGGATTGGAGGGTGGTAGAGGAAACACATGTACAAAATCCTGGTTTTCAACCAAATATAGCGACCATTTTTAATTTGACGAAACTTTACTGGTTGACCGGCGTTCATATCATTCCTTATAAGATTTTTCAACGCTAAAATCAAATGAGACCAAAGCCAGGACGCTAAAATTAGTACTTTTGGAGTTATGACCAAAAATAATTGTTTTTAATCCATTTTCAAACTATCCAACCACACTCCAAGTATATGATCAGTGCTTGATTCTCCCAGGACTGATGCGTTTTTTATTGCTGAATAAGCAGTACCAGAGCCACTTCGCTAGCATAAATAGTTTTTGAGTTATGATCTTACTAGTGCAAAAAAGCTTTGTGCATCTCATACCAAGAAAGGAACAGGTTTTCATTTTCATACGATTCACTGGAAAAAAGAGACAGACCGACGTCATGCTAGAAACCACTTTTTTCAACCTTTCTGAGGTTGTGTATCACGAACATGAAGTCATGTCGGACTTGATTTTGTCACGAACACCATCAATCCATTCCCTACGGAAACATGGAAGTAAAACGTGAGTTTTGATTCTTAAATCGCAAGTTTTGTCTTCTGTTGCTTGAAAAACATGAAAATTCTTGGATTGAGTCAACGCAACTCAGTATGGCTCAAAAATCTACAAACTGGTGATTTGAATCAGACCAACCACCGGTCGCAATCTTTGATAATTTCCTGCTTATGCTAAAATAGGGAACTTGCACATTTTTCAAGCAATTGTGTTTCTTGAAGAGGGATCTTCAACAAAACAATTGCTCACATTAAACATTGAAATCAATCAAGGGTTTTTTAAAGCGAATTTTTAAAAATTTTGAGTGGGGGTTTGATTACATCAAAGGTTAGTTAAAGAATGGATGGTGTGGGAAGAGGGGGTTTTCTTTTGGACAATTTATCTTGTTATTTTGTAAACAACATATTTCTCAAATGCATCACATCTAAACATTGACGTCATTTCCCCTCGCACCATCCATCCCCTCCAGAAGAATTTTCGGGAAATCAACTATCGTTGATTTCCTTCTCTTTATTTGCCAGTTCGTCGGTATACTTTTCTCCCCAATCGGGCATTCGTCGTTTCTCCACCTTCATGGAGCAAAAGAACAGACTTCTTTCGATGCATTGAGATTCAGTATCTTCGAGACGAGTATCAAGTAAGAAGATGGTGAGGCTCAAATCCATTCCTCCCACTTCAGCGAGTGCGGTGCAGTACTCATACCGCGTTTACCTACAAATTTAACAGTATGACTGACTGAACAGCTGCGACCGGTGGAATGGGGATGGAGGCGCCAAGAGGAAAAAACGCTGTACCCGGCCCTTGTTGCTATGCTTCGAGCAATTTCATTCGCGTGCAAAAGAGGCTCTGCTATACCCAACATGTTGTTGGCGTGAGGACGGCCGTTAGTTGTTCCCCTCTGTGCAAGGTCTATGAAAGAGCCGCAAGGAGAAAGTTTCTTCAAATTGAAAATTGCCAAGATTTTAGGTGAAAAAACCCGTTTTTTAGTAAAAATTGCATCATAACTCGAAAACTATTGGTGCTAGTGACCTAGCGTAGGTCTCATTCGATTCAGCGATAACACATACGCCAGGAACCATCTTATGAATCAATGTATTTTAAAAAATCTGAATTCAGGAAATTTTACAAACAGTTTCCCAATCCGCATTCATGGTTCCCCTCTCTCACCACTCGGGACTCATCGGATCTCGTATCCTACCATAATGAGGGAATTTTGAGCCAAGTATTGAAGATGGACGAGTTATGCAACCCAGGAGCCTTTATTAAAAGTTACTTGACTGTACGAAAGTAATACGGAACTAAATACGAATAACTCGCTTTCCAGCTGACGTTTTGCAAGTTTTGATGATGGATTCGGAAAGATCACACTTTTTTATGTCCGGAATAGGAATAGCCATTACTGGGAATGACAATAGACCATGGTATATAGGTTTCTTAGATTTCAAACGAGGCTTATTTTTAAAAAATATATTTTTGTCACACTTATCCTGTTCTATGCTGTATTAATTCTGGAATTCACTACCTCGGCTTGAAGTTCGGCTTAAAGTTAAGTCGGACCTTCGGAGAAAAACACATACGGAAACAAGGTTCGACTTAGTTGAGCCGAACCATAAGGCGGATGTGCAGTGATGATTCATCAACCCCCCTCCAATCACCCTCGACATACATACATCGGCATACACTTTCTCGCCTTATTTCTGCACCAATCCTGGTTTGTGAGGACTCGTTTCAATCTTCATGAAATTCTGCGTATGCAGTAGTATTCATTTTTTTCAAATAAGTAGAAGGAAGAGCGTGAAATTTCAAGGTAAACGTTCAAGGCGAATTTAAAGTAACTTCTGGGATGAAATTTGAAAAAAGTGATACTACGGCATGTGCGGAATTTCCTGAAGATTACAACGAGTCTTTAAAACCTAGGATTGGTGCAGAAATGAGGTGAGAACGTGTATGCCGTGTAGTAGACAAGGTTGACTGGAGAGGGGTGGAGGAAACACCAATGCAACTCCCCCTTAAGCCTAAGTGGTGAAATTAGAAGGTTCAAATTAACAACTTAACTTATTCCTTCAGGTAAGAAAAGCCGAGGAATTGTTCCCCACGAAATCAAACTTTGTCGTGTTGTCCTCCGAAGACGTTGTCTCTCTCGATGAGGTCGCAGAGGATCTCAATATTCACCACAGATTGAATGGCACTTCTTGGATTCTTTCCGAAGAGCCGACAGAGGTGACAGACGTTGTGTCAAGAAGTTCTGTTGAAGGCCTTGTGTTTTCCAAAGACTTTCTTGAGGCGGAAGACAAAAAACACTACTTCTTGAGCAAACTGGACATGACTAATCGAATCTCCGAGATAGAAGAAATTGAAGAGAAAACCAGAGGCCAATATTTAAATCCTCTCTGGCAAGTATGAAGAAAATTCCGTCTTACCAGCAACAATTTCGGCCTGGTATTGAAGCAAATTGAGAGAAACAGTTTCACTCCCTCAATGTTTAAGAACCTTATGGGGAGCTACGACACAATTGGAGTGCGCGCTATTCAGTGGGGGCTTCACCACGAGAAAGTTGCGGTGGCCGAGTACGAAAGATTAACGGGCCGTCACGTCTCAGAAGCGGGGTTAGTGCTCCATACCAGTGGATTGTTGGCGACATCTCCGGATGGTTTCCTCCGCATCAGGGTCACACAATGGCATGTGCAAGTTGATCAAACAACCAACTACTTGAAAAATGGTGGACGCGAATTGGCGAAGATTCGCCGGCATGAATAGTAAAATATTATAATTTTTCATGCGGCCTATTACACGTTCCACGTGAATTCTGGCGCGGGCTATCTCCGTCGTGACTCGAATTTCACTTTTTGTGAATGTCCCGTTTTTTAGGAATGGAGGAATGTTCACGGACGCACGCCCGGAGGAACCAAATCGTGGATTAAAAAACCCTTGTCAGCCAGTACAAGGTCACCAGCGCGCAACAAGTCTCCGATTTTGCAGTCTTCGAAAATAGCTTTGTCCGAGTGCGATCCGGGGTAAAGATCAGACAGAAAAGTAATTACACCGTGAGGAGAGCAAGCCACCAGACCCTTCAAAGTGTGACGCTGTTTATAGTTGGAAAAAGTCTCCGATTGTTTCAATAGGCTGTCTCTAGGCTTCGCAGAATGAATTTCGGTGCAATCAAGAATACACCGACAGTTCGAAAAATTGCTGAAAGACGCCGAAAGTGTAGTTTGATTTTTCATTGTACTTGGCATTTTTATCAGACGAAATAAAATTGTGTGAAGAGCGTGGAGAAAAGTGATAAACACATTCCTAACCACCGTCCTAGAAACTTGAAATCTGACAGACAGATCCTCGAAGTCTAGATTGAGCCGGAGTTTTACTAGAGTCAGCAGTAATTGATTTTCCGGAGTCATTGATTTGCTAGTTACGGTCCATTTTTCGTAGTAACGCAGCTTTGTTGGATTGCACCATTTTAGCAACATGTCGAACGTATCGGCGCTGGGCAGCCCTGTGTAGTAGCGGAAAAGGCGAGGAACTCCTTTCAAATATGAGACGCTTAAAATATTTCCAGCGGGGGTACGTGTCGTCTCAAGTTCCATCAACTGGAGTTTGAGCCTATCAATTTATTTTGCCATGTTGTCAATTTTTAAAAGAACATCGTCCTCAGATAAGGTACTTGTCAGAACTGTACGGTCGGGATGTGTATTGGCCATAGCCACGTCGGAATCGTTCGGCATGTCGATGTCATGATGAGGTTCCGATGGAGCCATCCTTTTTTTCTTGTACCTAACATGAATGAAACATAATAAACTCCCAAGCACGTTCATACTCTCAAACATTGGCTTCCATGAAGGTGGGAGATAGATGGCATATAACTATGGAGTAAGAAACGAATAAGGCAATAAATCGAATCAACCACCCATCAAAAAAAGCCAATAAATGATTATTGGTTACTGGGCCAAATATTCCAGGGCGTGGGGGATATTTTCTTGATCTCCAAATAAGGACAATCCATTCCAAAACCCATTTCTGAAGCCAATAAACGTTTTTATGAAAAACATACTTTTTTTCCGGACCGGTGAAATTAAACGCCTCATTCTCAGTCCAAGGGAAAATTGAGGGTCCATTGGATTTGTCACCATCAACAAAATGACAACTGCAACAACTGCACAGAACGCTGTATGCTGTAGGCTCAGCGTCGGCTCTTCTGAATTGTCAAGTAGGTTTAAAAATTAATGGGGCTTTCGTACAGATTCCTTTACCCCTCGTCAACTACTTGGCATACATTTTCGCCCCTTATTTCTGCACCAATTCTCGATTTCAAGGACTCGAATAGTATTATTTCTCAAATTTCGTCTCCGAAAGAGCTGTAAACCCGGCTTGAATTTTTACTTCGAAATTCCATGTTTTTCCAACGACTTACTTAAAAAAAGGTTACTGTTGCATATGAGGAATTTCCTGGAGATTGTAACCAGACCTTCAACTTTATGATTGGTGCAGAAATAAGGCGAGAAGACGTATGCTAAAATAATAGACGAGGATGGATCGGAGGGGGTTCGAGGAAACGTCCATGAAACTCCCCCATAAGACTTGCTAAGTTGCTAGTAGTAGGTCTCACCTCGACATGGCTTTCCACTCATTAAATTCTTTCATATTTCTTTTTGGAAATTTGAAAAACCTACAAACGTGCTTCATAGCGAGATGATTACACCCAAAAGCAAAGCAGTGCGACATGACGGAATCTGGGAAAGCACTGGAATACCAAGATCAGTAACGCGAAATCTAAGAAATGAGGAATAGTTAGACGTGGCGGATTATGGCAAAGACTGCATTTGGCATGAAATCTATGGGGTTAAGTAACATTGGCTACTTACACGTTAACACCGTGAAACACCCAGGTATGTCACCAGATAAAGAGAAATGGCGAACAAGAATAACAACAGAACACAGAGCAATTTAAAATAAACCACAGGCAAAACTTTCAAGTCCCTTAGAACGATATTTTTCAGCCAAAACCACCTATCTGAGTTTTCAAATAAATAGAACCAAGGGATTCAGTGGATATCGTTATTTAGAAACAGCCAAGACTAAATTATGGGAAAACAGAACTAAGCAATGTTTCCGTCGAAAAGTAGCTTCAACGTCGGTCACTCGCGTGCCTTCGTTGAAAACAAATTCAGTGAAGTGTAACTCCGTTTCGTTCGTGAAGCAGGACCTGCGCGATCAGTATTTAAAGCGGGTGCGAGATTTTCACGGAAAACGCACAGATACAACAGTACAATCACATTGAAATCAAGACACTGAAATCGCGCGGTTCTCAACCAATAGGACGGGCCTAATAATGCAATAAAATTCAACATTTTTTGTAGCAAAATAGGAGCGAGTTGTCCAACAGAATAAGAATAATTTTTCATTTGCCTGTAGAAAAGCCTTACCGTGTAGAGGGGTATCTGGTACAACACGGTGCTTCTCAGGTACATGAGGACTTCACCCACCAGAAAATCCGGGAGCATCGTCTTGGAATGATGTCCAGTGTGAATTGGAGTTATCCCATTAGGACTGCATCGGCTGAATCGAAGACGAATATGTCAAAGGACAGTCGTTTGGCCGCACACCGAATCCCATCAAAAGCTATTAAATGCACATTATGGTGACCTAAACGGTCAGAACATAAATTATCATGGGTGATAGTAATACTCACGGTTTCACAAGTGCTGTACTCGGATTCGAATGCTTTTGATGGTGGTCTCTGGAGGATGTAAATTCGTCGAACACGTCTCATGACTTCAATGACACGATTTACCACAATGAATACATTAACGAACCAGTTAATTTGACTATGAAGTGTTTTTACCGTGATCTGCGTAAGACTAATGAGACATTTGATTGTCTGGAGAGAAATAGTTGAGAAATAAATGTACATCTGGAGCCGGACAGTCATCAAAGGACGTATACCCTTACGATTGAGAATCAAGGGGACCACTCACTAGCAGCCGCTCCGTCGCGCGACAGCCGCGGGTTCCAAAAGAGCTGGCGTTTGGGGTACGAGTTGAGTGAAAAAAGAGTCGCCCCGGCAGTCGCGGGAAAAGTCGCGTGACTTTCCAATTTGCCAGTCGCGGCGACAGTCGTCTAGTGTGTTATTACCCTCGTCTTCCCGACACTAATTATAACGTTGAGATACTTTAAATATTATATGAAAAACACTGAACTTCCCTAAAACTCGGGTTCTCTATCAATAGTATCAACATTTCCTAGGGGGGGGGGGGAGGTGATAAGGTTTATTATGAGTCCAAACTTCCCCGTCGTATTGAAGTAAATTCGCCTGAAACTAATCATGCTCAATCACCCCCAAAATTTTGTGTACCCAGTATATTTTGACATGTGGAACTGCCAAACTTAAGGAGGGAGGAGTTATAGAGCAATAATCCCGTATTTCTATGTAACCCTAGATCCCTACGAAATGCAGACTCTTCAATTTTGTACTGGAATAAATAGTCTAGGAAAATAGAAAGACAGTCAGTCGATTGGTGTAACGCGTAGAGATAACTTGTGGCGGAAAA
The DNA here is from genome assembly GCA_038030265.1 of Corythucha ciliata. Taxonomy (NCBI): domain Eukaryota; kingdom Metazoa; phylum Arthropoda; class Insecta; order Hemiptera; family Tingidae; genus Corythucha; species Corythucha ciliata. Next base: position 55,557,316 of record CM075939.1, on the reverse strand, counting down.
ATAAAATGAAGTTTTTTTAAAAACCATTTTTGTCGTTCGGACCATTTAACTCGGGAACCCCCCAAGTGAAGACTTTTTTGACAAACAAAATATAAAACGTTTGTGTTCCCGATTTTCGAGTTATCCTATTTTTTCTCCTCCGTGGCTAAATTATTACAAATTTGCAAGTTCCAACAGACTGTAGCAAAAACAAATTAGCCCAAGAGCGGCAAAAAGCAAAATCCGGCCCTGTTCACTTTATCTGTTTTCGATGTTACAGTGCTTGATGGCTCCCTGTGCCGTACGCCCACTCGTCTTGGAACGTTTGAAACGCCCCTACATACGTCGGACCGACGTATGAGGTCTATCTTTTTTACTTCTACGTTCTCGAATAAGGGAGAAGGAGAATAAATAAGTGATGAGGTGGGGAAACTTAGCCCATTTTCACGAAGTTTTTAAGTATATAACTTTGATATGACGGTGCCTTCCTACATAATGAAGTGCTCTAATTCTGCGATGGATTGTATCCCAGTTTTCCTCATTCTCAACGATTTGAGATTAGATAAACTTCATTTAATTCCTCCCAAGTTAATTAAAGTCGAAAATCAGGGAAATCTTAAGCCGGACGATGGAAAGGGGGGGATTATTTGCATTCAAGCATCGTAAACTGCAGTTAACGAATTTCATGATTTGGAAGTAATTAAAGAAGCCGTTTCTTTTATCGGAAGGGGCGGCATTTTTGCGATCACAACTTTCTCAATTGGAATTTGCATAAAACAGGGTACATAATACTTTTTTGTGTGTGTAAAGGGTGAGGTAGTGAAGGATTTTCGAAAAGAAAATTACCAGGTTTTTTTTTTTGCTCATTAAAACTTTCAGAACGCTCCAAAATACTTTTTTTCTTTTTTACCAATTAGTGAAATATATTCCAATTGCTCCTACCGTTCCCAATAAAACAAAACAGGAACAGGTCCGCCCAGTATGCTTGAAAATGCTTAAAGAAGGTTAGGGACATGTTCAATTTGAGAAAAAAAAATTAAAGAGAAAAATAACAGCGAGTATGTGATGTGGAACCAGGAGGGGAAAAGGGAGGCACGAGTGGAATAGAAGTGTAAGTACGCTGGGAAAGTGGGAAGCCCACCTGTGTACAGAGAGAGAGCCCCGCGGGTCGATACACCTGTAGCGGACCCTCATTGCTGTCTACCTGGCTTCTATCAGGAGCTCAGTAGTACTCGGGAGCTCACTGCCGCTCCAACTTCATACAAATACATTATTACATTCTATCCGTCTTTTGATCGTATAGATGAAGGTATTGAGCTAATTGGGGATTTAGTGTCTGGATTGGTCTTGTCGCACAATTACACAATTTTCCTTTTTCAAGCTTGAGTAAATTCAAAATTACCTGTAATCTAGAATTAATCGCTTGACAATAAATCAACGTCTCATTAGTACTTGAAATTAACAAATGGCCCACGTGAAAAAATACGAAAATTATAAAGAGTGTCAAAGAAAGGGACAGTTGTGAATTATCAAATAGTGCATTAAGAACTTCCCATATCATTATCGTTTGTTTGTCGATTGTTTTACGATTTAAAAGAGTGCTAAAGTACTCCCTTTTTTGAACTGAGTACCTGTAAACAAAAGCCTTTCAAACGACTTAGTCAATAATTCAATAAAGTTTTCATAAATACTCGCACCTGATAGTCATGACGAGCTTTTGAAATGTTTAACTTCGAGTAGCCTAAGTACTTTTGAATATACAGTTAATTCTAACCAGATAACATCGAAATCATGCATTTAATGGTGAACATAGATTGTAAGGTAGTGCATGTCTTTTGTTACATCCTGGGTACGTCCCCCTACGTTTTAAACCGTAAGCGGCTCAACTTGAGCTTTCCGACTCTCATCAGCTCTTTAGCTTTGAATTGTATTTGCATTTTCTCCTACTGGAACGGTTACAGTTCGTTTGAACCCTTCACCAAAATTAGCACTCCGCTCAAAGCCGTCATATATTTGCACATCATAGGCCAGGTGGCCGTCACACTAACTTACAACGTGCAATGTCTTCGAAAGCGGAGAAGTCTTGAACGATGCTACCAATATTTGACGATTTTCTCTCAAGTCTATAATTCAAAACTTTCCGTCGAACTCAAACCGCACAGATACGTTCCAATATTTGTCTCTTTTCTCCTTACAACCATCGCTCAACTGGTCCTTGTAATCAACAGAAGGCAGCCTAATTGGGCTACCATCGGTGACATTTCATTTTATTTAATGTCCGTCATTCACTCATCAATATTCCTGTTATTCGCATGGACCACACTGCTCTTCAATAAGTTCATCAAGCGATTAGAATTTGACATTATATGCGGGCCTCTGCCTGAAAATAAATGCATTCAACTGATAAATGACCACATCAGGTTGAGAGAGTGCTGCGACGAGTTTTCAACATTTACCGGTCCGACGATCGTCGCTTTATTTTTTTACTGCATTTTATGCGTCATTATAAACATGATTTTGGGCATTGTACATGAATTCGACTTGAACAGCCTTTTGACTAGTTTCCCATGGGCGTTATACTACTTTGTTTTACCCGTCACTCTGGTTTCATCGTGCGAATCAACTTCACAATCGGTATATAGAGTCGGTGTTAGAGACAAGGAAATATTACCGATATTATTATAATATGAGTTCAATTTTACAAATATTTTACAGTTCGCTCAAGTTCAGGAATCTTTGTACGCTAATGTCATTCAAAATAAGTTCTTCCTTCTCCGCGCAAACGTATACGTATTCAATATGATTCACATCAATACAATAAAGGATGAATAACTCTTGTGTATTTCAGGACAAAATATTTCGATACCTCAGCCGCCCCAAAAAACTGACTTTTTCAGCGGCCGGCTGCTTTCGTCTCGAATACCCGCTACTCACAACCGTATGTGCTCCAATGTTCGATATAAATATCGATTATTTAACGTGAAATTTTTTGAAAATTTCAGATTCTGAGTACCATCTTGACGTATCTCCTCATTTTGATGCAGATGGAAAAAACTGCTCCGAGTTTTTGGCTTCACTTCTCGCCTGATGAAATGTAGAATTTGCAGTTGGAGACAATAAATAAAGATGCATCACAGAAAAAGCAAGCATTTTTAGGGTAATTGTCTAGAGGTGTGTGGAGTAAAGTATTTGATTAGCCCAATTCAAAAAAGACTCCTTGGGCACGAAGTCTCCTCAACTGGGTTATCTCCCAATATGAAACGAGTTAAACCAATTCTAGACTATATCCTGTACCAAAGACGACCTCCGAGTTACGTATGCTCAATGTTTACAATCATTTTATCCCAAGAGCCACAGAATTACAGATATCACTTCAAGCTGCAATCGCAGGGCCTCCGAAAAAAGACACTACTCCTCTAAATTGGACAGATTCCCTTCAAACTGCATTCACCGCCCTTAAAATTACCCTTTCCCAAGCCACAACACTCGCACGTCCTTCTCTCACTGCTCCTCATTTCATTTGCACAGATGCATCAGATATCGTCATCGGTGGCGTAGTTCATCAATTAATTCACAACAAGAAACAACCTCTTAGTTTAAGACTGAACAGTCGTGAAACTGCATGTTTACGACTATAAAAAGTGAAATCAATAATTCTGATTGGACCGTGGTTAACGTGTCAATGAACGACTTAGCAGATCAGATCAGGCATTCAATAAACAAATTTCAAGGTCGAAAAATCGCTGCAATGCAACATTGGAGCCAGGTCGCCGGGAAATTGCACCATTTTTGAAGATTTAACTCTGCAAAATTGAAAGATTCAATTATAAAAACCAGCGAAATTGCATTGTTCCGGGGCCCTTTTTGACTTATTATTTATGCCTCTATAGGAATCAATAATTGGTTTTTTCTCAATTTTAGCCGCGAATTTCTTTCTTCATTTCAGACTCGAATCACCGCATTTCCCCAATTTTCGCCGTAAATCATTGGATTTTCTCAAATTGACCCGCGATTTATCGTTTTTCTCCGTTTCAGCGGCGAATAAACGCTTCTTGCCCACTTTAGCCGCGAATTCACTGAATCTTCAACAGCGAATGAGCTTCCTCCACATTTTAGACTGCAATTAGCGGTTTGTCTCAGTTTTGGCCACGAGTTAACGTTTTAACCTCTAATTTTAGCGTGTTTTCTTCACTTTTTAGTCATGCGAGTTAGCCGCAAGTTATCTCGTTTCCTCAATTCTAGCTGAAAATTAGCGTTTTGTTTTCTTCGTTTTAGCTGAGCAATATTTCCGAATTTTTACCGTGAATTATTCCTTAATTTCACGTCTGAATCACCGATTTTGCTCAATTTCAGCTTTGAACTGGAGGATTTTCACAAAATCCGTGAATTAGCGTTTATCTCCATTTGAGCTCCGCGAATGAGCGCCTTTTGTTACATTGGCCATGAATCAACGCAATTTCCCAATTTTAGCCGGGAATCAGCGTTTGTATCAGTTTTAGCCGTGAACAAGCGGAATTGCCAAAGGTACCCCTTGAAATTTAGCTTCACATTAGCCCTTGTTTGTGCCGAGAAGTAGCGTATTTCTCCATTTTAGCTGCTGATAAGCACTTTCTGCCAAAATTACGAATTAAATATTTAATTATCTTTATTTTAGTTGCAAATGGGCATTTTATATCAATTTCAGGCGGGAATTAGCGGTTTGTCTCAGTTTTAGCCGTAAATAAGCGGCTTTTATATCACTTGTATCCGTAGAGATACTATAAATACAGGTAAAGGCAATGTCTGATAAGATAATTAATTGACGACGCCATTACTGTTCTGGATAACAGACAACCGCCAACTTCAAATTATTTAACACTAATCTATCTAACACCTTTAACGGGGATTTACCCCAAAACGGATGATTTTACGCCGAAACGTACGACTCTGCCTTGTAAAGTCCGATGATTTCAACACAAAACTGATAATTTCACCACAATAACTGACGATTTTACCATAATGCTGACTCCTCCCCCCCCCCATCAATGAGTCATTTATCTTTATTTTAGCCGCATATTACCGTTTTTCCTCATTTTAACCGCTAATTATGTATTTAAGGGGTTGTGAGCCCTCCTAACCCTCGGCATCAAGGCTGTTATCATGTCTTGCCCCTTCTTGTCCATCCCATTCTCTTAAGTCCTATTGTTTGATTTGTGGGAAGCTATTGTGAAGGTCACACGAATGCTGTTATTACGTCATCAGTCTATCTATCCTATTTCAAATGGGTCCCGCAACCCAATAGTTTTAAAAATGAATGAAAAAAATATAGGGCCTGATTTTATTTGAACGGATCGTGTTTTCATGAGTTTTGGTACCCAAGCTATCACGACAGCATGATTTTGGAAAATGTGTTACTTTCTCATTAGCAATTTTTCTCTATTTCATTGATGAATTAAGCAATTTTTCTCAATTTCAGCCGCATTTTCCTAATTTTAGCTACGGGCTTGGCCCAAAAACAGCACATTAGCGTTTTTTGTACATTTTAGCCGTAAAATTGCATATGTACACCAGGAATCAGCGATTTTTCATTAAATTATGGTCTTAAAGTTGCATCGAGAAACCACGAAAACCGTTTTATCCCAGTTTTTCCCGCGAAATCGGCAAATTAGAGCGCCTTAATTTCATCCGCTTAATAATGACCTAAAGGAACGTCGGGATCGGCGTACGTGGTGAATCCACCTCCGGAAGTCGCGAGTTTTCTCAATTTGAGCCATCAGCACAGTGGCGGAACAACACCTTAACGGGGGCCGGGGCGGAAATCTCTAACGATAAGAGGCCCTTTAGTCTCTGATTAAACCAGGAATGTACTTTTAAGCGCCGTTGAAATACGTGTTTTTCTCAATTTTAGCCACGAAATTGCCTCCGAAATCTGCGTACGTGCGTTTTCTCAATCTTATCCGCGAACTAGCTCGTTTTCTCATTTTTAGCTGGGAATCGGCGCATTTTATAAGCTTTTAGCCAAGAATCCGCAAATTAGGTAGCGTTTGAGTGCTCTTTCCAAATTTTATCCGAAAATTAGTAATTTTTCTAATTTTAAGCCGGGAATTCACGCTTTTCTCCATTTCAAACATCAATTTGTGTTTTTCTCTATTTATTACCCGCGAATTGACGGTTTTTCACAGTTTTAGCCGCTTGAATTGGCGCTTTTTCTCAATTTCATTCCCAAAGTTGCCCCAGGATTCACCGAGTTGGCGTTTCATCAATATTAGCTGAGAATTGGCGTTTTTCTCTCAATTTTAGCACCGAGTTAACACATTTTCTCATTTTTAGCTGCGAATCAGTGCTTATTTTAAACTCCTAGCCGTGAATCAGGCATGAATTTGCCTCAAGAATCCACAAAGTAGAGGTAGCGTTTGAGTGCTCTGTCCAAATTTTATCCACACATTAGCATTTTTCTCAATTTTAAACGCCATTTCGTGTTTTTCTAAATTTCAGCCGTGAATCAACTCGTTTCCTCAATTTTAGCTAATTTCCTCAAATTGTTCCGCGAATTGGCTTATTTCTCCATTTTAGTTGTGAATGAGCGTTTTACTTCATTTTTAGGCCTGGAATTAGCAGATTTTCTCAGTTTCAGCCGCTTTTTTTTCTTTTTTCCTGTTGTTGCCTCGAGAAAACCACGAATTTCGCGTTTTCAAAAATTAATTGTTGAGCCAGGTGAGCGATGGACTTCAGATTTTTTCTCAATTTTCGCCACATATTAGTGATTTATTTTCGTTTTATACTATGAGTCAACGCTTTTCTGCTACCGCTAAAAGCCGCTATTTGATATTAGCGTTGTTTTCTCAACGTTTTCCCGCGTACTTTCCCAAAGAGTTGCACGAAATTGTAATTTATTGTGATCTGAATATTCTAAAATTGCAAATTGTGGGTGTTTTTTGTTTGTTTTAGTGACAGCGGTCACGACAGCACTAAAAGTGTGACTAACAGCCACAAAAAGGGCAACATTATGAAGTCAAATATCCATTAAATCCAAAGTTACCTGACTGACTATATCACCGAAATCGTTGATTTCTTGCCTTTGCATTTGTGAAATTGCAAATTTTTGGTCTTTATTTTCACATTATAACAAGTTGCTAGTCTTTATTTAAGGGATATTGCCAGTTTTGGGTCCTTTTTTTTGCCGCGGAAACTGGGTTAACCAAAGCACAAAGCCTGGTAAACATTGCCTAGAAATTACATCACTCTGAGCTGAAAAAAAAATCGCGAAATTGCAAGTTTTGCGGTTATAAATAAATATTCTCGAAATTGATAGTTCCCGATCTTTATTTTCGCGAAGTTGCAAAGTTTTGAGACTTTATTTTTTGTGATCTTAGGACCCACCAGGTTTTGTCAATTTTCTTTCAGCACGTGTGGGACCCTGCGGCAAGCGAAATTACAAGTTTCCTATAGTTGAATATCCGCGGAATGACAGTTTCGGGTCTTGATTTCATCGGAGTGGCGAGTTCGGGCGCTTAATTTAAGCGAAGCTGCAATTTTTGTTACTTTTTTGCGTGGAACGCCGAGTAGCTGGCCAAAGCCTATAACGAATACCCAGTCACCGAATCCCACGGTCTTCGGCTATGTAATCCGTATATAATGACTCCCTTTCCACGTCCAGCCAGGAATGTAATATGGTATGAACTGGATTCAGCTTTGAAAAGCTTGGATGAAGGCTCAGGAGATCATGTTCAGCCGATATTGGAACCAATTTATAGATCCCCTAACTGTCTTGTTTATTTTCGGTATTTAAATAGCGATTGGTCAACGCTAAGCTCATGTTTATGGCTAATTTTCTGATTTTTCTGGCTCTTAATTTTGACACTGCGTCTTCAAGGCTTTCCTGATATTCGTTTAAAGTGGTAGAAAACTGAATATTTTCTTATACACGGCTGGAGTGGGGCAAAATTTGAAACATTCGTCCGATTGCCTCAAAATATTCTGTTATTCATATCGAGTTTCTTTTGAAGGCACCTCCTCCTCACCGGTCTCCACTCTGTGGCAGGTATCAAATTGGGGCGTAAATATTTTCTTCGAAGTCTTCCAAAGATAAGTATCTTAACTCTAGCGCTTGTCACACTTGAAACACAATACTCTCTCTCTTTTGTATAATGCGGAGGATAGTGGGAAGGGCACGACACTGCGGGGTCCTTGCAAAGTTAAAGGATAGAGTGGAAGGAAGCGGGGGAAACTGCTTTACTTTCACACAATTTAGTAACCAATGAGCGTTAAATCGAACGTCATTTTCAAACTGAGGAACATTTTCTCAATTATCGCATCATTGTTTTTGAATCAAACGTTTTTCTGTCTGATCGTCATTGATCATCGATAAAAGAAACAATGAGACCAGTGAGAGGGCAAAAAGAGGGGCAGGTAGAAAACCTCTCGCAACAAGATTTGTTTGAAAACCTTGTGAAAACAACCCGATGATCTTGATCCTCGTTCAGTTCCCCCTTTACCACCATAACAAAAAATCCCAAAAGAAAAGGGGATGATGTGGTGGTGCCGATTAAAAAAAAACCCAAGCTTGTGTGCTTTTAAGCATTTGCGGTGTAGAATGTGTCATAAGATCCCCGGCTCTGAATGTTCAAAGATTAGACAAGGTCGAACGTATTTATTTACCCGCGTGTACCGCGTATTTATTTACCCAGACGATGCAAAAACGCGGATCCCTCAGCTTAAATTAGCGTTCATAAAGTGCGTATATGACAGCGTGGTGTCATTTTGCAACAGATTAAAAAACCGTCGCGTTGTTATACTTCGATTGAAAGAAGGTTCCCAACAGCAGAGGACCTCATTAGACAAAATTTAGTCCTCGCTTAGATTTAGGTTTCACAGCTGTCATTACATACAAAAAAAAGTTACAATAGTTGTCCTTATCTGCGAAGAATCTTTACTGATTCAACCCAAGATATCGCTTGAAAAACTTGTTGGTGTTGACATTTGAACATTTAACCGGTAGCAGGATTTTATTGTGAAGAATTCTTTTCTGCCTCCATACAGGTCGAATTCTTAATGGTTACGGAATTCAACCTTAAAGGTGGATCTTTTAAGAATAAAAACCACGCGTTGAATCAATTTTTTCGACGAACACCTTGTGACGAGGTAGCAGAATATTCCAAAGATTAAACAGTGAAATTATAATAAATTGCGACTGCGACTTCCTTTTTAATAAATGTATAATATTAAATTATCTCGCAGGTAACCATATTTTTAATGTGAATCTCGCTCGCGGTGGGCCTCGGGTAATTTTTACTTTTTTTCTTACTCACTCACTCACTCTCTCTCTATCGCTCTTGAAAGGCCTTAAGTGTTCCAACCTATTATCATTCTCGCACTTCTTTCTTCCACGCTCCCCAGTCAAGGAGATGCCGACAAAAAGCATTAAAAGAATGAAACATGCGAGTCTTCCTTGGGGACTCACCCCTTTTTATAAGTACCGTACAACATTCGACATTTTGCTTGTTATTTTGGAGCGATAAACGACGGTAGTGGGGGGGGGGGCTAAAAATATGATACCATATTTGGACTATGGTGGATGTCGTTGTTGCTTATGCGTATACAGGAATGGGATTGCAGTGATGGTTAGTGGTGGTGGTGGTGGTGGTGGGGGTTGTAATGAAATGGAATATTTGGATGGGCAGGGAGGGAAAATCAAATCAAAATATAATCAAAGATCATAAAACTGTATTAATGCCTGTATGGAGAGAACCACTGTTTCCCTGTAGCTCTCGTGTCTTCTCATGGCCTCGAGGAACACGTCACAATTGCCGTTCATGCAGGCGTCAAATATCATTTGTGGGTTCGATCCGAATCTCGTCGTCATATCAGAGGTCATTTTTAGACCGAAACAAAGCGCGTCCAAAATCACGGCAAACTCCTCGTAGTACTTGAACGATTCCCTGAAAGAACCTTCTGGAAAAATTGTAGCGGCGTCAACGTTCTTGGCTTTCAAACTGTCGGTCAAAGTTTGATAGTAGAGCTCCAACAGGTATTCGCGGTGTTCCGATCGAAATTTCACACTGTATGCAGTTGACAGAAAGTATAACAAATCGAGTACGGGTGGAGCAAATCTTAAAGCCTGAAAGTCGATTAGCACGCCATTGGTCGGCTGACCTGTTTCATCATATTCAAACATCATGTTACGAATTTGAGGGTCTCCATGCGTTAGAGTATTTATAAATTTATCGGATGGTCGCACTAATTCGACGATCCGTTTTGAAGCAATGGCAAACGCTTTTTCGACGACGTCACCATTGTATCCCTGAAGGAACTCGCTCACCGTCAAATGCAGTCTTTTCCACAAGGTGCGAAAAATTCCTTGCTTAGTCGCTATTAATTCGTATTTGTAAATAGCCTCCTCGAACAGAGGCTTGAATGAAGGGTCCGAAAAATTTCGATCCCGGTTCATGAGAAGAGACGAAGCGTGAAAGTTGGCAAGAACGCGAAAAGCCACCGCAGCGTGGCTAAAATCTTCGAGCGGTTTTCTCGCCCTTTCAAATCCCGACTCGTTCAAATCCTCAAACACGCTGAACTGGTACAGACTTGTCCAATAGCAACGAGCCGTGATGCGACGTCGAGCGTATCCCTCGAGATCTTCCAGTACGTTGGCGAGAAACAAAAACTCTTTTTTGAAAACGTCGTGACAGCGACGAATCGACTCGGCTTTGGTCTCATCACTTTGAAAAACACTCTTGACGAAAAATTTGAAAGTTGCGGGTTTCGAACCGACTGTCGCTCGAATCCACAGCTCGGCGTACTCACCGAATATCCCAAGATATTCTTCGATAGCGCGCATAGTAAATGTTTCAACGGCAAAGTCATTATGACCCAGCTTCTTCCTTAGGACTGCGTAACAGCACGGCTCATTCATTTTTTTCAACCCCAAATTGTTTTCGTATAAGCAGCAGTGATGCTCCAGTCAACTATGTGCTTTCTGGGAACGGTGAACAACTTTTTCAAGAAGTATAATGAGCATACAAGAATTTATGTGGCGAAACACCATTAAAGGCTGACGATAACACTATCACTCATGGAGCTTTTATCATAGCAATTTAAAAAAAAAGTAGCAATTATAATGTAAGTAGCATATAACTAAATAGTTTAGTCTTATTATTTAATGGACATACTAGTCACAACTAGTAATTATACGAAATGGGAATGACTTGGAAAGGCATGTAGGGGCGGGGCTGTTGGTTGGGGGGAGGAGAGTAAATTGCCTGATGTACGCCGATGACGTAGCGTTCATAGCGGAGGAGCCCGGTACGGTCCAGATAATGATTAATCGTCTAGCAGAATACTGCGATGCCTGGAATCTCTCTGTCAACATGGAGAAATCCGAAGTTATGGTATGTAGGAGGAAGGCTTAAGGCATCGGAAAAATGGCATTATAAAGGTACAAAAATTGACGTGGTCACGCAATATAAATATTTAAGGGTCATAATGACGCCGAGCGTGGATTTTAAAAAACACCTCAGGGAGAGACTGTCATCGGCCAAGCTCGCGGTCAGTGTTACGTGGGCGAAGGTTGTGAGAAACGGTGAAATACCCCTCAAAAGAAAGTTCGATCTCTTTAGGGCAACAGCAGGTGTGATGATTATGTACGCGGCTGAAGTCTGAAGCTTTTATCAATACGATGCAGTCGAAACGTTCTTCCGATACTTCCTGAAGCGCGCACTCTGGCTCCCAAATAACACTCCTAATTAACATGTTATACTTAGAGAGTAGTATGGACCCCCTACACTGCGGTACCCTCGAGAAGCATTATGTCGTACATCAGGCGGACGCTAAGTATGAGCGAAGATAGATTGCCGCGGCATTTGACTCAGCTCACTTGGGACAAAAAAGGCTTCTGGGCAAGGGCGTGGGGGGAGCTGGACATTAGCCCGGGCACATGCCTGAATCACCTGGGCGCGGAAGCAATCGGGAAAGTGACACAGTCGTATAAAGAGCACTGGTTGAGACGGGTAGAAAACGCGGAATTCCATACATCGTACAAGTCTCTCAGACTCAACTTGGGCGAGGGCAGTTATCTTCATGCGGGATATATCTCTCAGACAGGCGAGTTATATTTTCAAGGCGAGGGGAGAGATATAGAAGCTCCTTCGTAACACCAGTCATGACCAATGATGTGGAAACAAACCTAAAGGAGGTAGAAAGAAGTATTAATAATGCAGCATTAGAGGCTATCCCAAGGACCGCGGGACAACTAAGAAGAACGCCAGTCTGTTGGTAGTCAGACAGGTGCTCGAAAGCAAATAAAGAAAAACGACGAGCTTACAGTAAATTCAGGAGATCTGGGAATATGGACGACTTTAAAGAGTACAAGATATGTAAATCCCGAGAAAAGGCGATAATAACTCAAGAGAAAAAAAGATCAATGAGGGAGTTTATGGAAACTATGTCGGCGTCTGCAAAGCCGACGGAAGTTTGGAGAAAACTGGATGAGATTGCCGGGCGGAAAAATCCTGCAGCTATAGTCCCTTGCCTAGTTGTCAACAACTGTTCTAGCAGAGAACCCAAGGTAGTCGTGGAGTGGTTGGCGGACCAGTATGAAATGGCCTCGGCGGACTCGAACTATCCAGAAGAGTTTCGACGTCGAAAGGCGGGAGAAGAGGGAAGCCTTCGGCAATGTGACATGGAGGATACCGAATCGTATGATTGCGACATAAGTGTGGACAAAGTAGAAAATGCACTTGGAGGGCGCAGGGATACTGCTCCAGGAATAGATGGGATTTATTATTCCATGCTACGCAACCTGCCTGTTTCAGGAAAACATATGCTCTTATGAAAGACATACCAGCGGAAATTGGGTTGTCAGTTTATGTGGATGACATTGCCTTCTACATTCGAGGTGACGACAAGGTCACAATTCAAGAGAAATTACAGGAAGGCATCAACGTCCTACAGGAAAATGCGGACCGAGTAGGATTCTCTTTCTCTGAGGGAAAAACGCGAGCGATGCACTTTTGTAAATTGAGAACAGGAGACACAAATCCTGTCCTACAGATGAAGGAGCAGGAAATTGAATTCGTCTCAGAATTTAAATTCCTGGGCCTCATCCTTGATTCCAAGTTAACTTGGTCGAGCCATGTCGAGTATTTGCTCGCGCAAGGGAGGAAGCGGCTGGACATCCTCAAGTGCATGGCGGGAGTATCGCGAGGGGCAGACCCGCTCGTGTTACTGCTGTTCTATAACAATTGGGTCAGAGCAAAGATGGAATATGGGTGCACGGTCTATGCGTCGGCCAGGAAAACGTAGTTGAGGAAGCTCGATAGCATTCAAAGGATGGGCTTGGTGACGGTGACAGGTGCTTTTCGCACCACCCCGTCAATAAGCCTGGACGTGCTCACGGGAAGTCTACCCTTGGGTCATCGCAGAAACCAACTTACGTTAGTGCAGTTGTTAAAGATTCGGGAAACTGGAGACCACGCGCTTAAAGAAGTAGTTTTTTCAAGCGACTCCCCCCCCCCCCCCCCCCCGAGGGAATATACATATCAGCCAAGTCGGCCAAGGCCATTTAGAGTGCGCGCTATGGAGCTCCTTGAGAGCTTGGAAATCGTCCTTCCAACTATGCACCAGTGGAAAGGGATGTTAGCCCCTCCGTGGGAATGGAAGCCCAATGTTGAACTGGGCCTGTCCGTCTACAATAAAAAGGAGACGACGCAAGGTGTATACAAGGCTGTCCATAGGTATATGTTGTCCAAGTATGGAAACGCCACGTTTGTTTATACGGACGGCTCCAAAACACCGCAAGGTGTAGGAGCTGGGGCCCTCGTTGGCAATCGTGGATGTGAATGGAGATTGGAGCCTTTCTCGTCCGTTTACACGGCTGAAGCCTCAGCGATCCTAATGGCTATTAAGCAGATGAAAAGCGAAAATGGAAGCGAATTTGTTGTGTGCAGTGATTCGATGAGCACTCTTCAGGCCATTAAAAATAGGTTTAATACTGATCCGATCATTCAAAAAATAAAGGTAGAAATGCGTGATATGGAAAAAAATGGGAAAAAAGTAATACTAATGTGGATACCAGGTCATGTGGGCATCATAGGAAATGACGGTGCGGACGCACTCGCGAAGGCAGCTTCAGAGAATACCAGTCTTGAATTCATGCCAGTCATTGGTGAGGACATGCGGGCTTTTGTCTAGTGCAAAGACTGGGAACAGTGATAGCATTGCTGGTCGGCTATAAGAGCAACTGCGAAGTTGGGTTCTGTAAAGAAAAATGTTGGATCCACATGGCTTGTTGTAGGGTCGTGCAGAAGGGAAAAAGTGATTGCGGCCCGTCTTCGGCTATAGGGCACACGAGGCTGACACACACGTACCTCCTTCTAGGTAGAAGACCACCTCGATGTCCGAAGTGTGGGGAGGACCTCTCAGTGGAGCATGTGTTGACAAGATGCAGAGGACTCAGGCTTGAAAGAGCTCACCACGGAGTCTCAAATGCTTCTTTGGAAGAGATACTCAAAGAGGGATGCCAATTTCAAAAGTTGATGGGTTACCTAAAAGCAATAGAAGTATATTATATGATATAGGTCATCACAATTTCGGCGAGTACTTCTATATACGACGCCGTGAATATTGAATCAGAGTTTTATTTTTATGTATTGTAGCTTATTTTTACAAAGAATCAACGAAGAACATGAAGACTATGAAGCATCCTGAAAGAAAGAAAAAGATTTGCTTGAGATACAAGTTGTTTTGCTTTTGTAAAAGTAGAGAATAATAATAGTACTCACGTAGAGGCCAAATAGCCGTAGCAGCTGAGCCTTTAAAAATAATAATAATAATAATTTAGGTGGGGGTGGAGGAGTTATAATACACCCACCGTATCCTCTGCGTGTCGTAAAAGGCGACTAAAAGAGGCGGAGAGGCGACCCCGTTAGCCTGGTAAGGCAACCGTCTAAGGGAGCACTCCCCTACAGAAAAGCCGGGGGTCGGGCCTCGTTAGCCACAGGCGTCCCGAACCTCACTGGGCGACGTTTCGGCGTCGCACGGGCTTGGCGAACCCGGGGTCCAGCAGCCTAGCTACAGGGTCGCATCCCAGCTCTGTACCTATCCCTAAAGGCCTCTGGCCTCCCTCCTCTATAACCCTTCTCCCTTCTTTCCCATCTATCCTCTTCTCCTTACCCCGAATCACCCCTGGATAGAAGCTGGATATGGACTTGGACTGGACCTTGATACTGGAATGGATGTAAGGCTGAGAGACTCCCCGACCTGGCGGCAGGTATAAAACGCAAACTTAACTTACAATGGCTGAAGAAAACAAGCAAATAGCTGGATTGAACTTTGATAACCCGGGTGGAAGTCAGGACCTCCCGGGCGACCCACTGGCAACTTCAATTGGAACAACTGGCGGTGAAGGGAGCAGAGATGAGTCGGTCCTCTCTGGCTCCCAGAGTCAAAAGACACCGAAATTACCACTTCGGTCTGAGATTTTGACAGAGCAAAATGTGAATGAACTTGCGGAGATAATGGGAAACAAGGATGTGAGCAACCATGAATTCGAACTATTAACGAGACACCCAGGCCTTGTGAAGTCGATGGTTGCATTAAGGCGATCGATTAGTAGAGCGAGTAGCGTGGAGAGCATTTCGTCAGTGTCTCAAAAAGCCGAAAACAAGGTAGTTTCTCACTCCCAAACGGAATCTGAGGTAGAAAGGAAGAGGAAAAATGAATTTTCACTCGAACCCTTTCAGCCAGAAATGTCATTAACCTCTTCTCGATTAAAGAAAGCAAAGCGAAAATCGTCAGACAGCCCTAAAAGTCCTGTCCTAAGAACGGAAGCTGTAGCGAAAGATGGAAAGATCTGGGACCGCTTTGTGATAATAACGAAAACACAGGGATCTTTTAGTAGTGTTTTACCCTTTTTTATTGCCAAGTGTCTAGATAGTGCTATCGGCAAAGTTAAAAGTGTCAGGAAAACAATGAATGGATCTCTTGTGGTAGAAGTATTGACACGAGAACAAGCCGAGAAACTGCAGACGATTACAGAACTAGAAAATATGGAAATAAAATGTAATGCACCGGATAAACTTATTTCAGTAAGAGGAGTGATATCGGCCAATGAACTGCGGTATGCAGAAGAGGTCGAAATAGTTGAATGTTTTGCTAAGTACAGCGTGACTGGTGCCAGAATTGTTAGGAAAAAGGTCGATGGAAAAGAAGTTAAAACAGGAACGGTGATACTTACTTTCAAGGGCAATGATTTACCGGAATATATTGAAGGAGGCTATATGAGATTTAGAGTCCGTCCCTACATTAATGCGCCTCTGCGCTGCTTTAACTGCCTTCGTTTCGGCCATTTGTCGATGAAGTGCCACAATGAGGGAGTGTGTGACTGCGGCAGGGGCAAGCACGAGGGAAGCTGTGCTGTTCCACCGAGCTGTGTGAATTGTAAGGGACCTCACTCCAGTAGGGATATAAACTGTCCCACTTACCAGCTGGAGCGAGAAATACAGAGAATTAGGGTGGTGGAAAAATGCAGCTACTTCAGGGCTAGGTTCCTGGCGAAAAGTGGCTGAGTTGTCAACGAGTCAGTATCTTACGCCACTAAAACTAAAGGACAAGCTCCTGAAATTTCCACTAGAGGCTACAAAATTCTTCAGGAAATGAGATATAGAAAGAGAAAAGAGGCTGATGTAGCCCAACACAAAAGTGATGTAGCCACTTCTCATAGTCAGACTCCACCTCCATCTTCAAGTCAAGCTCAATTGTCCGAAAATAATGTGGGGCCGAAGACTCCAGAAGCTCCGTTTGTGGCTGAAATAGAGAAAATATTAGTTAACCCAGCTGCAAAAAAGAGGGTAGACTCTGCTATAAATTCGGGTAATTTATACCAGAGAGGCCACCTCCTCTCTGACCAATGTGCCAAGCAGTAGCAAGAAAGCTGCATCAGATGATGTACAAGATCCAGATGACAGACACTTCGCTGACAGCAATGGCAGTGATACAAGGGACTCCAATGCTGGTACTCACTCCCCCCTAACACATGGGCTGCCTGAAGGAGAATTAGCGCTATGTAATAGCGATGATAGCCAGGGATCAGGCAAGCGCGGTAAAGGTTGGGTCAAAGGGAGAAAGAGGGGTAGCTGGAAAGAGCAAAGGAAAAAAGGACGAAGGAAATGATAACGAATTCTATAACTCAAGATAACAATTTTCTGCAATGGAATATGAGAGGTGTGCATAGTAAGATGGATGAATTACGATCACTGATTAAGAACTATGCGCCCATTCTGATGTGCATACAAGAAACGAAGTTTACGGAAACTTTCACTATGAACATAGCGGGATACTCGCTGTTCCACAGGCCGGCATCTGTCGATCCCGGTGGGCGGAGGCATGGTGGTGTCGCTGTATACGTTTGCGAGGGCATTGGCACCACCCTGATACCTCTTGGCACGAGGCTGCAGGCAACCGCTGTAAGGATAAAGGCACCTATGAGCCTGACAATTTGCTCCCTTTATTTACCGGATGCGAGATGGGATCCTAATGATCTGCGGAGTCTCCTACGGAGCCTTCCGCCCCCAGTGCTCGTGATGAGTGATACCAATGTGCACAACGTGGCCTGGGGTTCCCGTAGAACTACCACGGCTGGGAGCCTTTTGGAAGAGATAATGTGCGAGTTTAACCTTTGCGTCCTAAACGACGGATCGCCAACTCATTTCATGGTCAGCTCAGGCACGTTTGATGCCATAGATCTAAGCATGATAAGTATGCCGATTGCCCATGGCTTCGAGTGGAGGGTGCTAGAAGAGTTACGTCACTCCGATCACTTCCCCATTCTGGTGCGACATAATACTAGACGGAGTGTGAATCAAACTCTAGATCGATGGAAGTGTGACCTGGCCGATTGGGACAGATACAGAGCCAGTCTTAACTTTGGGGCACTTACTGGGGACGTGAGCTGCGATGTCGAAAACACTACCAATGTTATAATGAGCTCGGCAAAGCAAGCCATTCCAAGAAGCACGAAGAAAATAGGTGGTACTGCAGTGCCATGGTGGACCCCCGAGATTTCGAGAACAAATCGCTTGAAAAAACAAAAGTTTAATCGCTTCAGAAGAAACCCGACAATGGAAAACCCGATAGAATTCAAGAAATACAGAGCTCTTGAGCGTCGCTTAAAGCGGCAAGAGAAGAAACAAGCCTGGGAGCACTATGTCTCCACAATTACCTCTGCAGAATCGTCCCGTTCGGTCTGGCGGAAGGTGCAGACTATAGGAGGAAAGAGGACCCCGTTGAACCCTGTAGTCCTTATTCAAAATGATTGCCAGTACAGTGAACCCGAACAAATTGCTGAATGCTTAGCGCGGCAATACGCTGATAGTTCATCCCTAGAAAGTTACCCTGTAGAGGTTAGGCTGGCTCTGCAGGATTCTGAGGTTGCTAATGATGGGTTTTTCGTGCAGGATGAATCATATAATACTCCGTTTACAAGGCCAGAACTGAGAAGAGCCATAAAGGTTTTACCCAGAAATAAAGCAGCAGGGATTGATGGAGTTTTGAATGAGTTCCTAGCCAATCTATCAGTGGCAGGAGAAGCTCATCTATTGGAGTTATTCAACATACTCTGGGCAAGAGGAGTATATCCAGATGCATGGAAAAAGTCTGTTGTGATTCCGGTGAGGAAGCCCGGGAAAGACCCGCATGCAGCCAAAAGTTATCGGCCGATATCGTTGACCAGCGCTATCGGCAAACTGTACGAGAGATTGGTTAACTACAGGTTAATGACAATTATTGAGTACCGTTAGCTAATAAATCCATGTCAGACGGGTTTTCGTGCTGGATACTCAACTTTTGATCAATTGATTTACATTGAGAAAGTTATACAGGATGCCTTTCTCAAGAGAACCCATGTGACCGCGGTGTTTTTTGATGTACAGAGCGCTTATGACAAAATCTGGAGGCCTTCAATACTGCAGCAGCTGCGCGTATGGGGTCTGCGTGGAAACCTCTTCAATGTGATAACTAGTTTTTTGAGTGATCGGTACTTCCGTGTGCGAGTTGGAGCGTCACTCTCTGGCATTTACGGCCAGGGAATTGGAATACCGCAGGGCTCCGTTCTAAGCGTAACGCTGTTCTTGATTGGAATCAATGGGATAACAGAGAGACTCCCAGATCAAGTCTATAGATCCATGTATGCCGACGACTTGGCCATTTTTCTTACGCATTCCAATAATGACGATCCAACTACTACTATACAGAATAGTATTGACGATCTCGTGAGTGAGGCTGCCAAAAGAGGTTTGACGCTATCTCGGGAAAAGACTTCGGCACTCCACTTTTGTAGATTGAGGCTGGGACACTCACCTCCCCGGTTGCTTCTTCAGAATGCAGAAATCCCTTACGTGAACGCACGCAAATTCCTGGGATTAACCTTGGACAGCGCCTTGAGGTGGAAAGAACATGTACAGGACGTCATAAACCGTGTTAAGAAGGATCTCAATACAATTCGAATAATTGCAAGTCACCGGTGGGGGGCGGAAACCAAAACGCTCTTGCGCATTTTTGATGCTCTTATAGGGTCAAAGATCGATTACGGATCTGGTATATTATGGATCTGCCCGGCGTTCCTGGCTTATCCCTCTGGATCGCGTGTACCACGAAGGACTCAGGATCGCAACCTGGGGCCTTCCGCACGAGCCCTACGATGGCTTTGTTTGTAGTGGCAAGTCGACTCCCCCCTCAATACAGACGAAAGCAAATCATCCATAATTATATGGCTGGACTAAGTACAAAGCCACGTCACTTTCTGAACCAGCACTTAGCCATGAATAATCTATCAGACTATGACAGCCTCCCAACTCGAACCCGGCCATCCTTTGTTCGGGCTAGGGAAGATTTGGAACTGTATAATTTTGATCAGCATCCAGTCTTGCCTAAGGTTGAGTTTGAGGTGTATTCCTGGCTCTTGCCCGATACCTGTAGTGATCTAACAATGGTAGGTAGTTCAAAAGATCTCCTACCACCACATGCCATTCGGAGCAAATTCTCTTTGATGATGGAACGATACAGGAACTTCATTCCAACGTTCACAGATGGATCGAAGAGTGAACGAGGGGTTGGGTGTGCCTTCTACATCCCTGGCGTGAGCCTCGACTCCAAAACATTAGACCCTAACTCGTCAATACTGACGGCGGAATTGTTTGCGATTCTATTCGCTCTGGATTTTCATCTATCCGCTGTCAGATTGAATTCCGAGAGCAGAACGTGCTAATCGTAACAGATTCTTTTAGTTCGGTGCAGCTCGTAAAAAATAAATTTACCTCGAATGCACTCGCTCAAAGGGTTCTTCGAGCCATCGCAGATTTACGTAATAGGGGAAGTATGGTATGCTTTGTGTGGATACCAAGCCACGTAGGCATATCCGGAAATGATAGGGTAGACGAGCTGGCAAGAGAAGCTTCTCAACGCTGTCACAACCCGGTCATTCCCACGACACTGGAAGACGCGAAACGGCGGATATATGGAATAGTCTGGAGACGATGGCAGGAGGAATGGGAGCATGGTGACTCTCGGGTCAGAATTATTCATCCTAGCGTGAAAAATGATGCACTCCAGCAAACATTATCACGAAAAGAAGGAATCGTCCACACGAGATTGTGTATAGGTCATACCCGATTAACTCATTCTCATCACTTACTCGGGACTCGAAGACCACTATGTGAAGTATGTGATGTACCTCTGACAGTAGAGCACTTCCTTAGTCGATGTCATTTGTATGCCTCAGCGAGAGCTACCTGCGGTATCCCGGGGAGTCTGGAAGAGGCGTTGAAACCTGAAAATGCGAGGAGGGTCATAGAATACCTCAAAAAGATACAGTTATTCGGGAAGATTTAGTGTTTATATACATAATTATAACTGTGATAAAACCCAAACCAATGTGATATTTAGTTGTCTGTGATATAATAATTATAGGTTCCATTTACAGTCTAATGAGATAATTCATTAGGAGTATAAATTAGTAGTTACCTTTCTGCCTTGTTGCCATCAAATCTGTGATAAATTCGTGATAAGTGGTACTTCGCGAAGTAAACCTAGGACGAAAGAAATTTCACAAAGTGAATCTAGACCATTCAAAAAGTAACATAATTGAACTTATCTGTTAAAGTGGTGTCCCAAGCGCGGTGAAAGTGGTGGTCGTATGTATTTGCCAAATTCCAGGAAAGCAACATGTTAAGAATCCCGATTAAAACAAATAATAGTATTACAGCTGAATTTTGTTTATTTATAATAGTACTTACCATACTGGCTAATGACCTGTAGCAGTCGATGCCCAAAAAAAATAATAATAATAATAATAATAATATACCAAATGGGGGTGTTAAAATGAGTAGGTATGGTGAGGGTACTCGTATAGCCACACTCCTCACGTTTTTAGTGGTTCCGGTAAAGTTCCAGTGAAGACCAACAACATTTACGAGACACGACAAGAGGCAACAAAACTGTTGAGTGAGGAATCCGCTCTGTATATCTCTACACTTTGGTTTACTTCACTAAAAAACGTCAATTAGGGGTCGGGCCGTAACGAAACTGTTTTCGGAAAGAAGCCCCCCCCCCCATCGTCACCAACGATCGAATCGAATGATTCCTGATGAAAACGCTTCCATCAGTTTACAGTCTTGGTTTAACGTCGATGGATAGAATAAGTGGATTTCACCCAGACACATCTCAGCAACCAATTTCTCCGTCTTGACTCCTCCAAAAGAAATCCAAAATCACGTGATTCCACTCTTTATCTTTCAAAGGTGAACTTGGCTCTAAAATGAGAGCAATTTTGTGAGTCGCTGACTATCAAAAACAAAATTTCGCAGAGTTGACCCATTCGAAAACCATTTCGTCACTTCCCAAAATCATAAAATCATGACAAATTTTTAAGTGTTTCGTGAATGTTATTAATATTAAGTAATTAAAGATTATTTGAGTACAAACATTCAAGTTTTATTAATGGCCGACTAGTTTCGGAGTAGACTGCACTCCATTTTCGAGGCCGAAACAAATCTCTTTGACAAACGTCTCACGCAAAATTCCCAAAAATCCCGGCGACGGATGTACAAGGAAACTTGTTTCTGTACTCTTGTACAGGAAACACGGATGTACAAGGAAACTTGTACTGTGCAAATCTATTAGCCGAGTTGTTATTTCCTTGGCTAAGTCAGCTGGTTAATTTAGACTACCAATCCAACCGAGTCATACTACTCGACAAGCAGAGGGTAGTCGGCAATATTAACCGTCTCTACTCTGCAGATTTTCCACAATATTTGACTTTCTTGACCGCGTTGGTTTGTCTGAGATAGCCGTGTTAAGATTGGTAATTTAACCGAGTGTTCTACCAAGATGGCGGAGTTAATGTGTCAGTATTGACCGAGTCCAGTTGGGTATTTCAGGAGAGTTATAGAGCCAACGTAGTCGAGTCATATGGAACTGTCACACGAATAGAGACGGCTGATTCTGAAGTTTAAGTCTTTCAAAAAGGCCGAGTTGTTACGGCAACATTGTACAGAAACAAGTTTCCTTGTACATCCGTCGCCGGGATTTTTGGGAATTTTGCGTGAGACGTTTGTCAAAGAGATTTGTTTCGGCCTCGAAAATGGAGTGCAGTCTACTCCGAAACTAGTCGGCCATTAATAAAACTTGAATGTTTGTACTCAAATAATCTTTAATTACTTCATAAAATCATGATTTCGCGGAGTTGACGCATTGAAAACCGATTTCACAAAAGCTTCTCGTCCAAAAAAAAAGCAATTTGACGCATTTGTCTCATTCGAAAATGAAATTTTGTGGAGATGGCTCGTTCGAACCCGATTCTGCAGGGCTGGCTTCACTGAAATAACTGCACTGAGAAAAAAACCCGGCAAATATTAGCAGTAAAAAAACGGCTAATCATTTGCAACCGAGTATATAAGGTAAAGTTAGCCAAGTTCCAAAAACTCGGCTAAATGAAATAATTAGCCGTGTCCGACGAGTAGCCGAGTGGGACTCGGTTGCAAATCTATTAGCCGAGTTGTTATTTCCTTGGCTAAGTCAGCTGGTTAATTTAGACTACCAATCCAACCGAGTCATACTACTCGACAAGCAGAGGGTAGTCGGCAATATTAACCGTCTCTACTCTGCAGATTTTCCACAATATTTGACTTTCTTGACCGCGTTGGTTTGTCTGAGATAGCCGTGTTAAGATTGGTAATTTAACCGAGTGTTCTACCAAGATGGCGGAGTTAATGTGTCAGTATTGACCGAGTCCAGTTGGGTATTTCAGGAGAGTTATAGAGCCAACGTAGTCGAGTCATATGGAACTGTCACACGAATAGAGACGGCTGATTCTGAAGTTTAAGTCTTTCAAAAAGGCCGAGTTGTTACGGCAACATTGTACTAGTATGGTTGCTTCACTAACCGCACTCTCTAGGTGCAATTGACCGATTAAAGTATGTGATTTAGCCTTACCACTCGGCTAAAATAGCATTAGTAACCTGGCGTTGACGGCAGTGAATTACAAAGAAAAATCTGCTAAATTTGCCTTGAGTACGCGGCGAAACTAGCTTGTGCCAAACGGCTTACTTTTCCATCTCGGCTTACTTGGAAAAGTCAGCTGATGACTCCAGGCTAGATTCTCACATCCTCGAGTCCAATTAAGCATTTCTTGCTAATCTCCCATCGCCAAAACCATGTCATTGATGCATGTTTTTACCGATGGAGCTGCACCTGAAACTTTACCAGACAAAAATTATAAAGGGTATTGTGAAATTAACAAACAAAATTAAGGGACGATTTATATTTGTTAAAATAAAAAAAAAAAAAAAAAAAAAAAAAAAACATGAAATGCAACAAAGATAACACGAAAATACCGGTTTTTTCGGTTTACGAGGCATGGGTTAAAATTTTAGGTTCCGTTCAAGGAGCACAATGAATCGCAATAAAAATTATGATTAAGAATTACCTTCTGACAACAACTCTTTTAATCTGCCTTGTTGTGCTTTTTGTTTTTCGTTGGCCGTTCTCAATTTTTCTTCGGCCTGTTTGATTATTTTTGGCTCGTACTTTCGCAGGCCATGAAGGAGTGCCGAAGGGAGGACACGAGGATGTAACTTTCTGAAGTCTTCTTCAATCTAACATCGAAAAGAGTCCTTAGTCATACATATGATCAGACAAGCATGAAAGTGTATGCTAACAATTAACTAACCAAGCGAACGGCAATATCTGGCACACGAAGAATTGACAATTTGTCCAAATACTCAGTTATCGTTGGTAGCGATTTGAGGAATTCTCTTCTTATGCCAAAAGTCGCGTTTCACGCCTTCTCAAGCACAGGCGTGAAGTCCAGTCGTTTGTATTCTACCAATGTTTTGACGTCCTCGTTTTCCAAGAATTGTTCGAGGTTAACTGAAAATAGGACATAGAACATGGGAAATCATTGATTCTTGTCACAGTGAATAAGTTTGTAATTTCAATGGTGGTAATATAATGGTTAGAGAGAGAAAAGGTTGAACAAAAAAAAAACAATACCTTGGCGCCCTTCGAAATCGAGAGATCGACGAATATGTTTAGATCGAGGAGAATCCGATTCGTCCTCCGACGATGTGGATGGTGTTGATCGGGAACCGCTGCATGTGGGTTGAACGCCACGCTTGCAATCTCTTGTTGTATCTGTAACCAAATATAATACATTTAATAAAATAAATTGGGTTCAAGAACCTATAAGAGATGGTGGTCCAACTTTTCCCACAGTATTGTATCAACGGCCTTCGATTACCATTTAAATTTCTCTAAAAAGATGATTAGGGGAAGGGCCACAATAGGGGGAGAAATTTGAAAATTTTGCAAAAATTCACAAGTTTGTCCTAAAATTTGGTGCAAAAATTTAATATAAAGCGCTTCGAAAGCCACAGAAACTTTTGAAAATTGTTGCCGAGAGGGGGTTGACAATATGGGAAGAAGTTCAGCTTAAACAAACCCGGCAGCAAACAGTATGAGGGAGGGTCAAGTATTAAGGGGGTACTGCAGTGATGATTCCTCGACACCCCTCCAATCATCCCTCGTCTACTACTCGGCATACATTTTCTGGCCTTATTTCTGCACCAATCCTGGTTTTTAGGACTCATTTTAATCTTCAGGAAATTCCGCATATGCAGTAGTTTTCCTTTTTTTTCAATTTCATCCCAGAAGTTATTTTAAATTCGCCTTGAACTTTTACCTTGTAATTTCACGGTTTTTTTTCCGATTTATTTGAAAAAAGGAAAAATACTGCATATGCGGAATTTCCTGAAGATTAAAACGAGTCCTCAAAAACCAGGATTGGTGCAGAAATAAGGGCAGAAAATGTATGCCGAGTAGTAGACGAGGGGTGATTGGAGGGGGGTCGAGGAATCATCACTGCAGTTCCCCCTTAACGTAACAAATTATGGTATCAACATTATCCTCTTGGGACGGCTAAGGGTTATCCGTTTACGAAATGAAATGCACTCTTTCCGACCACCAGCTGCTGGAACGAAATTTATAAGGATTGGATTTTACGATTGCCGGCTTTAAGGCGGGGTTTCAGGCGGGTTTCCTCGACCCCTTCCCAGTCGTCCCTCGCCTAAACGTAGCACATAACATTTTGGCTCCATTTCTGCACCAATATTCGATTTCAAAGCCAACGCCAAAATTTTAGCACTAACCTAGCATTCACGATTGGCCAATTTGTTTTCCATTTTAGTAAGACAAGGGGGGGGGAGCTTTATGGAAATAAAATTAACAAAAATATGACATAAACGTGGGCCTTAGTACGGACGTTCGGGAAAAAAAACCGCCAGCGGGATCCAAGAACGCTGAATGAGAAACAACATTATCCCGCTATAGCAGCTGCATCTCGTGGCATTTTCGCACGTTCGTACAAGGCCCCTACACCCCAATTCTGGAGCTCGTAACGCGTGCGTTAGCGAAATAAACAAGGTGAATAATTGAAAGTAATAAAATGGTATTCGAAAGCTCAAAGTGCACTATTTAGTGACTCACTTATTTTTTTATACTTTAAGAGAATATCATTCAAACCCATTCCATAATCTACAACTAATTGGAAGTGGATTACAGTTCAAATTCCATTTAAAAATGCCAAGCGATCCATCATGTTGTGATAAAGAGCGCGACCCCTCCAGGAATCGAAGTACATAGTAAAATTAATGAACAAGCTTACTTACCCATTATCTTGGAGATACAATCTGTGCTCATGCCCTAATTTTCTAGGAGGGTCACTAATTCATGTTCGTCGTCACAATCCATTTTAAAATTGAAAAATACTTTGCACTGACAACGATAGGAACGCGATGAAATAACATGCACGAATGAATGAGTGAGACAGAATTTCGAACTACCGACTGCCGAGTGGCTCCCCACTATACCATTTTGACTCGGCTATTCCGGCCATCTTCTACTGGCACAGCCGAGTACAGCTTGCTAAAATTCCCTAATCCACACGGCTGGTTTTACAGACCCTCCCCTCCCACCACTCCCACAACTCCCTTGGTGTCGAAGCTCCAGCTTTTTAAGGGAAAGAAAAGCAACGTGGCCCATTTTACTGCATTGCCCTACCCAGCCTATCCCTACCAGAATGTACAACGCAGCAAGCTTTTATCCTTAGGGCTTCTATAGACAAATATTTCAAGCATATTATTTTTTTATTTTTGGCTGTTATTAGCGCTTGAGCTCAGTTATGACTATGATCAAATGGCCACCGAATAGGGTAATGGATGATGATAGGAGCACATCCAGAAATAAGCTTTAGGAGGGATTACATACAAGATATAGGTGTGATTTACACATTCAAAAAGGCATAACGAGCAAACCATTTGAACTACAACGACGGGCAAATTTGCCTATTATATGAAGTTAAACTTCAATCTGATGTGAAATTGCCTGAATTTTATGACATAATAGGTATATCGAGAATATCGTGTTCTATGTTCTCATGTTTATATAATTTTTTCCGCAGTCCCTGAACCTTTTCCCTAAATTTCGCACTTTGTTTTCTTGCTTTGGAACTTATGTTGTGAAGGACGCAATTGTGATGCAACATAATCCTTCTTAAAATCTAGGGTTTTTCTTTTTCAATATTGTTTGTTTCTTGAGCTGTTTCGTAATGAAGGTGGGTTATGTGTCCCATCCCCCCCACCCTAAGTGCACCAAGCCAAGTCGTATGGCGATCAAAGTCGGCCAATATAACAAAGTATGCAATACCTCACGGCTACTTGCTCATGATTCAGATGAACTGCCAGTTAGGCCAACAGCGAAGTGTGCTACTCCAGACGCATTGGGTACGGCTGCTCTTTCATGACTCTACTCCAATAACCGAGTGAACAAGTAACCGAGTGTTTTTACTCGGTCAATAGATTCACTCGGCTACGCGCCAACTTCCACTAGGTTACAACAGTATACTCTCACGGACAACAGAGCTGTATTTTTTTTCAATACGGGCAAGTTTGCCTTCAAATTTCATCAGCCGTCTACATGGCTTTCGACTCGGCTAAAATTCACGGCCATCTTAGCCATGAAACGGCGTTTACCGAGTTCGAAGGCCGTTTTTTTTTTCTCAGTGTGCATTTCACGTAGTTCACTCATTAAAAGACAATTTTCCTGGGGCCATTACCCCTTACGGCTCACGCTAAAAAGCAATTTTGGTGGTTTCGCTGCCTCAAGGACAAAATTTTACGCTTTTGGCTTTGGCCCATTAAAAAAAGCAAGAGCGATTTCAGGGGACTGGATGGTTTTTTTTTTTTTTTTTTTTTTTTTTTTTTTTTTTTTTTTTTAAATAAAATTCCCTGTTTTGGCTTATTAAGAATTAATTTCGTGGGTTTCACAGCGTTGAAAACCAAATATTACATTGCTGATCCACTCAAAATTCAATATGGTGGAGTCGCCTTTATTATAAACCAACTTCACGGGATGTCTGGTTTTCTTGAAAAACAGAATTTCATGGAATTGACCGATTGAAACCCAGTTTCGCGGGACTCCTTCAACCCCCCCCCCCTTGGAAATTTTGGAGGCTTTCTGTAGTACTACAAAAACATGATGTGGTGCTATTGACCAATTAATAATAATAATAATATTTTATTGCACGCCCTGCTTAGGTTTACAATCGTCAGAATAATGCCAAATAAAACAGATGATAATAAATAAATAAACAAATACAATAAAAAAATATACAAAAACACGCACTGTCATACCCTTAACACAAATACAATTGCCCAGTGTGACTAGAAGATACTTTAGCTTTAAAGCCATAGTCCATGTGTTCTTTTGTAGCCTAGAAACTCAGCTTAACTAGAGACTTTTTCACCGCATTTTTAAAAGCGTTTACCTCTAACTCTCGTATTTTTGGGGGTAGCTTATTAAACACCGCCGCTGAAAGCGATGGGAAGCCCTCATCCAGTCAGCTTAATTCGCCAGAAACCCCTGACAAGGTCACACCAAGAGTACGCATGCAGCGAATCAGTGGCGTGCCCATGGGGAGGGTTTTGGGGGTCAGAACCCCTCCCAGAGTACTTTAGCCTACCGTAGTTGAGAAATAGAAATAAAAAATAAATAAATAAAATGAAATGAATAAGTAAAAAAGTAAAAAAAAACAAACAAACAAAAGAAAGAAACAACAAAAACGTGATTTGTATGACCCTAAAAGTTCGTTTTTTAGCAATTTAGTCCCGCTAAGTAACTATTCCACTGTCCAGGCATGGATTCAGGATTTGTTCAAGAGAGAGGGGCTTGAGAAATTCTACTAAAGATGACTTTGCAGCCATTTGCTGCCTAAAATTAGCTAAATTATCTATCCCCACCATACAGAATCCTAGACTGACTATACTCGTGCCCCAAAATGGCAAAACTAACTATATGAGCCATAAAAATAGCCAAACTGACTTCACGCGCCCTGAAAATATCTAAAACTGATTCCGCCTTGAAAAACCCAAACTGATTAGGTATACATAAGTGCGCTAAAAATAGCCGAGCTGGTGATTCCCACTCTAAAATTGTCAAAGCGGACTTTTTTTAAGAGTCATAAAACTGAATCAACTGGCAATTTGTGCACTTGATGCCTGAACAGATGATTCCTCCTCCAAAAATGGCAAAATCAACCACCCGAGCGCCAAAATTGGCCAAACTGACGGTTTTCGCGCCTTGACTTGACGTACTATTCACGCCCTATATAAATGGTAAAACTGACTCTACGCGCCCTACAAATGGCCAGACTGCGGACATTCGAGCCACAAAGTCGGCAACACCGATTCTTGTCAGTTTAACAATAAACTGACGATTCGCGCCTTAAACAGATTATTCCTAACCTGAGAATGGCAAAAACGACCATTCGCGCGTCAAAAATAGCCAAAATGAGCCTTCACAATTTCTAAATTTAACATTCATGCGCTAAAAAAAACAACTAAACTGGCTATATTCACGATCTCCAGGATTTGCTCAAGCGAGGGGCTTGGGCTTGGGAGATTGTGTACTTCGCGAGACTGACTAAAAATGGCTTGACAGGACAGTAATTCACTACCTAAAAACTGCTAAACTGACTACAATCGCGCCCGTAAATGGCAAAACTGACGATTCTTGCATTTAAAATGTCTATTTGCGCCCTAGAAATTGGCATTTACCGCTCTATAAAACCGCCAAAATGACTTCACGCACCCTAAAAATAGCCAAATTGGCGATTCTCGTTCTAAAATGGCCAAAATGACTCTAGGTGGCCTGGTAATGCCTTAACAGATTATTCCTGTCTTGAAAGCTGCAAAATAGACCATTAGCGCGCCAAGAATGGTCAAAATAACGATTCGTGCGTAATTGGCTATAGAAGGGACTAATTGAAACCGCCTGTGCTGCTATGTTTGGGCAAAGTATAACTGACGATTCGGGCACTGAAAATGATAAAATCGACCAGTCGCACGCCAAAAATGCCCTAACTGACCATTATCGCCTTGGTTTGACGCCCTATATGTATAAATGTCAAGCTTCAAGACTACGCGCCCTAAAAATTGGCCTAACTGACTATGCAAACACTGATGCAAAACTGACTCTATATGCGCTCTAAAAATAGCTTAACTGACGATTCACGCCTTGAAAATGCCTAAACAGACGATTCCCGTCCTTAAATTGGCCAAACTGACCATTAGCGCTTAGAAAAAATAGAAATTTATCGCTCTAAAAACAGCAAAACTGACCGCCGTATAGCGGCCCGCGAGATTCGCGCTTTGAAAGGTCCGAAGCGGATGATTCATGTCCTGAAAATGTTCAAACTGACGATTCGTTCCCTAAAAATAGCAAAACTGACTCTTTAATTTCTAAAAATGGCATACTCGTACCACAAATTCACGGTCCAAAGATCATTTGCGCCCTACAGAGGCTACTGCGCGTATTCAAAGTGGCTAATCGGCACCCAAAAAAAACAACTGATCCTCCGCGGCTTGAAAACGGTGAAACTGCGGACAATTCGTGCCTTAGAAATACCGGAACTGATCATTCGTGCCTTGTATAGATGGCTTAAATGACGTTTTGTGCCACGCTGCTCCGAAAAAATTGCCAAACTGGCTATTCGCGCCCTTAAAAGATGAATTGACTATTGGCGCAGAATTGACTATAAAGGACCGAGTCCATCTTACGAACTGGTTGACGAATCGAAATAACTCAGTTCCAAAGGTGTTGGAACGCTAAATGAATGTTAAGTGGTGGGAGGGAGCATATTGTGGTGTAGGTCACCATCCCTCATCTATATACAGTATCGAAAAACGTAAACAAACGGCGAAATGGCCATCCTTATTATACTAACCGTGATGTAGGTTACGCTCACCAGCTCTTCTCTCTCTAAAGGACCACCTATGGCGGGTAATGTCAGTACCTGTGTGTAACTATAGGTTCTCTAGCTAAGTTTACGATTTTCTCGACAATATCAGATTGCGGGCTCGTCAATGCAGCCCAAATTTCGTGCTGCTATCCTGGTTCAGATGGCTGAGCTAGCTGAAGGCAGATTTTATAGGGCTGACTCCCACCTGCCGAAATATTGTTCCCTCCGACCATGATGTAGGTAGCCCCGGTATTATTGGGACCCCGGGCCCAATAATCAACGATCAATAACCAATAATCAATAATATTACCTGTACGTTGTGATCTTTGCTCTGTTCCGTAACTTTGCATAAAATTAAGCATTCTGATGGGCTCAAAATTGTGTCCCACGTTCCACCTTCATTTGAGAGGTTTCAGCATAGAATTTCATCGGCCTTTGTCTAGGCCACCACCAAACAAGACCAAGACCAAACAAGCCACCACTAACAGCCACTCTCAAAACGATATATTGGAACGCCGGAGGTTTGACTGAAGCAAAGTTTACTGAGCTCCAGCTGCATATAAAAGAAAACGACACTGACGTATATGCAATTGTTGAGGCGGGTGCCGCTACAGACAATCTCACGAAGTTCCAAGCTCCTGGCTACCAAACGTATGTCCTCCCTAGAAGCCGACAATGCTCATCTGGAATCCTGGTGGCTGCGAAGTCAACGCTAACTGTGCAGTTCTCATGAAAAGAGATGAGCGTGCCTGACAAAATGGAGGCTGTCGAGCTGAAGATATGGAAAGGGAAAACACTTCGACGTTTAGTCTTTGTGCATAACCCGCCGCGCAATAACCCCTCACTTACCTGGTTAGAAGATATATGGGATCGCCATTGCATACTATGTGGCGACATTAATGCCCCGTCCACCAGATGGGATTATAGCCGAACAGAACCTGTGGGGAGGACCTGGGAAAACTTTATTGATGAAAACCTGGCCGAATACGTATCGACCCCAGACAGAAAGCATTTTGTTAAGCATTTTGCCAGTGTGAGCAACTATCGCCCAACTTCAAAAGTCTTGGAACCAACGACATCTGCAATTCCCACCTGCTCCAGAGAAGGAGAACACGAACTTCTTAACAACGATTTTTCATGGGAGGAAGTTGACTCAGCACTTCAAAACACGAGGAAAGGCAGGAGCGCGGGGCCAGACGACTTGCTGCCAGAATTTCTAATAAATTTGGGTACTTCCGCCGGAGAGACTGTCAGAACCTTCCTAAATCTAGTATGGAGGATACACTTCCCAGCTGACTGGAGGAAATCAGAAATTGTTCCAATACTGAAAACTGGTAAACCAGCAGAGAGCCCAGCAAGCTACCGCCCTATTGCACTCACAAGTGTTTTTTCTAAAGTTTTTGAGAGACTGGTCCTTAGCCGACTGCAACGGTACCTGGACCAGTACAATCTACTGTCAGGGGAACAAGCAGGCTTCAGGAAGCATTGGTGCACCATAGAACAAGTTCTGCGGTTAACCCAAGGGATAAAAGATGACTTCCATCACAAACAGAGCACACTTGCTGTGTTTGTTGATTTTAGAACTGCATTCGACAGGGTGTGCAGAAGGCTGCTTGTCCAAAAGCTCCAGAACATTGGGCTCAGTGGCCGCCTTTTTTCCTCCTTTCGATCCTTCCTCTCGCAGAGATTCATTCGAGTGCGGTATGGAGATGAATGCTCATCTTTTCGACAGACACGAAATGGGGTTCCTCAAGGGGCAGTCCTTAGTCCGACTCTCTTTAATGTGATGATAGATGACGTGATATCAGCTGTCACTTCGACTCCAGGA
The DNA here is from genome assembly GCA_038030265.1 of Corythucha ciliata. Classification (NCBI taxonomy): domain Eukaryota; kingdom Metazoa; phylum Arthropoda; class Insecta; order Hemiptera; family Tingidae; genus Corythucha; species Corythucha ciliata. The sequence continues at coordinate 55,524,692 of CM075939.1, read as the reverse complement.
GTCAATGCACTGCTCTATGCAGACGACTTAGTTCTTTGGGCAACGTCGAGCAATATTCCAGCTTTGGAGTCAGCTTTGAATGACTCACTGGGCCGTCTTTCTGACTGGGCATCAACAAACGAAATGGAGGTCAACACTCTCAAGACAGAGTTCCAGTTTTTCACCCTCTCCACCAGGAAGCACTCCATTTCTTTATCGCTTGGAGACAACCTTTTGAGGAAAACTGACTGTGCAACGTACCTTGGCATTAAGCTGGACTCTCGTTTAACCTGGGACGCACAAGCCGAATATAATGCACAGAAAGGCACAAAGAGATTGAGCTTACTCAAAAGACTAACTGGCACTAAGTGGGGAGCTTCGCAGGATGTACTGACACTTGCATACAAGAGCTATGTTAGACCCTCCATGGAATATGGAAGTGAGCTTATGGTGACTGCTTCAACGGCAACTGTTAAGAAGATCGATGTGGCCCAAAACCATGCACTCCGACTCATAACGGGTGGCGCTGTGTCGACCCCAATCGTTGCAATGGAGCTGCAAACAGGGATTGAGCCTCAACATTACAGGAGGGAATCAGCAGCTCTGGTTCTTGTCGAGCGACTTCAGCGAAGCGATGTGGAACACTGGAAGTCATACAGCCCTGCTGTTCCCAGGCTCTCCACCCAAACCACATTCCTGGCCAAGGTTGAATCCCTGAAAGACGAGTATGGTCTCACACAGTCTCTTCAAAATCCTGAGCAGTTTCCATCTGCTGGAGAGCTTGTCCCTCGCCGCACAGCACTTTGCTACAACACCCTAATCTCGCCAGTCTCAAAATCGACAACCCCTCCCATTGAGCTGAAGACAGTCGCGCTGGAAACTATACACACTCGGTTCCCGGAAGATGAATGGTTACGGGTGTACTGCAGCAGGTTACGGGTGCAGCTGAACCGATTGTTCAGCTGCTGGAGCAAGGCGTAATGGAGGGGCTGGCGTGTATTCAACGGCAGGATCCATCGCTGCGCCGGTTGGGGTTCTTGCCAGTAATTTCGACGGGGAGATTCGGGCAGTGGTACTGGCTCTCAGGATGCTTGGTTCTATAAATTGTGCAAAGTCCATTATCTTATGTGACTCTCAGGCTGCGATTATAAGTCTGTGCACCAATGCTGCGACAGCCTCCCGAGATGTTGTAAAGGTTTAGTTCATAGATAAATTTAAAGATATTTAATTCGGAGAACTTTCTGCAAATGAAAGAAATTAGATAAACAATTTTTAAAAAATTATTTGAATTAACTTCCTTTGGTTGGTTTTTATTCAAGACCGGGAGGGAACAAGTGTTTTGAGAAATCTGAAGACGTTTGTGAAATCGAGGGGAACGGACGTGATGTTTTCTGCGTTGTAGAAGTAAACGAGAGCGGAGATGGCGATCTCCGCGTTGCAGAAGGAAACGAGAGCTGTGGGGACGATCTCCGTGTTGTAGGGAGAAACGAGGGTGGTGGTGACGATCTCCGCGTTGTACGGAGAAACGAGGGCGGTGGCGACGATCTCCGCGTTGTACGGAGAAACGAGGGCGGTGGCGACGATCTCCGCGTTGTACGGAGAAACGAGGGCGGTGGCGACGATCTCCGCGTTGTAGGGAGAAACGAGGGCGGTGGTGACGATCTCCGCGTTGTAGTGTGGAATTAGAAGTTATTCGCCGTTATAATCAAGATGACGAGGTTGGAGGTGACGGTCTCCTCAAAATAGCGACAATTCAAAAGTAGCCAGAGATGACGGGCTCCGAGCTCCCTAACTCACCAGAATAATTCCACAAAAAAAAATGCTTCCTCCCCTTTTCTTTTTTTCTCAGATGATTCTCCTTATTTTCCTCTTCTTCTTTCAACTTCAACTTTGAAGCCACTGATTTATTACAATGTGCTTGAGGGTAGGAAACTCATAGAGCGGTTGCTCGGTGATGGGGTTACACTGGCATTACAGTGGATCCCCTCACATGTTGGAATCTGGGGAAATGAGCGGGCTGACGCCCTAGCCAAAGAAGGCTCCCTGATGGACATGCCCGATGCACCAGTCAGTTTACTTGCAGCCAAAAGCCTATCAATATCCTCCATGAATGACAGACTGCAGGAACAACAGAGACTCTCTGGCTGAGGGCAAACAGTGGTCCACCCTTCTCAACCCAAATGAGCGTGTCCCACGAGACCTCCCCCCGTCACGAATCAGTGGCCGCTTTCCGAGCTGTCACTGGACACGACTACCTGAATGCACATCTGCATAGAATTCACCCGAAGGGCGACCCTCACTGTACTCTCTGCAGCACAAACTCAATTATGACCTCCCAACATCTTTTTGACTGTCCTCGACTTGAGGACATTAGACTAGCATTTGCTTCCGACGAGACCAATTGGTCGAAGTTCGCTTCTCTGTATTGGGCTGCAAAAGGTCTTATGGCGGAAGAGCCATGATAGATCGGCGTAGGGTAAAAAAAAAAAAAGCATAGAATTAGCAGTCTACGCTGGGTATTCAAAAGGGAAGGGAAAAGGATTGGACATGGGGACTACTACCAATGATGGGAATGGAATAGCCACAAATCGTTTTCATAACCTACATGGTCATTCTTTCTGTAATAAAAAATGCATCTCATTTGTATTTATAAACACTCTAATACCCCCCTCCTCACCGCACAGTCTCGCGCTGGCAATCACTTCTCATTACACGCTTCGAGAGCCCAAAATGGTTTTATTTAAATCAAATCACCTCCTTAAAAATCTCATTAATCAAACATTAATATGCGCCTATTTAAACCTGTCCCAGAAGCCGAACGCCGTTTTATTATTATAATGTATCCACTTAAGTGATGCAAATTAATGTTTAGCTCCCACCCTCCGACGAATAAATTCGTGAAAGACACCACAACCACTGGTGAAGGGACCAGTTGACGTTGAATGCACCAGGCAGGTATAACTCGTCTGTTTTGAACTTGCAAATTATTCAAGTACTCTGGGAGCAATTTGGTTGAAATTAACGCCTCGCCTTTCGCTTGTCGAGCGCACGATTCCGGCACCAACAAAAGATAATGATTATGAAAAAAAACAACCGAACGAGTACAATGCGACGAGGGGGGAAAGGGGAGATTTTTATAATTCATACAATAAATATGTATATCGCACCTGTCCCCCCCTCATACAACCCCTTCAATCTGTGAGGTATCGAATAAAAATAATAAAAATTTTATCGAGTCATTCCTGCAACCCTTTTGATTGATCACAGTCAGGGGTATTACCTTCGTCGTCCCTTTTTTGTCCAATCCCCCTCCCCCCCAGCCCAGTCACCAAACCATTTCCATGGGACTACCTCCCGAACAATCTAAATTCTCTTTTTTTTTTGAGACGCGAGATGACTTTGCATATACCTTGGTGGGCCCGGTAGTGCACACTCGGAGGGATCTAGTCAACCGTACACGATCTGTTCAGACGATTTTTCTTGTGTTGCTTATGACGAGGGGCTTGTATGGTGGGAGCAGGGAGGACTATGAGGAGGAGTACATCTGCTTTTTTTATTTATTTCAAAACGTTATAGAGTATGGCGCCTTGAAAAAATGAATTTCGGAAAAAAAAAAATGTACTTCGGAACACAAGTTTTGTGGGTATAAATAGTGTTTATTGATTTACATAAGCGGCAGCGCTTTATTTATGTTAATTAATTTGGCCCTAGGGATCTCGCTGCCGTTGTTTTAAAATTTTAATCACCGTACACAAGCTCAAAAGCTTTCGTGTATGATGTAATAGTATGAGTATAGTTTAGCCGCCTCTTCAAGACGTGTAAATCTCGACTTCTTGGGAAGTTTTGCTTCTTTTTTCTGTTAACACCTGAGGCAAACCAAATCAGGCGCAATGCTCGAAAAAAAAAAAAAAAAAAAAAAAAAAAAAAAAACCTGGGAGAGCAGCTTCTTTACAGTATGCCATCGCATTGAAATTCGTAGGCCGAAATTACCATTTTACCTTTTCTTTTCAGTCAATCTCCCCCCCCCCCTCTCCATACCATGCCTGCCACCCAAGCACACGCCGAGCCATATTTTCTCACTTAAAATGTCTCGAACTTCCCACTGCTAAGAAGTCTTCCTCTAAAGAAAAGAAGAAGAAGAAAAGAGCAAAATATATCTTAAGAGATCGTGACCGGGGAGGCTCGCGGCTATCTGCGCGATCCATTCGCCGCCTGCATATAACGAGGCCTCACGCCACCCCTTTTATTTAAAAAAAAAAACTTGCCTGCTCCTGTAGCGTCCATAAATTACAAAGATCAAACAACGCAGGCCAAAGCAAACCGGGAGCTTTACGCTGATTCTTTTTTTTATTTATTTTTCTTCTTCCCCTTCTTTCATTCTTACAGTGCTATTCAACTGAATCTTTACGTGGTTGGTTTGTTGGATGAACTTAAAAAGGGGGCGGTCTTTTCAAGATGTACAGTACCATCAATTGCACTTATCTCACAATTTTTGACTTCAGATCTGCGATGTTTTTGACGCGCTAAACACCACTGTTCGGATCAAACTCGTATAGCCGTTCAAAGGTGAGAGGTGTCAGGATTATCAAGCTCACTCGTATAACGAGAAAGGTTTGCAATTTAAAAAGTGCAGGTAGTAATCAAATGGTGATGTTTTGCGAGGTGATTTAACGCTCGTAAATTAGCCAACCCCCTCCCGCTCACACACTCAGGCTGAAAAGCTTCTTTATAAAGAAGATAAATTGGAACCTCTAAAGATGTGTACGAAAGAGTAAAAAGTTCGATGGGCATTGCAGTGAGGGGACCCTTACTCTCACGAAGCTTCGCCATCATCATGAGGTCGTCCCCGCGTGGTAATTGCAGTAAAGCGCACGCCGCATCGCATTTTTTTTTTTTTTTTTTCTAAACTGAAGCCGATAAAACTTTGTCGAAAAGGTCGTTCGTAGAGGTCGTCGACGTGCCTGTGTTTTTTTCGTGTATAGTTGAAATACCCTTGGCTTACGCTGAAATGGGCTGGTTAATTCTGCGAGGTAGTAAAGTGGCGTGGAAACGTGGCTTTTAGACCTTTTTCGTTTCGCTCGCTTATTTCCCATGCACCTCATGGGGGAAAAAAATATGTACTTACAGGCGGGTTAATAGAGGTGACCTCATGAGCTTTAATTTAGGAATTATATAAGCTTCATGGACTCCGGAATTCTATGAAAACTATCGTTTTTTGCTTTTATTACAAAAAAAAACCTCAGCATCCCCAAAAAAGCCCAGTAGGTGAAAGGGTGCTTTAAAAAAAAAAAAAGTAAGCCGGACGCTTGTTAAGCGTCAATTCAGATTTTTTAAAGGGAAAAAAGTCGCGGCCTTTCTCAAAAGACCGGCCGGCCGTTCGGGCGGTACCAGTTGAGAGAGCCAAGGGGATACTGTTACCGACGGCGTGAGATGTTCCAAAGATAATGAAAAAAAAAAAAAAAAAAATCGGATGTTCAAAAAGAAACTTAAGAAGGCACGTTGAAAAAAAGTGACGCTATTGGACGATGTTATCATTTTAAAGGAGGCTGTTCATGCCCTCAAAGTTGTTGCCGACCGTTCACTGAATGGTGTTTGCTGGGTGGCTGGGGGCGGCAAGCGCACAACATCGTAAACATGAGGATTTAGAGTGAAGGGCGGTAGGGAGGGGAGAAATGGATACGTGGAAGTCAAGGCGTATTGTGTATTCATGGAAATAATGTTAGCAAAAATTACAGGACGTGTATCAGAAACTAGTTTCATAAATCAAGTATTAATGCGTCCTCTGTTGCAAGGAATACCTGTTGTTGAAGTTATAAACCGATAATTATCGTTAAAAAAAAAAAAAAATTGTTTTACAGGTTCCATTGAAGATAATTTATTAACTTGTATGTTACCCGCCTAATTTTCTGCAATGAATCCACCCATTTTCTTGAAGGTAAATGGGTTCTTAAGACTCACAACAAACCAATTACGAAATTAATTAAAATGAAATGTAGCCAATCCTTTGCAGCAAAGCTTCATTGTTAAAGCGAGTAAAATCGTTCCCGAAGGCACCGGACAACAAGTTATATGAATTGTCTCAACATAAAGACTGATTGAATGAGCTAAAAGAAACATGCAGATCTAAATACGTTGACAGTTGAGATGAAGCAATGAACAGATAATCAATCACACGAAGAGCTGTACACTAAACCCTACCATTAGTCCAAATTTGCATATCAACGGAGCAAATCATGAAGATTTACAACGGTATAAATAGAAAAAAGGAATATTCCTGTTGTATCATTAAATAACATTATAAGGGGAATTTCACCATTGAAGGGTTTAAGAGGGTTTGATACTTGCCACCACCCACCAGCTGAGATAATAAGACCCCTCAACCCACGTTCACGGTGTACAAGCCAATTTAACACCCAAACTTTGTGAAAGTGATGATTTAGCTCCAGCCGCCGACTACCACTACCGTCATTTTTTTTTTTTTTCAAAACAGGCTCAACACTGGCGGACCGACAGTTATCGGGGCCCGGGGCGAAAATCTCTATATGAGGCCCCTCTATATAAATAAGAAACATAATTTTTACGTAGAGACAAATCCTGAATTTTTCCTTAATAGGAATTTGCGTTATAAATCGCGATAAAAATCATGTCTCGGAAACTATTGCACTTCGAACTATAGTGTGTTTTAGTGTTTTTTGTAGTGTTAGCGCCCGATTGTGTCGCCAGACTAAATATCAACATTGTTACCGAGCACTGGAAAAGGTTACTTGTATGTTTGGAAGCCGGAATAAAGTAAGCGTTTTGTGAGTCCCCAATCTTTAATTGTTTTCGGGCTTGTCCCCGATCTCTATTCATCCTCACAGTCACCTCGGACACATCAATTGGCGACGAGGATGGTTCGCAAGAAAAAAAATATCTAGAAGTCGAGTCGTTCCCGGGATTCATCAGAGTCAACGGATCCCAACTCGGACACGTGTGAGACTCCTAAGAAGTCCAGTGGAAATGTTCCTTCGAGCGCCCCAGCTTCGCTTTCGACGTCGTCAACAATAAAAAGAGCTGGTATTATCGGTTCGATCGCCCCATTTGTCGAAGGGACTGGACCATTCGAGAACTACTTGGAAAGACTGGAAGCGTTCTTCTCAGTCAACCACCTTCCCGATGTCGAAAAAGTGAGCTCCCTCGTAGTTCTTATCGGACCAGACGTTTATCAGACGCTCAAAAACGTCGTGGCGCCCGAAAAGCCATTGGACTTACCCTTTGTCACTGTCATCGACAGGCTTAAAAGTCACTATTCTCCTGCCCGTTGCGAAATAGCCGAACGCTTCAAGTTCAACACCGGGCGAGTCGGTGCAGTCGTTTATCATCGCTCTCAAACATTTAGCAGCAACCTGTAACTTCGGTGAGTTCCGAGACCAGGCACTTCGTGATCGTCTAATTGTGGGCCTGTCGGACGAATCGATGATTCGCAGGTTGATCGGGGAGACAAATCTTACTTTCGACCAAGCCGTTAAGTCAGTCCAAGACATGGACCCTGTAAAACGTGATGCTCTCCTCGGTGCAATCAGGGTCCCGACCTCATATTCATGCAGTCACAGCACAACCATCACCGCGACGCCGTTCGTTCAGCCGTACGAGATCGTCGAGGCCCCAAGTTACTCGGTCACCAAGCCGATCTGGTTCACCGCAGCCTTCTTGTTCTCGTTGCGGCCGTTACAATCACGGCGAAGCATCATGCCCGTCCAAGGATTGGACCTGTTTCACTCAGTGGCATCTTGCCACGTGCGATGTGGCAAGATCGGCCGCATCGCACGTTGCTGTCCAAACAGAGATGCCTCCGCGGTCTTCGCGTGTTCTAGCGTTAATTCAGATTTTGTAAGTAGTCCTTTGTTTTTCCCTGTTAAATTGAGTCCTGGGGCATCAGAAATTAATTTTGAGGTTGATAGAGGCGCTGCTTTTTCCATCATCCCGTTCCATGTTTTCAAAACCTGCTGTCTGGTTGTATCCATGTAAACTGAAGCTCTCTACGGCAAGCGGCCATGTGCTTCGACTGGTAGGCATAGTGAAGTTCAATTCTGTTCATATTCACAATAAGGTGGTGGAAAACCTTTCCTTGGTCGTTGGCGACTCCTCAGTACCCAAGCCGTTGCTCGGCCGTGACTGGCTTGACAAAGTTGAACCGAACTGGCGAGATCTACTTAAGGAAGGTCGGTTGTCTCAGGGAACGATTCATTCGATTGAACCAGTGAATGAATCAGTTCTGCTTCAAATTAGGACACACTTTCCGAATATTCTTCCGGATAGCAATTCAGATCCGATTCGTGATTTCGAAGCTTCTTTAGTCGTTCAAAAGGACGCTTCGCCCATTTTTCATAAGGCATACAATGTGCCCTATGCCTTAAGAAATGAGGTAGAGCGGGAATTAGAGGCTCTGGAGAAACAAGGTATTGTTGAAAAGGTTCAAGATAGTCGTTGGGCGTCCCCTATCGTGTGTGTGCCGAAGAAAGATGGCACCATACGACTCTGCGCCGACTTCAAAAATACGGTCAATAAGTGCCTAGAGTTGAGCCATTATCCCCTACCGTGCGTTGACGACATTTTCCAAAAACTATCTGAGTGCAAGTACTTTTGCTGATTAGACCTGAAAAACGCGTATTTGCAGGTCAAGGTTTCCGAGGCCTGTCAGCCTTTACTTACCATCAACACTCATTGTGGCCTTTACAAATACCGCCGTTTAGTTTTCGGAGTTTCCGCTGCACCATTCGTTTTTCAAAGTATTATGGATCAAATTTTAAGAGGTATCCCAAAAACTAGTGCGTACTTGGACGATATAATCGTGGGTGGGGCAACAAAGGAAGAATGTAAGCAAACTTTATTTCAGATTTTAGAAAGGCTAAATCACTTCAACGTGAAGATTAACGTTGCCAAAAGCCAGTTCCTCACGACTTCAATAAATTACCTCGGCTATCTCTTGGACGACACTGGCTTACATCCCAGTCCTGAAAAAGTTGAAGCGTTACGCGCGGCACGTTCCCCTACGAATGTTTCGGAATTGAGATCATACTTGGGCTTACTGAATTTCTTCCATAAGTTTTTGAATTGTCCCCCTGACTTATTAGAACCACTCCACAATCTCACGCGGAAATCAGTCCAGTGGATTTGGTCACAGGAATGCCAGGAAGCCTTTGAGAAATCTAAAGAGCTCGTTTCTGATAAATCCCTTCTGGTACTGTTCAACCCAAAGCTACCCATAGTCGTAACATCCGATTGTAGTTCTTATGGCGTAGGTGCAGTGCTATGTCATGTGGTAGAGGGGCAGGAGCTACCGGCTGCGTTCGCTTCAGCGACGTTAACAGCAACCCAAAGAAACTATAGTCAACTAGACAAAGAGGCTTTAGGCCTCATTTTCGCGGTCACTAAGTTTGAAAAGTACCTTTGGGGGCAAAAATTTACGTTAGTGACGGACCACCAGCCTTTGCAACACATATTCGGTCCCTCAAAGTCGATTCCTCAAACGGCAGCCTCCCGACTGCAACGCTGGGCCTTGAGACTGTCTGAATATTCGTACACAGTACAGTATAAAAAGGGCTCCTCCATCGGGCACGCGGATGCGTTGTCTCGCCTTCCATTGCCCGAGGAACCAGTGGACCTTCAGTGCAATTTAATCAATGTAGCGTTCGACGAAAATTTAGTGGATCATAAGGACGTAGCATCTGCCAACGAAGACCCTGTAACAAAAGCTGTCTTCGAGTACATGAAAAACGGGTGGGCAGACTTAAACAAACTTGAACCAGAAGTGCGACCGTATTTCAAGTTTCGAACTTCTTTAACACTCGAAAAGGGTTGTATTGTTTACGGGCATAGAGTCGTGATCCCCGAACGTCTCCGTTCCCGAGTTTTAAGACTGTTACATAGAGATCATCCGGGGATCGTCCGTTCAAAAACGCTTGCAAGGTCTTGGCTTTGGTGGCCAGGCATCGAGAGTGACTTGACACGCTTAGTGGACAGTTGTGCGGCGTGTCAATTGTCCCAAAATGCTAACAGTAAACCTATCGTAAAACCTATGGTGAAGACCGACAAAGCTTGGCAAAGCTTTTTTTTCTACCTGGACCAATCAACCTTTTTGTTGGTTATAGACGAATATTCGAAGTGGATTGAGGTGGTAAGAATGGGCTCTACGTCTACGGAACCGGTGGTTCGAGCACTAAAAAAATTATTTGCAACTTTTGGCTTTCCGGTAACTCTAGTATCGGACAACGGACCTCCATTCAATTCTGCGGAATTCCGTCGTTTTTTAGGAAAATGTAAAATCAATTTTATTACTAGCCCTCCATTCCACCCAGCTAGTAACGGTTTAGCGGAGAGAGCAGTCCAAACTGTCAAATCAGCGTTAAAAAAAAAACTGATAGCCCTCTCAAGTACGACATCCAGAGACAAACTGGATGACGTCATCGTGTCGGAATATACCAACGACGTCGGCTGGTTCAAGCCCTGCATCCTTGATGTTCAGTTATCCAGTGAGAGCTCCGTGCTCGATGATGCACCCAAATTTTGGTTCTTTTGGGTCTGAAGTCAAAGATGTCACAAAGCACGTAAATGTCAAGTTCAATCTAAACTACAAAGTCTTAGTCAAACTACCCTCTCCAGTCCAGTTTAAGAAGTCGACCCCCGGCCGTGTCATGGACATTTCAAGTCCGGTTGTTTTCTTAGTAAAATTGTCGCCGGGTGGTATCAGAAAGGTCCATGCAAAAAAAAACTTGTAAGGGGGGAGAAATTGTAGTGTTAGCGCTCGATTGTGTCGCCAGACTAAATATCAAAATTGTTACCGAGCACTGGAAAAGGTTACTTGTATGTTTGGAAGCCGGAATAAAGTAAGCGTTTTGTGAGTCCCCAATCTTTAATTGTTTTCGGGCTTGTCCCCGATCCCTATTCATCCCCAGTCACCTCGGACACATCATTTTTGGTTGTAAATTTTGTCTAATTTTACCAATTTTTTGTCCCACTTACCCCTTTTCACCCTGTATTACCAAACGAACGATAGTGAATTTGACTATTTGTCGGGCACGCTTACTATCATGTTTGGTTTAAAGTACCTCGCTTTACAGGTATCATAACTCGACAATTATGTAGTAGAGTTAACTAAAAGAATGCATAGTTAATTTTACTATCTCAGTGAAGGTTGATTGAAACAATCAATGTGGGCAACCTTACTATATTCGTTTAACAAAACGTACATATATGTATTAGTGATGCACGAGACCGAGACGAGACCATCATTTCTGGTGCGAGACCGAGACCAAGTTTTCTGGTTATTTATATTTATATTTATATTTACGAGGGGGCCTATTCTCTAACAACAAGCAATATTTTTTTCGCCAGCCATGTGTTTATTTCATTCATTTGTTTGAAGGAAATCAATGAAATAAACATATGACTTCGAAAAAGCTATTGCTTCGGAGTTAGAGAATAAGCCCCGAGGTCTCGGTCTCGGAATTAAAGGAATGAAGAAAAAAAAAAAAAAAGTGATGGCTCATTTATGAATACAGAACATTTTAACAATGAAATGACCTCGTTTCATGCCGAAACGGCTATTGTGTTATGGGCCTCCGGGATGTGGTGGATCCAAGGGGTGGACATATCCCCCTCCCCCAACGCACAAAATTACATAAAAATAATGTGGAAAAATTTACTTTTTGTAACATTATCGTTGGAAACACGCATATTTCTTCTTCTTTCACGAATTGTACATGATGGTTTTCGCACGATCACGGAGGGAAGTGATACTTCCCCTTCGCCAGGTACCTCAACAGGGAAGTTGATTTTTACTTGAAAAGATGAGCTAGGTGAAAATAGTTTTTTTTCTTTCTTTTTTTCATTCACTATAGTGAAGCAAATTAAGGCAGAATGCCAATAATTTCACATTTTCCCTCGCAAGCGAAGGAAACAGGAAGGCTTTCACTCACTTGTGAAGGAAAGTGAAAAAAAGTTCTGTATTCAATTATAGCGTACCCTATGTATATAGTGTTTGAGCAACGTCTGTACCGTGCGGTAAAGAGTTCACGGTAAATGAGTTAACTCTTTACCACACGGCGTGTGTAAAGTAGGTCTTTAAGCACGATGAATGATGGGTGAAGGATGAGTGGAACCGTAAAAAATCTAACCCAAAAAGGTCAAAGTCAGTTGATTATGTTGGTGAGTTGGTAGAAGAATTGAGGCAGGGAAGCCCGCTTTCATCTTACGCGCTTCGTTTGTTTCTTATTTTTTATTTCTCTAGAATGAAGTTGTGTGGCAAATGGGAGACTTTACGGAACCCTTAAATTAAATAATTATGAACCTTTTTGGCTTTAAAAGGCTTTGAACGACCGAAGTTAAAAAAAAAGCGTACGATCCTGAGGCGTATAATCGCACTACAAACTCTACCGATGATGGCACTCGACTTCGTCTCGTGTCACAAACATCGTGCCTCGTTCATTAAAAGCTCCTTCATGCCTAGGTATCGTAATAAAAAAATGGGTTAGGGTTCCCGGGGGGCCGGTGAAATACAATGCAACCTATGGTTGCCCGCGCACTAGGCAGCAAAGATTTCCAGGCTGGGGCAGCCACTAGGACAAGCCCAACTGCACAGCAGCCAACTGGCTGCCGCGGCCAGGCTGCTTAGTGCAAGGGAACCCTAATTTTGCGTTGGAAACTTCCCTGGGCCACTATCATCAAACTCGACACCGCTTTCATTTTTTTTTTTTTTTTTTTTTTTTTTTTTTTTTTTTTTTTTTTTTTTTTTTTAAACTAACATTGCCAGTCGAAGGAGGGTCTGATGTATGAGGGGGGGATTGTGCACCTCTGCCTCGTCGTGTCTGGGAAGGGAAGTCTCTTGCTTGAACTAAATGAGTTGGCATGTGCGAGATTTTGAGTTGATCTCGTTGAATTCCCAACTGTTCCCCTTTCACGTTCTCAGTGTGACGATTGTTTTAAAGGCACGATTCTATTTGCAACGCAATGCGCAATGGGCAATTACAACGCTCTTTGGTCATTAATTTGTAGTGTATCACTTATCTCCCTTCGTGCCACGATCCACCAACGATCCACGATCCACCAGGAAAGCAAAGTATAAATTCGACGACGAGACGAGACCGACTTTTCATGAGCGAGACCGAGACCGAGACCACTCAAGGCTCGTCTCGGTCTCGGTCTCGTGCATCACTACGTATGGCCAATTCGTATTCGCGTTATAATAATCTCTTCATGGCGCAGTCGCTCATTGTCATGAATGTGATTGAACATTTGAAAGTTAGGTATAATAGTTCTCAGTTTCGTAGAGCCGTTCTCCCATTTATTTCGCAAAATGTTCAAAATAAATGATTTATTATAACGCTTGTAGTCTTGTAGCAGTACGTCATTCAGGGAGTTCGAAGAGTGGGTAAGTACCGAGCCGAGTCTTGCCTGCCCATCGGCATCGTCATTGCCACGAATACCGTAGTGACTAGGGACCCAAATAAATCTTAATACTTTGTTCTGCGACAGTATGCCATTCACTTTCAAAAGTATATTTTCAACTAAATTGTTCGTCGAGACTTTGTCATGCATCCCTTGCAGGGCACTCAATGAATCAGTTACAACATAAAACCGTGAGCAAGGCGAACCCAAACAGAAATCTAAGGAAAAATAGATGACAAAAAGTTCTGCGGTGTAAACACTAGTAATATCTGGTAAGGAGAAGTGGTGCGATTCTTGACCGAGCACAACATACACACATCCAACTCCTTCGCTCGTTTTTGACCCATCAGTGTAAATAAAAGTAAAGTCAGAGTGATTATGAACGAACTCGTAAAATTTCGCCACACATTCCGCAGGAGTTATTTGCTTTTTTGTTCGGTCATGAAATGAAAAATCCACTGATATACTCGGCAAAAGCCACGGTGGAGTATTCATCGATGGATTAGGAATCGCCTGATGCTCCATACAATTTATCCGTCCCATGAGCTCACGGTATCGTATTTATGTATTAGTAAGAGTGACTATAAGTACAGGAATTTTTTTTAGCCCGATTTTCTTACTAAAGTAACCACATTCTGGTTGAATTTAACCATACTTTTTTTGCAGTGTAATATTGCCAGTTTTTGTAGTGAAATCCTACGAAAACACTTCCGGGTTTGGAGTAAAATCGTCAGTTTTAGAGTAAAATATCAAATTTTCTGGTTAAAAAGACTCAGTTTTGTGTTAAAATATCTAGTGTCGGAATATACTATTCATTTATGAGATAAAGCCACCAATAATATTGGTGAAAAACGTTAGTTTTTGCCGTGAAATCGTCGCCGTTTTAGTGAAATATTGTCTTTTTCGGGAACAAATCGTATTAGTATTGAGGTAAAATAGTCAGTTTAGGCGTCCAGATCCTCGTCATTTTGGGGAAAACGTCAGTTATGGTCTGATATTGTCAGTTATGAAGTGAAATGCCCAGTTTTGGGGTAAAATCATCATTTCGGTGGTGAAATATTCGTTTTTAAAGTGAAACCGCCAATTTTTATTACTAAAAAACTGACGATTTTACCCTAAAAGTAAACTTCCAACTAATAGCGTTCACCTATAATCTACAACGGGGCAATTCATTTTTATAATCTTTTGTTTTGGAATAACAAGTATCAGCTTAGGCGGTAAATCGTTTTAGGGATAAACTCGTAGGTTTCAAGGTACAGTCGTCAGTTTTGGCGTAAGATCATCCGTTTGGGTTCAAACCACCAGTTTAAGTGCAAAATCGTCAGTTTTACTGTATAACGTGAGTTTTTGAGGTATAAAATCGCCAGTTGTGTAATAAAAACTACAGTTTTGGGGTAACGCATCGACTTTTTGCGTAAAATTGTCTGTTTCGGAATAACATTTTTCAGTTTCAGAGTAAAATCTTCAGTTTTGGATTAAACAACAGAACGTCTCTCAGGCGTTGAAAAGTCTGACTCCCCGTATTGGAGGGATGAGCCTTTCCTCATGAATATTTGAGAAATACATTGACAGTTTTTTGGACATAAAATCCGTGGCTACGACGATTGTTTCCCTGCGAAAATGTTGGTTTTTGACTGATTCTAACCCTTTTTTTGTAAAATTTAGTGTTCTGGGGAACAATTTGACGATTTAAAACGGCTATACATCTGAGTGAGTTGATGAACTATCACTTCTCATGCTGGGGGGTCTTTGGTGCATCCGTCTGACATCTTCTGTCCAATCTAGACCAGGCGCTGACTACGCCCCTGGATTTATAGTAGCCTTTTTACGACTAAAATACAGAAACCTCGCTAAGGGTTCATGAGGAAAGGTCGCGGCTAAAATTGAGAAAAAGCGGTAATTCAATACTAAAAAATATTGAAAGAATCTGAATCTCTCATTCACGGGGAGAAAAACGCTAATTCACAGGGAAAAAATTCAAGAAAACGCAGATTCACGATTACCGGAGCCAACATACCGTTCCAAAAGATCATAAAAAGCTCTAATTCATCGCCGTAATTCAATAAATCACAGCTAAAATAGGAGAAAAGGGCTAATTCGCGTCTAAAAACGCTATTATAAGACCATTATCAACAAGACGTCAATTGGTTTCTGGAGGACTCTTTGTGTCTGTGGACGTGAAAAACGCTAATTTATGCTCGGAAAAGAAAAAACCGCTAATTCGCTGCTAAAACCGGGTAAAAGGACTAAAACACAGTTAAAACTGGAAAAACGCTAATTCACAGCACAAATCGACATAACGTCAATTAGTGATTTCTGGAGGAAACTTTGTAACTACGGCTGAGAAAAGCGCTAATTCATACATAGGAAAGAAAAAAATCGGAAATAAAGCTGCTAATACCAGGAAAAATGGCCAACTCGCGGCTAAAATTAAGAAAAAGCCCTGATTTGCCGCTACAATTAAGGAAAACACGCTAGTTCGTGGCTAAAACTGAAAAAGTGTGTTAATCCGCATGAAAAATTTGGCCTAAAAAAACGAAAATCAAGGCTAAACAAACGAAAATTCGGGCTGAACAAACGAAAATATGGGCTAAACAAAACGAAGTCCCCGTCCCCCCATAGGCCCTTTAGTGCGGTGGTACCACGAGTTTACCATCCACCACTTTTTTCCTTGCAATTTTTTGCGCTTAGTGAAAGCGTTTGTCTCAGTTTTAGTCTCCGAAGTTTCATTCAGATGCCACGGATCGCCGTACTTTCAATTACAGCCAAAAATGGGATTTTTTTTTTCAATTTTAGCCGTGAATTAGAGATTTTTCCGCAAATTAGTAAATTTCCTCAATTTTAGCAGTGAGTTAGCACTTTTTCTCAATTTAAACTGCAACTGGCGGTTTTCATCCAATTAGACAAGGTGATTAGAGATTCTTTTCAATAATGGCAGTAAATCAACGGGTTTTCAAGCATTCCTGTTCCGCATTCTCGTGATTTCTCACAAAGCTGGCAACGATGCTCGAAAAATCCGACTTATTCAACCGTGTGATTTGGTTATTTTACCTATACGAGAGTTTCCCCCCCCCCCTACAAAGTGGGCGCATTCAGCCACTATTGGGCCGAGACTCCGAAGACGAAGTACCAATTTGTTGTCCCAGAAACTGGTTCACGCGGGTGTCAAAGGTGCCGCCTTGGTGGTTCTGGTCTGAGAAATGACAATTTCAGGGAGCTTATCGTGAAGTACCGTTTTGTTCAATCACGAGAAAAAAATGCAAGGTGTTATCACTTTAAAAACAACAACAACAAAAAAAAAAGCACACAAACATAATTTTGGGTTGTTATAGACGAAGTAGTTCAATTCAAAGACTAAAATTTAGCAAGTTTAACTAAGTTCTTTAGTTTAGCGTTTTATTTCACTCTTCTTGGCCATGCAAGTGAGCGCTTTATCTTAATTCTATGTGGTAAATAGCGGGTTTTCTTAGCTTTAGCCAGGTATATTAGTAAGCTTTCTCAAATACATACACTAATTATCTATTTATCTCAATTTTAGCCTAGATTCCGGGCTTTTCCTTCCTTTTGGCCACGAAGAACCTTTTTTAATCAATTTTAGTCCCGTCAAATCAGCGGAATTTTCTCAAATTGATCCGCATAAATTGGCGTCTCCCCCGCCCCACCGTGCGAATGAGCGGTTTTTTGTGAGCCTTAGCCGTGAATTTAACGTCTTTTTTCCATTTGAGCCGTGAATTAGCGGGTATTCTTAAATGTTTCCGCGAATTAGCGTATTTTCTAAATTTACGTCGCGAATTAGCTTCATTTTTTAACGCTAGTTGCATCGAGAAACCACGAATTAGCGTTTTTTTTTTTCAATTTTCACTTCCATGTTCCCCTAGGGCAGTGGTTCCCAACCTTTTCATGGTCACGCCCCCTTGTAACATGAAAATTTGTTGGGCCCGGCCCTCAATTGCATTGTTTGTTTTTTTTTTATTATTTATTTAACAGACATGTTAAAGACCAGAAACCAGGAAAAGCTTCGATTTTGGTCAAACCACGATGGGGCGCACCCGTTTTTCGCCACTTTCACACTTTTGAGAACGTAAAAAGGCAGGAAGAGCCTCCACGCCCGAGGACCACGGTTGATCTCCTTGTAGTCGAGAAAATTGACCGAAATAGCGAGGCCAAACACTCATGTATGAGTATGACCACTTTCAAGGTTAATGACGGCCCCCTTCAGTGCATTTGGATCAGGACCTATAAATTCGCAGGACCGTGCAGAGAATATTCGAGCCCAATAGCCCATAGGGACGAAAATCGATGAGGCCCTTTCACCTGGGTGAGTAACAGAGTCAGTGTCACTCTCGCGCACTTTCATCACGCCATTCGGGCGCTACGTTTTCAATCGTTTACCTTTTGGTATCAGGTCGGCGCCAGAAAATTATCAAATGCACATAATCGACATTCTTGATGGCGCAAAAAACCGCGCTAATCTTATGGACGATACGTGATTGCATGGGGTAAAAACAATGAGGAACACGACCAAGCACTTAATGAACTTCTACAACGCTTCCAAAACCACAACGTGACACTAAATATCGATAAGTGTGTCTTTTGTGAAAGACTAAAATTAAGAAACCGCTTATTCGCGGTACATGGAGGCCATTCTACGAATAAATTGTGGAAATCAACGCATAAGTGTTGTATTTTGGCAAACCCCGCGGTTAAAGTTGAGAAAACACGCTATAATATTGTAACGGGGGGGATTTTTGGGGCTTTTTTGGGACCGTTACAGGGGTGACAGGACAAAATAATGAAATCACGAGTTAACGCTCTAACTTTATTTACTTAACTAACAATCAAAACCTCTTAGAACTTGTTAAATACCAGGGGGGGGGGGCACAATGACACTGAGGGAACTAACCGAGCGGCCGAGGCACACTCGAGCCGGCGGCTGGCGATCGACTCCTTTATTTCGGCACTCCGTCCACCTGGAAAACTCGGGATTGGGTAAGAGGGGAATTGAAACTAGGTTGTCTATTGCGACACTTGCCGTGCCGTTCAATTGAGCTTTGGACTCTTTGCTCAGCCCTCTATCCCATGCCGTAATGTTAGGCAACCTCGGGACCGGCAACCTTTGTCTCCCTTGCGTAGCGCACGTTACATCCACCCCCTATCGTCCGGAGCCAGCGTCCTCGCTGGCTGACTGGCCTCCATCGTGTCGGACGGGGCGACGGTTTGTGGGGGGAGGTCTCATTCGATTGCGGGTGTTCGGGCCGGTCCTCCTTGGCATCGGTCTCGGTTTGGGTTCGGCGAGATGGGCTGAGCTGGCTCGTGATCGGGTCCCCGGCAAGTGTAGGCAGTGGAGGATCGGGTAGTGGTGCTTGGAATGGGGGGATGGGGGGGGGGTTAGAGGTTGAATTTAGATGGATGTCTTCCAGTGCGGTAGAAGGTCGGCCGCCCGGGACTCCATTGTGTAAATAAATGCATTAGTGTGTATATAAATACATAAAATAAAATGGGAACCTATACATTAAATAAGCTAATAGCATTTACATATAATAGTGTCTCTAGTATACATATATGTCCTTTTCTTAGACCTAATTTTATTTACAAAATTAACCATTAACTAAATATAGGGTTATTTACCTAACTTAGGCTAATATAACTATATGTCCTACTAACTAAGCTAGCCTAATCGAAATCTTTCCCTGAAGAGGTCAACGTCATTTTTTTTTTTTTTTTTTTTTTTTTTTTTTAATAAACTATCCTCATAGCGATAAAATTTGGAATTTAAAGTACAATTAAAAGGGGGGGGATGAATTTTTTTTTTTTTTTTTAACTAGAAGCTACGACGATGATGATGATACGAGGGGGTGGGTCAAGTGAAGAGAGAAAATTTCCAATGTCCAAAATGTCCAATAGGCTAAAGAAGGTATAAAATAATCTGGAACAGAGAACTCGAAAGTGCATTAATAGTAGTCGGGGATTTTCATTGTAACTTGATCGCTTGCCGGCGAAAGAAGACTCAGTGAATATGGAAGAGGCAGGGGGAAGGGGGAGAGGTGTAGAGTGACATTCACCCAGTAATTCTTGCTGACAATGTTACGTGGTTGTGTAGAAGAAGAAGGGAACAAGGAAAAAATAAACTACTAGGGGGGAGGAGGTATCAAATCGCTTGTAATTATGTAATAAATTCCTCCGGGTGAAAATAGGTTTTAAGTCGTTTGCGCCCGTTTGACAGGACCTTTTGGAGGATTTCGGAAGGACTTCGAGGATATGAACGAATGCCATTTCCGAGAGAGTTTTTGGTGAAGGGCACTATCAACGTAGATGGTACTTCCGAGGGAAAATAAGGGCTAGTCAGGCGCAGGATATACAACCTAAGCATTTCAGTGGGCGAAATTGATAAATGCAGAGGGGTAGCTGCGTTCGTTTTAGAACTCGGCTTGTGGAAGAAACGTCCATTAGGTTCGGGGAGAGTCATCAGGTTCAAGGTCAAATCAGGGTTTGGGAGACAGTCCCTAAATTGGCCCGTGTGAGACGCTGGAGTGGTTGGGGTTGTTAGGGGGGTTGTAATGGATTTTGGCGGTGAGGAGGAGATGGGGTTCCAGGGTATAGTGGTGGGCTTGGAAGGTGGATTTAGGGTGAGAGGGTTAGGGGTCATTTCTGGTTCAGGACTGTGTGGGGAACAGGAAGTAGGGAAGGCATCCCCGGGGGCCGCTTGTGGAGGTGGGGAAATGGTTCGGGTTTTGGCAGGGGGTGCAAGGGTCGGTCTCACCGAAAGTTGTGGAGGGGGGTAATATTGTCCAGGGTTTGAATCCATGGGGAGGTTGGTAAGGCATGGAAAAAGTTGGGGGGATGCTGCCGTGTGGTTTGCTGGACTCGGCTCGGGCAGAAAGGGACGAGGAACAGTGCAGGGCATGAGAGGTGGATTGGTAGTGAGGGAATAGGGGAGCATTTCGGGTTCAGGACTGTGTGAAGGACTAGGAGTAAGGCAGACATTCGCAGGGTCTGGTTGCAAATGTTGGGCTATGGTGTTCACTATCTGTTGGATTTTTTCATGAACACCGATAACTTTTCTCGCTTCCACTGCTATCCTGTCCATCTCGTCATTATAAGCCCTAAGGAACGCTAGGGCTTCCAGCATTTTACCTTGTGGAAGAGGGAAAATGGCGATCGGGAAGAGGAGAAGGAGAGCGATGTGAAGGCTGTTGAACTAATTTCTGCTTTGGAGCGAGCAGGGAGGGGGTGTTTTAATTAGTCATAGCCAAGGAGAGAGAGGGAAGCGTGCGCGTGGCGGCCGCGAACAGGGAAAGGAAAGCGAAATTGCAGAAGAGGGAAGAGCTATGACAGGGGGGGAATTATTGCTAATAATTCCTAAGGTAACAACTTGAACGCTGAGGTACTAGAGAATAAAAAAATCTCTTACCCTTTTCAAGTCAGATGGCCGGCAGTTGACGGCACGTGGGGTTCGACGACTTCTGACACCAGTTTGTAACGGGGGGGATTTTTGGGGCTTTTTTGGGACCGTTACAGGGGTGACAGGACAAAATAATGAAATCACGAGTTAACGCTCTAACTTTATTTACTTAACTAACAATCAAAACCTCTTAGAACTTGTTAAATACCAGGGGGGGGGGGCACAATGACACTGAGGGAACTAACCGAGCGGCCGAGGCACACTCGAGCCGGCGGCTGGCGATCGACTCCTTTATTTCGGCACTCCGTCCACCTGGAAAACTCGGGATTGGGTAAGAGGGGAATTGAAACTAGGTTGTCTATTGCGACACTTGCCGTGCCGTTCAATTGAGCTTTGGACTCTTTGCTCAGCCCTCTATCCCATGCCGTAATGTTAGGCAACCTCGGGACCGGCAACCTTTGTCTCCCTTGCGTAGCGCACGTTACAATATTGACAAATAAAATACGTTTTTGGGTTAAATTGGACAAAAATGGCAAATTCACACAATAGGATGCTGAATGGCCACAAAATTAGCACAAAACGCTATTTCACAACTGAAATTGGGAAAAATCGCTAATTTGCAATTTTCAGATTTAAAGTTGTGGAAGTTGTGGTTAATTCGCGGATACAAAATGAAGAAAATCACTAATTCATGGCAAAAATTGAAAAAAATCGCCAATTATCACAGCCAAAATTAAGAAAAACATTGATTTTCAGTTTAAATTGGGGAAAAGTGCCAATTCTCCGTTAAAATTGGAGAAAACTGCTAATTTGCAGCTTGAATTGAGTCAAACGCCAATTCTTGGCAAAAATTTGCAAAACTCGGTAGGTAATGCACGGGTTGGAAACGCTACCACGCTGCTAAAATTTAGAAAAATCGAAAATTCGCTACTAAAATTGAGAAACATCACTAATTCTCGAATCAAGTGTCGTGAAATTTATAATTTAAAAGTGATGATTTTTTGACAGAAATGGATAGATAGATGTAAATTTTTTGGTTTGAATAAAAAAATTTACATTTATAATTAAAATTCGCACCTTCTGAAGGCATTTTTTTCACTAAAATTCAGAAAAATGGCTAACTCATGCATGGCTATAGTACAATGTTTAAAAATACGCTAATTCACGGCTAGAACTGCCGTGAAGCAATAATCTATACCTATAAAAGTTATTCGAAATTGCTAATGCGGTGGTAAAATGAGAAAAACTGCTAATTTGCGGGTAATATTTAGAAAATAAAATAATAATCAGCCTGGTCAAAATTAAGAGAAAGGTTAATTTTAAACCCTAAAAATTGAGAAAATTGCTTATTCGCGGCTAAAAATGGAAAAAATCGCCAATTTACAGCTAAAATTGCGCCAAACGCCAATTTGTGACTGAAATTTAGAAAATTCGCTAATTCACAGGTTTGAAACGCCACGACGCGTCGCCGCTACAATTTTAAAATAGCGCTAATTCGCGGTTGAAATTGAGAAAAATTCTAATTTGCGCCAAAAAATGAACATACGCCAATTTGCTGATTCTGAAGGCAACTTTTCAGGCTGAAATTGAAAAAAAAGTGCCAATTTATGGGAATAGGTGAAGAAACGACTAATTCGCGTGTACACTGAGAAAAATCGCTCATGCATTGCGTATGATGAACCAAAAAAATCCTAATGAGGAAGTAACATAAAAAATAACAATCGCTGGAAACATTTTTTTTCTAAATACAACGACTAAATATGACCAGGAATTGAATATTAGTGCGTAAATGATTGATTTCGATTTATGGCGAATTAGTAAAACTTGCCAATTTTTTTTGTTACCTTAAACGGCCGGTCTGTGACTCGTGACGTGGTTAAGGGGTTGTGAATCCTCCCACCCCTCCGCATCATGGCTGTTATCATGTCTTGCCCCTTCTTGTCCTACTAATTCTCTTAAGTCCTATTGTTTGATTTGTGGGAAGCTATTGTGGAGGTCACGCGAATGCTATTATTACGTCATCAGTCTATCTGGCCTATTTCAAATGGGTCCTACAACCCAATAGTTTTAAAAAATTAATAAAAAAATATAGGGCCTGATTTTATTTGAACGGATAGTGTTTTCATGAGTTTTGGTACCCAAGCTATCACGACAGCACGATTTTGGAAAATGTGTTACTTCCTCAACCTATTTTGCGGCTAATATTGAGGAAAACACTTAAGAAAAACGTTAATATCCAGCTAAAACTGAGAAAAGGGCTAACCCCCAAGTAGAAAAAATTGAAAAATCGGTAATATGCTGCTAAAATTGAGGAAAACGCCAACGCCAAAACTCGTGGATAATTAAGAAACATCGCTCACGGGATAAAAACGATACTTTGCTGCTAAAGTTGAGAAAATGCGCAAATTCATAGCTATGGGAGGGGGCGAGGCAAAAACCCTAATCTGCGGAGAAGAACGATACACTCGGCCAAAATTGAGAAAAGCGCTAACTTGCGGGTAGAGCCCAAAACTCGCCCTTAACTGAGAGATTGAGGCAATGATGAGGCAAGCAAGATGTCCAGTTTCAAGAGTGTGCTGGCTGGGTGTACGAGAATTCAATCTGATCCCCCCCCCCCACCAGGACAAATTCTTACCTACGCCACTGGTCCAATTCAAACTGCTCATGTCAGATTCAAAAGTTACCTGAAATTGACATAAATTGGACTTATCTAGGGGGTGATTCTGTAACTCGCGAAATTTACGTGTCGTAACTGATTGGAATGAGGGGAGAGGATGTACCCCGTTGCCTTGGTTTTTCCACGCATTTGTCAAGAATTTATTATTTTTTCCTCGAGACCACACATTCTAGCGTGAAAATTCCACAGTTTAATTCACTAGGTATCGTAAAAACCATGGCAACGAGGTACCTCCCCTCGCCCTTCTTCCATTTTACGAAACGTAAATTTTGCAAGTTACAGAATCACCCCCCCCCCCCCCTGGTTATTCACGCCAACCAGCGAATTTTTCCAGCTGTGCTGGATAAGCACTGAATCGATTATATTAATCGCTCTTCTTCTTCTTCTGAGTCCAAGTACATGTCGGGAAGCATATTATTAAAAAGGAATAATTTGCTGTAAGGATGGAAAAAAGTCCTCTGGAAGACACAAAACTTCGCAAATTCAGGAATGCCTCTGTCGGGACGTCCTGCATTTGGTCAATGAGCTTGACTATGGCGATGGGTGCAGTCTGCTTAATTACACCATCAAGGTGACTCAGTTCCGACCTGACTACTGCCGTCAGACTGTGCAAAATTAAACGGATCGGAATTAATTAGAAGTGTTCAAGAGTGGAAACTATGCTACGTCTCGTGACATTAGACCCTTCTAGACATTATAGACGGGTGCTCATTCCGGGGCATCATGTAGACGGCTCTTTGAATCAAGTGGATCACTCATAAATCTCCACTCTCCTAATATCAACTACTTACGACAAGTTCAATGTGGGTCATTTTCGTACACCTATACTTCCCCCCGTCAGCGGAAGGAGTTGAGCTTTTCAACGAGATGCGTGTTTAATGAGCTTGATTGACTAAGGCAGTGGTTGCAGTCTGCTTAATTTGCACCTTCGAGGTGACTCGAAAAAATAAAATTAAAAACTGGAATGAAAATGACATTTTGAGAGTCAGGCTCGGAGCTTCATGAATATGCCACTGGCTCGTGTTGGCAGCACCTCCTTCGTACAAGTTAAGGACAAAAATATGTTTGAACAAAATGCTTGAAATTACTGAAAAGGCCCAATAAGGGGAACGAACAGAGCCGGATCTTGCTTTTTGCCGTCCCGGGGCTAATTTGATTTTGGCCCTCCCCCTTCCCCATCGGCCGATTTTTTTTTTTTTTTTTTAACACCACCACCACGGGTAGGAGGGTTGCCCCATCCTTGCCTTGGGTCTGTGGATCTAGTCCAGGATCTCCTTCCCTCTGACAAGGTTTAGGAGGTCCTCGGCTAGAGTTTCGCCGGTCGGAGCACCCTCGCGAGTAGATCGGCCCCGAAGATGCTGAGCCGGCGGCCCGCGAGCGCCTCACACTCGAACACGATGTGATAATAGGCGGTCTCGTCTTCTTCCCCACACAGTCTACACACCGGGGGATGCGGTGTAGGTGGTAACGGAGCTGGCAGAATCCTGTGATAAGGCCTACCACCGTTCTAAGGTCTCTCCAGCTAAGTCGGAGCAATTTGCTCGTAAGCCTGATGCACGGTATTTCGACCATGCGCTTACTCTGCTGATGTCCCTCCAGTCTCTGCCAGCGCATAGCCGCCTGGGCATTAACCCACTTGGCTATTGCCATCCTGAAGGTTGATGGCGGGACGCCGAGCGCCGGCTCCGGGCCAGTGAAGTCTTTACTCGAGCCCTCCCTGGCCAACGAGTCCGCCTGATCGCTCCCGGCCAGTAGACAAAGGCTTTGGCGGCAGTCCCATACAAGCCCGGAGCTCACTATCGGAGCCGTTAGTGCCTTAATTGCAGCCTGGCTATCCGTGAGAATACGTATATGGGCATTTTGCTCGTCCCTACGTATATTCTCAGCAGCACAGGCCTTGATTGCATAGACTTCGCCTTGGAAGACCGAGGTGTGTACTCCCAGAGGTGTAGACAACCTCACATTCGGGTTCCACCCCCACCCCGTACACCAACGCACCAGTCCTGTTATTCGTTTTAGAACCGTCTGTAAACCACAACCGCTCCTTGTGATTTCTTTTCGCCGCCTGCCCCTCACCGTACACAAGGCGGACGGAGAAGGGACAGCGTTTTTGAAAGAAAAAAGTAATTTATTTGACTAGGAATGGGTTGCTCAATTTAATTAACCTCAAAAATGAAGTTATAGCATAGTGGAGTGTCTACAGCGGACTGAATTTAATTTTTAAGACCTAAATCACCACGAATTTGGTCTGGCACAATACGATGATATACACAAAAGGCTTGCAGACACTGATTGCACTGTTAACACAAGGCTACTATGAGGCCACATCGATAACAAATAAAGGGCAGTCTTTAAGGACGGGCTGAGGGAATTATAATCACTCATTGTTGATTTCATAAGCTGGAAAGGCTGATTTGAGCGGTTGTTTGACGTCGGTCAGAATGTAAACTATTCCTGAAATGCCTGAAAAAGTGGAAATGTAAGGATTTGTATGGTTGAATGATGACAATTTGTAGCTGGAAACCTTCGAACAGCGAATAGGGGTGATCGGGTTCCATTCCTTGATGTTGGGGATATTTGAGTGTCCATTCCACGTAGGAAGCTGCCCTGTACAAGTGTTTTTCGTCTTTTGTTTTTTTGTACAGAGCTAAAAACGCGTAAGCGTTTCCTGATACTCCGTGACAGATTGAGTAACCCTTTTTTAAAAGCCCTCTCTTCCAGGTGACTTCACCGGATTCGAGAGCTAACTTCATGTAATTATTTGAGTCAAAAACCTGTGTCGGGAAGCATCAAACATTAAAACATTGCTTGTACTCGAGGTAACAAAAAAAAAAAAAAAAAAATCAACGAACCTCACTCGCTCGTATCAAAAGTGACGTGAATCCTGGAGATCCATGGCACCATTGAACCAATCGATCGTCCCCCGAATTTTCCGACGATTTAAAATTCCCACTCTTGAAACGCAATGTGCACAGACTGTCGAGCGTGGGTCGAATCAATTCTACAAGCTCCAATTCCGTCAAATGATTGCTCACCTGTGTTTCGAACGTAATTTTCAGTCAAATGTTTCGAATATAAAATAATACGAGCAACGATCACACCAGTAGAATGTAGAGAATTCCGGCGACACCGTGAGCTGCTCCCAAGTAATTTTTATCGTGCCACTCGTAATTGAGAGGAACGTGAGAATTATTCCTTCGAGCTAAATCCTGCCCACTCTTTAAAATTGCCTCGACGTGCTAAAATATAAAAATATCGTGATGCTTAAACTATCACTGCAAGCGTACAAATTAACTCACCTGTCTGATGACTGAATCTGATACAGCACCCTGTATGTGATGATTGACAAAGAGAAGAGAGTACAGGTAACCGCTGCGACCATACAGAATTTCGTCCGGAGTATCTTTCGGTATGTTTTCCCCCAATAACACCAATCTTTACAGGGTTAATTAATAAATTAACGAGGTAATAACGCCATTAGAAAATAGCTACTTTTCAATTAGAACTTTTGCCGCATATTTATCGCCTTTGACATGATTTAACACCGCGAGTAGAGCCAAAGGGCCGGCGTCACCATTCAAAAAACTCACGCGTTTCCCTTTCAAACTTTTGACGGCCTTCGAAGCTAAAATAAACGCCGTCTGTTTCAAACATTTCAATTATTTTACAGTCGTGTTAGGTAATGAGTCGAGGGCAAGTGGAAATGACCTCGCAGGCTTTGGCATCGCGTTCAACTTGATGGATAAGGAAATATGTCAGAGCCACTCCTGAATAGCCGGTGTAAACGCTATAGTCGCTGCTGCTTTTTATTTTCTCTACGTAGTCGTCGAGTTTTGTCTTGAACGTTTGCGCGAGAGTTTCGACTTTTTCGAGAAGAGTACTCTGAAGCTGAACATTCGTATTAAAGTGACTGTTTGGCAATGGTTCAGTCAAAACATGTACCTTTCCACCAGAGACTAATTTATCAGCAGTTTCAGCAATGTAGTCGGGAAGGGCGTTGTAGAATTTATCCATCGAAACCTGGAAAAAAACTCCAAATGTCACGTGAATGTCTTCAACAGTACAATCGATGATTAAGCTTACAGGTGTGTTAAGTGCTAAAACAAGAACTATACAGAAATGCACATATTGGCCTGAATGTGGCGTTTTACTCTGAAATGGGGAATTTTTCATATTAATGACGCCTTCATAGTTGCGTTTTACATGAATTATTTCCCATTTTGGGCTCGAAATAGATAATTTCCTAATGATAGCAACACAATTTTCTACGAATATTTTTGTGATATTGACAATATTCCTTATACAATTTGCGAGTTGCGTGTGAGTGTTTTCCCCTTGCTCTTGCGTTTTGTCCACCAAATGGGGCATTTCGCGTAAATTTTTCCCTTGGGTGTGCCGCGGCCGTTTGAAAACAGTTTGACGCTCTCACCGATGTGACGTTTCGCGTAAATTTTGACCTTGGCGGAAGTGTCGCGGGACACTTTCAGTGTAAACGCACCTTTAGACAGCAAAATTCGAAATAAATTGTACTCTTTGGTGAGTCAAACGAGCGAAAATGGTTTTACAGTGCGGAAAAATCGGCAAAAGTCGGTCACTGAATTGAAGCTGCGCTCCGAAATTTGTCTGTCGGCGAGAACTAAATAAGTGATATTTATTTTTTTAGTGAACTTAACACGCAAAAATATCCACAAAATCGATATTTAGAGAGCGAAATCTGAGGAATTTGTTTTCTATTAAGACAGATCCAGGAAAACAGGAAAATGTGTCCCCCCCCCCCCAAGAAAAATACTGAAAATTGATGTTTTAGAAGCGAAATTCCCGAAATGACCCGTCAGTAACGCCCTAAAACATAGCCTGGATTACCCATAATCATGATGTTCAGAGGGAAATTGTACCCTGAAAGCAAAATATGAAAATTGCACTGAGGTTACGGTCCAGCCTCTGTTTCAAACTCAGAACCTCAGGCAGGAAGAGCTATTTGGTCCTGATCTCACCACCCCGGCCAGAACTCCGGCAACATGCAGCTGATGATACCAGGATCAAGTAGGTAGATTTGGTAGCTGATGGTCTGAACGGTCGAAATGGAGACTGGGCCGCACCGTCAGTGCAATTTTCGTGATTCACCGATGGTTCTAACCCCAACGTCATTCGCATACATCCCTGGAAGCAAACGTTTAAAGAAAGATTAAACGTTTGCTTCCGGGGACCATTTGCGTTTCAAAAAATCACAATTTTCGTTGTTCCGGGCCATGTTTTAGGGCGTTACAGACAACTAGAGCCAGCGTGCAACCATTTGCATAGGTACTTTTCTTACCCAACGCAAAAAATCAAGAATAATTTCCTGATAATGGGAAAAACTGTCTGCCTCCATTTGGACGTGACGAAACCGGTGGCAGACGGCATCAAAGAAGCACTTGTGGGGAGAAGTAACACAAATTCCGGTCAGACAGCAAAGACGTTTTATTCTCGTGATAACGCATTGAAAAAATATAGGGAATTGAATATTGCATTTAATGCTATCAGGTGCATCTTTGATGCCGTCTGCCACCGGTTTCGTCACGTCCAAATTGAGGCAGACATTTTTTCCTACTACATAGGCCGGCGACACACTGAATTGGTTTAAGCGGAGCGACGCGACAGAAAATCGCGTTTAAAAAAAGCGGATGTCGCGGATAAAAGGGATTGACACACTAGAGCGGAGCGACAAGAGTTCGGTCTCTGCTCAGTAGGACCTGAAGGAGGAGGATGATGTCCTGCATTATGCTCAATTAACTGTTCCGTGTCCACCATCATCAGAATATCACAAGTCTATCACAATTTCTAAATACTAATGGGCACCCTCAACAGTCTCGGCTTGAATACGGAATTTTAATGAACGCTTCTTCCATACTTTCATTCCTGCCGAAAGACCCAGCTCAAAAATAAAACAGTAAACATGCATGAAAGAAAAGTGCATAACTTATATACTTAATAAAATTAATGATCTTGCAAGTACTTCTCTTGAAGCCCTTTATTTCATTCTTTTAGCGCTAAAGAGAGAGTCAGTATCTTTTACTAGGGCATAGAAGGGTAGAAAGAGGTGAGGAGTCGAAGAGGCGACAGAAAAGTGTAGTCGTGGCATGACGGCGGACGAAAAATTGCCCACCTCATGCACGTGAACCTGGCGGCACAGATATTAGTAAACACGACGAAAATGGCGCCATTCGTTTGTTTACGTTTGTTTAGCCCAAAATTTTCGTTTGTTTAGCCCTGCAAAATACAATTTTTTAAAAAACAAAATGTGTGCCGCCAACTTCACGCAACGGCACACATGACCTCAATCGTTTGTTTCGCTACATATTCAGACAGAACTTTGTTTGTTTAGCCCAGCAAAACATTTATTTGTAAGAAAATACATCATGTGTGCCGCCAACTTCACGCAACGGCACACATGAACCCAATCGTTTGTTTCGCTACATATTCCGACAGAACTTCGTTTGTTTACGTTTGTTTAGCCCAAATTTACGTTTGTTTAGCCCAAATTTACGTTTGTTTAGCCCAAATTTTCGTTTGTTTAGCCCAGCAAAACATTTATTTATAAGAAAATACATCATGTGTGCCGCCAACTTCACGCAACGGCACACATTACTCCAATCGTTTGTTTCGCCACATATTCAGGCATGGAATGGTTTTTTTGTTTGTTTAGCCAAAATTATTTTGCTTGCAGTTTAAGAAGTTTAGCAAAATTCTTAATTCTTTTGCCTTGCTGTATAAAAAATTTTAAAAACAAATTTGCGTCGTGAAATTCACGCAGCGGCACATATGAATGTAATCGTTTGTTTAGGGGCACACTCTGTAGCAACATAGTTTTTATACGTTTTATACGTTTATTTGGTCAAAATTTTCGTTTGTTTAGCTTTGCAATATAAATTTTCGGTAGAGTTTATAGTGCGACTATACGCCTCAGGATCGTACGCTTTTTTTTTACCTTCGATCGTACAAAGCCTTTTAAAGCCAATTAGGTTCATAATTATTTAATTTAACGGTTCCGTAAAGTCTCCCATTTGCCACACAACTTCATTTCAGAGAAATAAAAAAGAAGAAACAAAAGAAGCGCGTAAGATGAAAGCGGGCTTCCCTGCCTCAATTCTTCTACCAACTCACCAACATTATCAACTGACTTTGACCTTTTTGGGATATAATTTCCACGGTTCCACTCACCCTTCACCCATCGTGCTTAAAGACCTACTTTACACACGCCGTGCGGTAAAGAGTGAACTCTTTTACCGTGAGCTCTTTACCGCACGGCGTGTGTACAGTAGGTCTTTACGCACGATGAACATCTGCTTAAACACTTCTTTAAGAATGATTTTAGGAACAGTAGATTATACGCCTAGGCAAGAAAGCGATTTTTTGGAGGCCGAGAGAAAAAATTGGACGGGCGAGGCGTAGCCAAGCCTGGCCTTTTCTCGAGACCCCAAAATCACTTTTTTGACGCGGTGTGTACAGTATTTTTTTTATCAAAACATGGGCTGATTTTCTGGGCCACGGCGATAAAGTGAGTGTTTCATCCCCTAGGCTCTAAAATAATCAGCTGTTTAAAAAAAAAATAGTATCTTACATATTACGAGACACCTAAGTGCCATTTTACTTGCGAGTACCTTCTTTAGCTGGCGAGGCAAAGCCGAGTCGGCTAAATGAGTACGAGCAAGTGAATTGAGTTATGCACGATATTTTTCGCGCGACAGGTGAAATAATAGTATATTTCACAACAAGTGAAGGAAATGGAGTTTTACCTGCGAGTTGTGTTTGGCTCACGAGGCGGGGCCGAGTGAGCTAAAAACAACGAGCAGAGTGAAAGCTTCTTCCTCACGAGTTGTGGATATTATTTTTCGCACGACCAACAGGTTTAATTGTCTTTCCTGGAAGTGTTCGGAGGCAAGGGTACTCTAATTGAATACAGAACTTTTTTTCACTTTCCTTCACTAGTGATTGAAAACCTTCCTGTTTCCTTCGCTTGCGAGGGAAAATGTGAAATTATTGGCATTCTGCCTTACTTTCCTTCACTAGTGAGTGAAAAAAAATACTTTTTTCACCTTGCTCATCTTTTCAAGTAACAATCAACTTCCCTGTTGAGGTACCTGGAAGGGGAAGTATCACTTCCCTCCCTGATCGTGCGAAAACCATCAAATATAATTCCTGAAAGAAGAAGAAATGTGCGTGATTCCTATGATAATTTTACAAAAAGTAAATTTTTTCCTATTATTTTATGTCATTTTGTGCGTTAGGGCGGGGGGGGGGATAGGTCCACCCCTTGGATCCACCACAGCCCGGAGGAGGAGGCCCATAACACAATAGCCGTCTCGGCATGAAACAAGGTCATTTCATTGTTAAAATGTTCTGTATTCATAAATGAGCCATCATTTCTTCATTCTTCTAATTACGAGACCGAGACCAGTCTCGGTCTCGCTCCAGAAATGATGGTCTCGTCTTGGTCTCGGTCTCGTGCATCACTAGTAAGCTTTGCCACCACTCTTTGCAAATTGCGTCTTGGTTGGGGGTGACAACAACCATGCTGTTGCTCCTCCGTCCCAGTCTCTCAAACATTGCCTGACTTGCCTGCATACCGACATTACATTCCAGGAGCTAAGTACTAATGCGCCATATACTAATGAACTATTGGTTGTAAGGAGACGGGAGATGGAAAATATTGTTGTTGATTGGAGTCATGTGTGACGTTGCGTAAAGTTGGCAGCACACACGATGTATTTTCTTATAAATACATGTTTTGCTGGGCTAAACAAACGAAAATTTGGGCTAAACAAACGTAAATTTGGGCTAAACAAACGTAAACAAACGAAGTTCTGTCCGAGTATGTAGCGAAACAAACGATTGGGTTCATGTGTGCCGTTGCGTGAAGTTGGCGGCACACATGATGTATTTTCTTATAAATACATGTTTTGCTGGGCTAAACAAACGAAAATTTGGTCTAAACAAACGTAAACAATCGATGTTCTGTCCGAATATGTAGCGAAACAAACGATTGGGTTCATGTGTGCCGTTGCGTTAAGTTGGCGACACACATTTTGTTTTTTAAAAAATTGTATTTTGCAGGGCTAAACAAACGAAAATTTGGGCTAAACAAACGTAAACAAACAGTAAACAAACGAATGGCGCCATTTTCGTCGTGTTTAGTGATATGTGTGCCGCCAGGTTCACGTGCATGCCCACTCCGCTCTTGAAACGCTACCGCTCTAGTGTGGCACCTCAACACGTTTTAGTGTGTTGCCGGGTGAACGCGATAAAAAATCGCGTCGCTTTGCGATTTATCGCTTCAGTGTGTCGCCGGGCCTGGGGACATTTTTATAACACCGTTCAAAAAAATACCTCCAGAAACCTTGAACTTAGAGCAAAGAAAAGGAGGGTTTCTAGTACTTTTAGACAAAGAAGCATGAATTCTGTTCTGAGAGATAATTTTCCTAGCTTTCAAAATGAATGACCATTTTAAAATTTTAAAGGAGTGATGTGAAATCGCGAGTTTCGGTCAAAAAAATCAGACTTTCAATGAAAAAAACAAAAATATCTCCTGAACGGTGCTAATCCTTAACCAGCAGCATGAGCAGGTACATCCTATTCCTTCCCTCCTTCTATTACAATCACTGTTCGGCCACAAAACTCGTAATTATGGTCAATAGTTTCATTATGATGCAATTCCCTCTAAATGCGGTTGATGGAGCTCTCCCTCCATACCATCCGTAAAGCATACTAAACGTGTTTGAACGCACTTTTTATCACTGCAGTATAATAAATTAATGAAGTCCAAACGTTCGCGAAAGCCTTCTACGTCTGCTCGTGTTAGCACACGTCTAATTACTGTTACTCAATTGGTTATTATTTAATTCAAAAATGTTAATATATAACCTGTTATGTGAAATTAAATGGGCACAATGAAATCACACGATCAACTTATTAACTATAACGAATTAATTCAAGGAGTAAACTCAAGTTATGAGAATTGATCGCTTTTATAATTAATGACTCCACTTCATTTTGGTTTGACTCTTTTCTAAATTATTAGTTTGCTATCAAAATACACGTAATAAAAAATAAATAAAAATAACTCATTCGATTCTTACAAGTTGAGCGGGCCCGAATCTTTTCCCCTTGGCCGGCCCTTGGCTCTCGATGCAGAGATTTCTTTGAGTTACCTTGAGTAGCCGGTGAAATCTCTAAAAAACATGAGTCTCTTCGGGCTCGATCGTTATCACTTTTCACCTTGACCTAGCAATTCAACTCAGCTGACTCAGCGTTTATTGCGAGATTTTTTAAATTATTTTTTCCCGTCATTCTCACTCCCATTTTGTGACACAAACTATCCTCCCGGAATTAGGAGATTCGCGCGGAAATTTTCCAATATTTCCAGGTAAATGAGTCCTTATTAAAGGTACACCTAGGACCTTTTTTTTTATGCTTCTTTTTTTTCACGGTCACGCTCTATCCACTCTTTGTTTCACCAGTCGATTGACCTTCAAGGCTGTAGCGTTCGCACGGCGCGAGTCGGTTTTTTCGAGCAGTTCCGCGGCCTGGTCGGGAGGGTACAAAAGTATTGACTCATTCACGTGCCTACTGCCTCGACTGAGACAGTGAGTTCTATGGATCGGGTCCGATAATTTAAAAAAAAAAAAAACGACAACAAAACGAGAAACGGAAGGAAGAATCACGTGAAATTACGTCTGCTGATAAGGAGTGAGTGGTGAATCGACAGAAAAAAACTGTGCCCCCCCCCCGTGCTTGGCAAAAAAAAAACACTAAACATTCCAGTCGAGGATAAAATGGCAAATTACGAGGAAGTTGAAATCCCAGCACCTTGGGGCACGATTCACGGCAAGTATCAAGTTTGAATTTACTTAACACAATTAGAATCCAATTAACATCAGTAACTCATCACGCTGCAGCGTCCCTGTCAGGCTTCTAAATTATGGGAACATTGTCTAGTTCAATAGGTCAAATCAATGTCCTTGACCCATAGAAAAAAGTCTCCCGTCACTGTACATGTACAGTAGCTTATTTTACAGTAAAACTACTTATCCTTAGAATATTTACCACGATTGAGTCAATATACTTGTATTAGTAGTCGACTAGCCGTTCACTTTCAATTTCAAAGTAGAAAAATAACTTCAAACAGTTTTTAATAGCGTGGGGGCAATAAACTTTCGAGAAAACATTTCCCCTCAAATCACGTCCGGGAGATAAAGCGTATCAGCTGGTAATCGTTAGTAGGTGATGGAGAAACCAGTTACAGCTAGCGCCTTGGGAGGCTGAAAGGAACCATTTAGCGCCTTTTTCTAAAATATTCCCTCAGGCCAAATTTAACTAAAGTCTGTCCACTTAGTGATGGACTCTCGAACGTGTTGCTTCATTTCGATAGTTCGATTTGTTCAGTCCCAATTCACTCCCACCAAAAATATTTAATGAAATTAACAACAGATCAACAACAAACTATTTCTACGGGCACTATGGTTAGGTATTGGCGATTCAGATTATCACTTGTAGCGCTAGCGTCGAGGCGCAATGGCGGAAAAGAGCCCTACTCTTAAGGCCAGTTCACAAGCTCTATGTTTTTCGTTGTGTGGTGTCAATGGAACCTATCAAAACGCTTCATTTTTCGAGGGAATACATTTGTTTGGTTGCGTGGACTCCTCATAACGCAAACATAGAGCTTGTGAACGGGCCTTTACCACCAACGTATGGGCTAAATAATGGTGTTTTTGCAGTTTTTAAGGATTTTACTATGTTTTCCGTCTTAATTATCGCCACACTTGATTGAAAAAGGATTTGAGGTTACAACCTTTCTTCGATCGACCTTCTACGACCTGCTTTCAAAGGATTACATTTCGGGAACGTAGTGAATTTAGTATCCTATGGTTTGTACCTATAATGAACAGTACGTAGTCATTATCTCTTTTTGTTGTCTCACAATGTTGCCTATGTGAATCAATATAAATTCGATATATGCACGGTCTCATCAAGGAGCTACAAAAAAGGGGAAGTGGAGTTAAGCGCCAAATATTGTATACGCGGCCAAATAGAGGACGCCAAGGCGTAGGCCGCCGTGGGCCCAACCGAGAGCTCGCGGGCCAAAAAGTGGCCCGCTGACTCAGCTGAGCCTTCCTAAATGGCCCGCCCATGGCATACAGTGGTAAATAATTATCTTTAATGTTGGATTTTTGCGCCCCTAGGATTTTTGTGGAAATGAAAATCGCTACAAATTCGCGCCTTCTCGTGGTCGGCCAATCTCCCGCTTAATCCAGACCAAAACGGAAAATAAGGCTAATTGGGGACTGAAATTGAGATAAATGGCTAATTAACGGCTGAAATTATTCAGAAAAAAAAACTGATTCTCGGCCATAAATAAGAAAAAGAGCTAAACCACGGATAAAGTTAAGAAAACTTCACTGCAAAAATTGAGAAAAATCTTTAAAATCGCGGACAAAGTGTAAATTCTAACGTGTCAGTTACTAAGAGTATAAGTCAAAAAATTGAATTTTTCAAGAGAGCGTTCCAAACTTTTCAATTTAGATAAAACCCAAACAATACTGTTAGGTACAAGTCCCCTTAGGAATAGGAATTCGTTTTTTTTTTTCGTGACTTATATTCTTGAGAACAGAAGAGTAGAGGCAGGCCGTAAAGCTGAGTGCAAGAACGGAAAATGGCTAATTTTTGACTTATACTCTTAGTAACTGACACGATAGAATTATTGTCATTAGCGTTTAAAATTACGAAAAACACTCCTCCGCTTAAGCCATTTAGAGTCTCGTCACTCATACGGTACCTCAAATCGTGGCAGAGATACCCAGGAAAAGGAAAAAGCTCTCTCAGACGTAATCGACAGTCGTCAGTCGATGCAGATAATCATAGAACGACGTGAGGTATTTCTCTGTCACATCAGCCATTAAGAGGTGCCAAAGGTGGCACCAAACTTGCGGTATTCGCCGAGCATCGAGCAGATGCTCGTCGATTTCCTAGTGGTGTGGAGGGATGCTCGGTACTTGGCCAGTGTCGGTTTTTGACCATTTCAAAGGAGACGAATGTAGGAGGCTAGCGATGCGCGGAACGAACTCCGAATGTGTGGATCAGCGTACTCGCCACTCGCCGATGACCTAGACGAGTAGCTCGGCATTCTCCTAGTTGCTCGGTGCTCGGCGAAAACCGCGTAAGTGGAGCCGCCTCAACATTGTGGAATTACTAGGAATTGAAGCGCTTTTTTGTGCTGTCTGGTTAGATTTTGTAGGGAGTTTTTTCAACTACGGGGGGCCGATAGTGCGCCCGATATGCCAGTACTGTTGATCTGCATTGGGCTCAGCTATAGCAAAACGCAAATAAAGAGAGACTTGGCAGAATAGAGCGCTTCGCCTCATAACGGGTGCACCAAAGTTCGCCAAAAACACTGTTCTCCACAACCATCTAACACCTGGACGCCAGAGGGAGCCGGACCTGCTCAACTGAACGGTGATCTTATTGTCTGATTTAATCATTGTTACCTAATTATGAATTGTTACCTAATTCATTAACTGTTAAATTGACAACTTGGAAGTGTTATTGGTCAGAAACCCTCCCTCAAGTTTTATTATAGTACTCCTGCACAAAATTAAGACCCCTAATCCCTAGTAAGCCCATCACATAGTATTGTAATACTGCAAGTATTTAAAAAATAAATAAATAAATATAAAAGTAGAAAGGTATACATATATTTTCACCCCCTAGCATTCGGAACTGAAAAAGATTGCGAGATCCCACGGACCAGCAAGGCCAATAAGAGATTGCGAACCCTAGCAGAGTAGTAGAGATGCAGTAAGCCTTTGGAGAATACAGTTAATATCCCCTAGTAGGTAGGGCCTATTTGTACCCCCAGAATGGTGCTGCGTTCACCATTCTGGTATAAAAGCTAGGTTTACAAGTATTGAGTGGTGAAAATAAAGTCGCGCGACCCACAGGAACTTGCGACAGCTTCTCGAGTGTCGCCAGCGATAATTGGTCGCCGCGACACGTGTGCATTGCCAATTGAATTATATGTTTCTGTGTGGTCGCGGCGATAAGTGTCGCAATGACCGCGCGACACTGGTCGCCGCGGCACGTGTGCATTGCCCCATTGAATTATATATTTCTCTGCGGTCGCGGCGATAATTTTCGCGGCGACCGCACGGCACTTATCTCTCGTGTGCACCGGGCCTTAATGTGTCGTTCAAAAACTAGAAATATATATGAAAATGGCGAAAAAATGGTCATTTTTTGCAGAAGCGCACTAATTCACGGCTGGAATGAGGACGAAACGATAATTAGAGGCTAGAGTGGAATCAAAGCGCACTTGCAGTGAATAAACAATTACTTGAAATTTAGACGACCCTTGTCTAAGGACTTTTCAAGGGATTACTCCCCCCTCACCGTACCACCCATGTCACGCCTGTGAATTCGAGGGGGTGGAGAGGCTGAAAATAAAGAATTAAACTTTATTGAAGCTAAATACTTACTATTTTTACTTGTTTTGAGTACCGAGAAAAAATTGCGCTCAAGGTGGGATTCGAAGCCACGACCTCCTAAGTTTCGCGCCAGGCACTCTACCATTGAGCTAGCCTGAGAGGCTCACGCTAAGAGCGAACCTCACCAGAGAGAAACTCCCTCTCGGAACTCAAATGCACGAATCGGGTCAGCAATTAATTAATTACTTGAAATTTATACGACCCTTGTCTAAGGACTTTTCAAGGGATTCCTCCCCCCCTCCTTCCGTCCTTGTGAGCCTCTCAGGCTAGCTCAGTGGTAGAGCGCCTGGCGCGAAACTAGGAGGTCGTGGGTTCGAATTCCACCTTGGGAGCAATTTTTTCTCGGTACTCAAAACAAGTAAAAAAAGTAAGTATTTAGCTTAAATAAAGTTTAATTCTTCATTTTCAGCCTCCCCACCCCCTCGAATTCACAGGCGTGACTAGGGCGGTGCGGTGAGGGGGGAGTAATCCCTTGAAAAGTCCTTAGACAAGGGTCGTCTAAATTTCAAGTAATTAATTAATTGCTGGGACATATAAAGAAAAAAGAAAAATAGTGAATAATCGCTAATTCACAGCTAAAATCGAGCAAAATCGCTAACCCGCAGCTGCTATTGGAACATCTAGCGTTAAATTGCCGCTAAATTGAGAAAAATTGCCAATTTTTAGCGGGGATGAGTATACTTTTTCTCAATTATTGTCCTGAATTAGTGCTAT
The DNA here is from genome assembly GCA_038030265.1 of Corythucha ciliata. Lineage (NCBI taxonomy): Eukaryota > Metazoa > Arthropoda > Insecta > Hemiptera > Tingidae > Corythucha > Corythucha ciliata. The sequence continues at coordinate 55,485,979 of CM075939.1, read as the reverse complement.
TGAATTTGAATTGAGCTGTGATAAAATGCCAATTGAGAAAACGCTTAGATTTCGTGGCAGCTCGCCAATAACATTTTGCGCTTTCGTTGTTGTTTTGTGCCTGCGGGTTCACTGACAATGAAACACCGAAACTTGCAATTTCGCTCATAATATGAAGAACAGAAAATTACAATTTCGTGAATGTTCTGTCCCAAAATTTGCAATTTCGCAGATTTGGAACTCCGATGTCATGTGATTTCGTGGTAGACTTTATGCACTCCATCGTGATTGGCTTGTCCTCCGGGTTCTTAATTTTAGCCGCTAATTATAGAGATTCTTCCAAATGCTTGCCGTGAATAAGCGTTTTTTGTTTTTTCAAAAGCTGTGAATTTATGCCATTTCTCTTCTTTTTTTTTATCCCCGAATGGGCGAGTTTTCGTAATTTTATAAATTTCAGCCCCAAATTCGTTTTTTCATCAATTTTAGCCGTGAATTTTTTACCCTTGTACAGCTTTGAATTAGCACTTTTTTCCATTATAGCAGTGGGCTTGGCCCAAGAACACCACGTTTGCGTTTTTCTACATTTTAGCGGTGAAATGGCCTCTACACACCGCGAATCAGCCATTTTTTCTATATTATGGTCGAGGAACCATGAATGAGCGCTTTTTTAATGTATTATCTTATTTAATGTATTATCTTCTCTTCGCGATCAAAGAAAAAAAAAAAATAAATAAAAAAATAAAAAAAAAAAAAAAAAAAAAAAAAAAAGATTCGTCCTCTGGTGAGGGGGAGTCCTCTCGTCACCATGAGCTCTACAGAAACCACGCCACCTTGCAGTACAGCACAAGACGTAATGAACGTTATTCTTGGAGACTCTACCCACTCAAACACAGGTGAAAACTCTGAAATCTCAGGATGGAAACACCAAAAAAATTACAAAAAACGTCGTCATGAAAACCTAGAGAGTCCCACGCCCGCGAAAAAGTCTAATGTACAAACTCTTATCCCAACAAATAATCGTTACTCAATACTTGAAACTAATACGGCAGAGGAAACTCCCACGCTCTCGCAACAAACTGAAAAAATCCCTCCCATATTCTTACAACAAAGCAGCTATAACTACCAAAAAATAGTTGAGGACCTTACTAATTCATGCCGAAATGAATTTCTAACGAAATTAACAGGAAATTCGTTGAAAATACTGCTACGTAGCTCCGAGGATTACAGAGAAATCACAAAATTACTAGATGCAGAAAAAATCCCTTATTACACATACTGTTCTCCCTCTGAGAAAAACACACTAGACGTAGCCATCAGAGGAATCCCCCCCTCTATCTCAGAGAAGGAAATAAGCGAGGAGCTTCTAAATTTGGGATAACCAATAAAAACAGTATTAAGACTGCTGAACAAAGACAAAAAACCAACCCCTATTTGTTTCGTATCGCTAAATAACACAGAAAAGAAAGCCAGCGCAATCTTCAATCTAACAAAACTAATGTATACCGTAATCAAAGTAGAGCCCAAACACCAACGAAACGCAATCCCGCAGTGCAAAAACTGTCAACGGTTCCATCACACGCAAAATTACTGCCATCTTCCAAGTAGATGCGTGAAGTGCAAAGGGAACCACCACTATAAACAATGTTCAAAGAAACCCGGAGATACAACCCAATGTGTAAACTGCGGGGAAAAACACCCCGCCAATTATAGGGGATGCCAGTACTTCCAGAGATTGTCGATGAAAAAAGAAACAGTCGCTTCAACACGTCCAGGTAATATTGAAGGGCAAAACGAAAGAGGACAGGTATTTTCTAGCTCCACGAACACTCAACACTGTGCAACAAGTTACTCCGAAGTGTTAAAAAATAGAATACCTACAAATATCCCGAACTGTGAAAGTAACAATAATACGCCTGACCTCATAAACTCCTTAATTAATCTTGTTGTCGAAGCAATAAAACCTCTTATACCTCAAATCCTGAACACCATAACCAACTTTCTGATAAACCATGGACGCTAATCCTCGGACATCTCAATCACATCAATCTGGAGCCAGTGTCCGACTCCACGATATCAATATACTAAACTGGAATGCCAACGGCGTAAAATCGAAAAAAAATGAACTCTAGTTCTTTCTCTATTCCCATTCAATCAGCTTAGCATGTATAACGGAAACGCATTTGAAAAAAGAGGACAAATTCAAAATTGCCGGTTACACGATAATTCGAAATGACCGTAGTACGAGTACCCGTTCAGGAGGGGTAGCCATTCTTATAAAAAGTAACTTCGCCTACAACGAAATGCATACGCCGCAATCATCCAATCTCGAAGCATGTGGAATCACCCTACACACACAACCAAAAATAAATATTGTTGCCGTTTACAAAGCACCACACAAAGCGCTAGACGAAAATGAATTAATGGTTCTATTGAATTCCAACCGCTCCCTCCTAATTGGTGACTTAAACTCGAAATGCCTCGCCTGGGGATGCCGTCAAGAAAACACCAGTGGCCGATACTTATATAGCCTGTCTTGTCAACACCAATTCAACATTATTGCTCCGGCTGAACCTACTTTTCACAGACCAGGTAGAGCTGCGGATATCCTCGATATCGCTATTACAAAAGGAGTTTCCAGCCCCATTTCCATGACCAATGTTGCCGAACTCAGTTCTGACCACTCACCAACCATATTATCTTTCAGTTCGTCAGTCAAACTTAACGAGAGACGACAACTTATTAAGGGGAAGGTCTGTTGGATGCGTTTCAAAGAGTACATCAACGAACATATATTAATAACCAACAACTGCTCGGGGACGTCAGATATCGACAACGAAGTGGCGAATCTCACTCAACTATTGAAGAAGGCCATAACAAACGCTTCTGAATTCCCTCGCCCAGCAACGTACCCTCGATTCAATCCTAATAATCAAATTCCTACTGACATCTGTCGCCTTATAAGGCAGAAAAACATAGTACGACGCCTATGGCAAAGAATTAGAACGCCTCATCTTAAACAAGAACTAAACTATCTCCAGAGACAAGTGAAGGCCAAATTAGACGAATACACTTTCTCTAAATATCAGGAATATCTGGCGAACATACATCCAGCCAACCATTCCTTGTGGCGAGAAACAAAGCGACTTCTCAAAACCCCAACGGTCATACCTCCCTTGAAAATCGGAAACTCCCTCAAAACGACTGATGAAGAAAAATGCCTTGAGTTCAGCAAATATTTTGAAACATGTTTTAGTCCTCCCGAAATTATAGCCGAGATAGACGCTGAAATTATTTCGTATGTAGAAGCTCCACGCACTACAGTCGAATTACCTTTACCATATGTTACGCCAAATGAAATACGGAAATACATAAAGCGACTCAAATACAAAAAGAGCCCTGGTCATGACGATATACCTCCATGCGTCATTAAACACCTCCCACTTAAGGGAATCATGAAAATCGTGAGCATCTTCAATAACTGTCTCCGTTTGACATACTTCCCGAAGAGCTGGAAAAAGGCAGATATTATTGTAATTACAAAACCGAATAAAGATAAAACGTGCATCACCAGCTATCGCCCAATAAGTTTACTGCCAATCCTTGGTAAATTACTCGAAAAGTTCCTCAAGACTCGGCTGATGAGCATGTATCCTGACTTCGCCGCACCCCATCAGTTTGGCTTTACACAAAGATATAGAACTACTGGATTGCTCACTGTGGACGGGGAATCCGAGCCAGTGGTTGGGGGGTTTGGCCTTGATGAAGACCGCCTATCTGAAACCTTCGTATTTATCGCATCCCTCCCCCAGTACCCTGCCACCTCATCCGAACGCCTTAGTGTGCTAAGTTTCCCAATTATTTACTTATTCATTTCAGTTTATTTTTTGAATTATAAATCAAAGTTAATGCCTTTTAGTTTTATTTCAAATGTCGAACTGTGAAAAATGTATGAAATCCTTTGGCTAGTATGGGTGCTTCATTTTTCGAGAGTACCTATGCATTTCTCGGATGAATAAATTTTGTAGCAAATAAAGCCAATTGATGTCAGTAAAATGAAATTTTATCACAAAATGAACTCTGATCGTTCTTTCCCGCGCGGCGTCGACGCCGCGTTGAGACTTCGAGTTTTGAGACTTGAGTTTATTTTCTGAGTGAGTCGTGGTGGAGATTCACAGAAAAAGAGGGTCCTTCAGTTTTTTGGTGTAAAAAAGATATTTTTTCCGAATGGAAATAAGTGGTCAATGCCTGTTAGTGTATTTCTCAAACGCTGGCGTTGGGCGTTAACGCGGCGTTGCAAAGGGAACGCCGGGAGAATTCTCAACGCCGCTTTGGTCCAACGCTCGTGTGAACCAGGCCTTAATATCGTGACAAAATTGAATGAAATAAGGTAATTAATAGTTGGTATCAACTGTTGTTTATTATACAGAACGGGCCCTACATGCTGAATTGTGATTTTTAATTGGATAGCTCATTCCCATTGTACGACTAACGTATAAGGAGTTTTTAAACGTGCCGCCAAGCAGCCTTCATCAAGGTCACGGGGTGCAGGTTAGACCGTTTTTCTCTCGTACAATTCAACATCAGTGAGCAATCCAGTAGTTCTATATCTTTGGCTTTACAGAAAACCATTCTACTATCCATCAGGTGTATAGGATCTCGGAAAACATAATAAAAGGGTTCGAAAGAAAACAATATACTGTAAGTGCCTTCCTGGATCTTAAGCAAGCCTTTGACAGAGTATGGCACATGGGGCTGTTGTACAAACTTCAAAGAGCCGGGCTTCCCCAATATTTAATAGGATCCATAAAATCGTTCCTCCAAGATAGAACATTCCAAGTGAGAGTAAACAGCTGTAAGTCACAAACCAAACCCATACACGCAGTTACGCCTCAAGGATCGGTACTTTCGCCACTCCTCTTCAATATATACCTTCACGACATCCCTTGTGAAGGGGACGCGTACATAGCAAGTTACGCCGACGACACAGCAATTCTCGCCACAAACGATAATATAATGGCAGCTTGTGACAATGTTCAGCACGTTTTGAACCTAATTAGCCATTTCCTAAAAAGATGGAAGATCGAACTGAACACTTCAAAATGTGAAGCCAAAATCTTTACTCTCCGCCGTCCAAACGATCCCTCTCCGTTGCTGATAGATGGCAATGAGATCCCCTGGAACCCAACAGACCAGACCGTCCGGTACCTCGGCATCCACTTGGATAGAAAACTCAGCTGGAAACAACATATAAACCGTAAGCTCAACGAAGGATATGCTCGTTAAACTCAACTGCACCCCCTCCTCAACAGGAAATCCAAGATGAAACCAGCAACCTGTATTTTACTGTACCAAGCAATTCTTAGATCCTTACTTCTCCACGGATGTGAAGTCTGGGGGGCTGCCTCTTCAACTAAAATAAACAAAATGCAGGTGCTTCAAAACAAAATTCTACGGATAGCGGTAGATGCCCCGTGGTTCATCCGAAATTCTCAACTCCATCGAGAACTGGAAGTACCCACTATACAGGAATTCATAGCCCAAAAATTCCAGAAATTTCATCGAAACCTCTCGTCAGTTAGCGGTGCAACACGGTACTCTCTCGGAGAACGGATAGCAAATCGATTAAAACCCCGTACTCTTCAGGACATACTGAATCTGTGATAGCATGTGATACATAAACCGTTTTGCCATTGTAAATAGTGATCGGAATCGGCCACCCGAGTCTGAACCATCGTCTGGCCATATATCAGACCACATCATCCCCTTGCACGCCAAAGATTAATAATATTTCATTGTCATAAATTATCATGTATAACAACTAATTGTTGAGCTGATATATATAATAAAAAAAATAAAAAAATGTATTAGTCCAAAATACAAACACAGATTTGAATTTTTCTCGCCAAAAAAAGACACGCTCGTGGGTCTGTCTCACTAAAAAATCGTTTCCCGGATTTCGCCCACTAAAAAACAAACAATTTTGCCGATATTTGTTTCTTGATTAATATTTTATTTTTAGGGGTTTGGCTAATATCGATTTTTCTACTTCTTCGTTTCCAATAAGTCGAACCTAAAAAATAAAATATTAATCATTTTGTAGGGCTCAACTACTAATGATATTAATAATATTTGTAGCTCATGAACCAATTTCACGGGGTGCCCTGATTAAGAGACCAATTTCGCAAATTTTGCGAAATAAAAACTCATTTTCGCAGGTCTGACTGGTTGTTCTGGCTCACTGAAAACCCAATTGCGCGGGTGTTTTGTTGGTGAAAAAAACAATTTCTCGTCTGTTTGTTTCTGGGAAACTAATTTTTCGGGGTTGGCTTTTAAAACCCAATAGACGATTTCCGTGGAAAAAGCGAAGGTTTAGAACTGCAGGTTATGGGTTTATGAGCGCTTTCTTTATCTCCTTTTTAGCTGCGATGTTGACCCCGGAAACAGTGAACTTCCTATTTGCCCATGCTGTGATTGAGCGCTATTCCTTATTCTTATCCGCGAATTCATACGGCTGAATTTAAGCCCCGAATCAGCGTATTTTTATGCGGAAGGGCCCGAAAGTTAAGACAACAATTGTGCTATTTCGCTGATTGTTATCTAGATCCAAAACTTGCGAGTTTTCCGCAGATCATCTCCGAATGGGGAAATTTCGCGGCAACTTGTCATCAATGTAGGCAGTTTAGCTGCCTCTGAGGCCATACAATTTGTATATTGAACGTCTCAATCTGCTGAAGCACGGGTCGACCACATGGGCTTAACGTTCCATTTATCTCATGATAAAACGCTCTAATCAAAAAATGTTCCAATCATAAAACTCTCTTTTTCACAGGAAAGCGATATGGGCCAAAAGACAAACAACCCATTCTATTCCTCCACGGATGGCAAGACAACGCGGGCACTTTCGACCCACTCATCGAGCTTCTTCCTAAAACTCTCTCGTACCTGTGCATCGAGCTCCCAGGCCACGGCCTCTCGTCACACTACGGCCCTGGCACCTTCTATTACATTTTCTACGACGGCCTTATAACGACCCGCAGAGTCGTCAAATATTACAACTGGGAAAAAGTGTCCATCGTCGGACATTCACTGGGCGGAGGCGTTGGTTTCATGTACGCCGCCACTTATCCCGATGAAGTCGAAAAATTGGTTTCACTCGACATCGCCAGTCCTCGTGTCAACAAGCCGAGCACTCTAGTTGAAATGTTCGGTAAATCTATCGACAGGTATAACGACCACCGTCTCCGCGGGGCTTCATGATCGTTCAAAAATCAAAATGTGTTTTTTTTTTTCTTTCAGGTTTCTACATTTCGAGAAATTAACAGCCGAGTCGCAGCCCTGCTACGAGTACGACGATATGGTAGATGTAGCCGTGGAAGGCTACGGAGGAAGCGTAACGAGAGAAAGCGTTAAAATAATGCTTAAAAGAGGCATGCGACCCGCTCCCGGCAAGGAAGGCAAATACCTTTTCAACAGGGACATACGGTTAAAGGTTTACAATAGTTCTTAATATCTCCAAGTCTTGACTTTTTTTTTCTCCTTAATCCACCGTCTTCTCCCCACAGGTAGCTGGCCTAGGAATGCCGTCCCTGGACCTTGTCATCGAATGGGCGAAACGAATCAAGTGTCACTACGTGAATTTTCGAGCGAAAAACGGTCTAACATCGGACAACGCCGAAATATATCCAACAGTATTGAATCACATCAAACAGAACGCTCAATCCTTTAATTTTTACGAAGTTGAAGGAACTCATCACCTTCATTTAAATGACCCCGAAAAAATTGCTACGACATTAGGACAGTTTTTACTTAATGAACATCCTACCACGGAGAGCAGTGACATTGAAGCTTCTAGAACGCCAATAACGAACGGCTACACCCCAAGTTTAGACTAGACACGAACTAATTACATAATAATTAATTAAATAAATTATTTAACAATAAATCTTTCGGCTAGTAAAGGAAGGGCATCATGTTTCAATGTTGGTTTTTACTCCATACCCTAAGAACTTCTATTCTTTACTTTATGAAATGATTTTCCGCGATGTCTGAAGATTCTCTGTCTGAACGAACTCTGAATTTCTATTGGACAAAAAGACCAATAACTTGTAGTACATTTCCTTATGTGGGCCAGTCTTACCGCAAAAATTATACCCCTTGAATTATATTTCATTGACGTCCGCATAATTTTGCATTTTTTGTGATTCAGGTGCTGTGCATAATCATTTTCTAGGTAAAGCGATAAGTAAAACGCCGATGTTACGTGCGTGTTTATATCGTCATTACCATGGCATTTCACACGCGCATACCAACTTTCCATTAATTACCTACGTGAACTTCATTGATTATAATGGGACACTTTGACTTTTTGGTAGATACCGACTGTTGCTGTATTTTCCCCATGTGTTGTTAATGTTTCAAACAATAGAGACATTGACGTCAAGATACGATGTAGTTTCTCTCAGCCACTGACTCGTACGTGGACGAATTGTATTTTAAGTGAAAAAGCTCTCACGTGAATTTCCCTGTTATGCGGACGCATAATGAGTTTCACAACATTATCGAGGTGCCCATTAGACGACTCCTCGTAACAAATTCAACATCTGTCTGTTATAGCTCATAGCAAGGTCCTTGGGTTCATATTGCAAACAATCTGTTTGCACTAAAATCACCGTCCAGCTTTACAGAGACTGCCGGTGACAAAGCAGTCCAGTAAGCTTATACGTCATATATCCACTCTGCTTGCCTCGTATCCATTGTTACCAGACCAAAAATTACGATGATTTGAAGGTCCAACAGGTGGGAAGCAAGTCGTCTCTTGGCTTCGTTAAGCCATTCAATCGACGCGGGGGGGGGGGGATCATGTTTCACAACAATTAGTCGGAAATTTGGATACGACTCGTATGACCATGATAGATGTGGCATGGTTTAGGGGGAAGGGTACACACGATCACTATGTGAATTACTACGGAAATAAAAAATTATCTAAAAATTAAACGAACGCCGTTTGAAAAAAATTGAAAATCGAATTTATTGGACGTAATTTTGTGAGCATGAGTGAAGTGTAACTAGTAATGTAATAAAAGTAATAATAATACGCTCTTTGAAAGTCTTCACCCTGGTTCCTTGAGCCCCTCCAAAACTTTGCTTTCCATATTTCAATGACTTCTCTTCCTCGAGAGCAGAATAGCACAGGTACTTGAATTTTGTTCCACAGTACATATCCGGTTGACACTTACTACAAGGTGTCCCCTCCTCGTACATTGGTTTCCCCAAAACATTACCAGCCGGCCCGTAGTCGCAAGCGATATACCTACGAGTCATGTCATCCACCAAGTACGTCACTTCAGCGCACCCCACAAATTTTGTCTCAGCCCAAGCGGCCTGTGTAAAGTGTCCAATCAGTGGTCCCGCCACGGCACGGTAATTCTCCCTTAAACTGAGGTCGGCGTCTTTCATTTCGGTCACCCAATTTTCAAATGTGACGGCGCTCGACCTTGGAGTGTTCCCCTGGGTAATCGCTTGATATCCCAAGTTTTGGCCAACGTGAAACCGGTCGACGTTACGACACTCGTCGTGTTTGAATTCACACTGCTCGACCCATCTGAACGGTATAGCATGCTAACAGCTCCAACCATAGTAACAACGGTGCCTCACTCACCTTTTCGCTATTTCCTCCAATTCTCCATCCCAATACAACTGATTCATATTTGCGGCTTTGGGAAAACCTTTGTCCTTCTGATTTTCAAATTCCTGGTTCGCGAACTTATTTCTGAAGTCGTTGTGAAGTTCCAGCATCTCCTTGCGTAACTTTTTCCTGTCAGAATACATCAAGTAGCCACAATTGGAAGATTGACCCGAAAAGAGGCACATTGTGTGTATTTCGCCATCGCAAGTAATTCTACAGTAATCTTGAGCGAAAGAAATGAGAAACATGGAAGAAAATACAAATAATTTGACTCCAGAATTTTGTTTCATTTTGTAATTTGTGTAATGTAAGCCATTTTCATATGGAAACCGAGTTGAACCATCCCTAAAACTAGTAGCGAGAAAATGTATGTTGAGAAGTAGACGACTGATGATTGGAGGGGGGTCGGCTGTTTCCACCTCAAATGCAGAGGGGGTGACTTCTGTATTACCTCACAATGCCCTGAAAGGTGTATCAAAATAGTCCGTCGTGGACAACTACTCCTAGCATTTGTCCGAATCTCGGTCACCAATAAGGCTTTTATTTTTAACCCAACGTTTTGCAGTCGATTTTACATGAAATTAAAGTCATCCCATCACACCAAAAGACAGACGCCCCTATAACAAAAAAAAAACAAACAAAAACAACTAAACTCGTGTTATCTGGGACTTATTTCCAGAATTTCATTACCATGTTATACATTTTTTTAAGAGGTACTGCTCATTGCATAGAGGCACGGGATCGCAGGTACTTTTTCATAAAATCCAATTCTGGAGTTAGGAAGGCTTTTGCGAAGCGGTATCACTCAAACAATTTCGTTGGAGAGTATGAATATAATAAACTAGCGTGAGCGAGAATATGAATGCAAGTCATCATTTCAAGTTTTTCAGGAACGCCAGTTAAATGTGTCCATCGCGAGTTTTTCGCTTTAAAACTTATTTATATAAATACGGGTGCCTAATTGCCTACAAATATCACCATAACGCTAAGAGAACATTATGTTTTGACGACTAAAAGGTGAAAAGTACTCAGTTTGGCCGTAATAATGGTTCATTGTGACTTATACTAAAACGCGCGAGGTAGTTTTGTGACTTGTACTATTGTGAGATGACCCAGGGGATTATTAGGGAGATTTGGAGAGGACACGGGATGGACTCACTAATCTAAAGAAAAGCTAGCACTAGCGAAAAGGAGGAAAACATTAAAAGTATATTAAAAACATATTAAATTACGTTAAATACAGAATTATTCACAATTGCATGGGGGGGGGGGGTACGACTTCGGACGAGGATTAGGTTTGGGGTCAATAAGTTCAATAACTCACCAGTGCCGACGGGAATAATCTTTTTAGGGTAAAAAGGTTCGGGATGGTCTCCTTCTAGGATAGCCAACTTCTCTCCGCTCTCTTTTTCGCCGCTCTATCGCGGCACATTTTTCTTGTAAAAAGGGAGGGGGGCTTCCCCTTTTTCGGTATTTTCCTTTCCCCTTAATTTGTTTCCTCCCCCCTTCCGCTAATATTGCGGATCATTCAGCGAATCAGGGCCTCTGTTCGTTCAACGTCGGCCCTAGCGGTGGGGGTTTCCACGGGGAATCTTTAACGCGGGAATGGCTAATGAATCATAAGTCATAACATATTAGAAAATAGGAAAGAGTGGCACTGGGGTTCGAACAATGGGAGGAGGTAATTTTGAACTGGAAGGGGTATTTACATTGCATTGAATATTATAGGTACTGCACTCTGGCGCGTTGATGTGGCGAAAATCGTCACAGTCACCCTCGGTAGCAGGAAAAAAATGCTGTTGCATTTTTTTTTTAAAAAGAAGTCTTAGGTCCGTTTCTGGAGTGGTCCATGGTGTGAAGAATGCGGAGGCGTCAACGGAATCGTTTTGACAGTAGTTCCTCAACTACTCAGTGGAATCAGACTCCGCCCACGGAGTTTTGTGAGGTGGTCATTTGGGGATATTGGCGAGGACCGTGGATTGCCTTCGGTGGTGGTAGACATCGAACGTGGCTGGATTGACATATCCATGGTCCATGGTGGTTGGGTATCCTTGGCTGTGAGTGGGAGCCAATTGCAGGTCTGGGTCGTCGTTTGTGCGGCTAAGTGAAGGAAATTCAGCTTGACGCTGACGGGTTGGTGTTGACCGATACGCGACCGCGAGGACTAGCAGCTCATAGTCCGCATGATTTTATGTTTAACGTCCAGTCATGTACCTTGAGGGCCTGCATCTTTCAGGTACGTGATTCAACCGTTTCGGACCCGGTTGGATGGACGATTGACAGAAGTTTGCGATGTTTGGGGAGTGGTGTTTGATTGGTAGGGTTTAATATGTGACACATGGGCGAGTTTTATATCACGAGGGTTTTCAAGTGATTGAAGTAAGTATGAAACCGGAGAGTTTACTTTTGTTATTTTATAGGGTGTAGAATATTTGAAACTTAATTTTTTGGCAATTTTCTTGCTTTTTTGAGGCAGGATATATTCCTTTAGGAGGACAATGTCACCGATTTGAAATTGTACTTTTCTGTGATGACGGTTATAATTGCGAGCAATTCGATGATGGGACTGTAGCAGTGCTTTATAAGCCTTACTTAGATTATCGTGAGTCGTTGAGGGATTTGAGGAAGGATATTGGGTTGGTATGTTCCATTTGATATTGAGGGGAGTAAAGGGTTGCCGTCCTATGAATAAATGAGCGGGGCTGAAACCGGTAGCAGAGTGAATTGCAGAATTTAATGTTAGTTGGATGGAGGCTAATTTGGTATCCCAGGAGGTTTGGTCCGTGGAGTGGTAGGCAATAAGAATAGGTTTGATTGTACGAATTTGGCGTTCTGCTAGGGACGGATTGGGGTAGTGACGAATCAGGTAGAGCGGTTTGATACCTTTGTTAAACAGGAATTGTTTGTATGCACTTCATCGGAAAATGCTTGCCTTGTCTGAGCAGATAATGGTGGGGTATCCGAAATGAGGGAAAATTTGTGTTGTTAGTACAGAGATAATAGTTGCCGTAGTCGCATTCGGTATTGGGATTATGAATGTATACTTGGTAAAGGCGTCGACGGCGACGAAAAAGTATTGATTGCCGTTGCGGGTTGTGGGAAGGGGTCCGGCCAGGTCAATGAAGATTTTTTCCATTGGAAATGTGGGAATAGTGGAGGATAAATGCCCTGGGGGTTTGGTTTGAGGGACCTTGGCTCTCTGGCAGGTTAAACATTGGGCAATTTTGTTTTTAATAAACGAATGAATTTGGGGGCAATGAAAAAGGGTCGTTATTGCTGATATGGTCTTGGCTGTACCAAGATGGCAACCGTAGTCTGATTCGTGGTAATATTGGAAAACCATGTCATATAGGTTTCTGGGGAGGACTACTTTGGGAGTACTGGAGGGTCGTTGCTGGAATACTAATTTATTGTGTTGTATAGAATACGGGCCAGTATGGTTCTTTTGTTTTATTTCTTGAATTATTTTAGCAAGCTTAGGGTCTCTGGTTTGGTGATCAAAAATTTCAGTAAATATTGGGGGGAATTGACCAAGGATGGTAAAATTTTGCCCGTAGCTTTCGGGGCTGCTAATAAAAAGGAGGTCTTGTTGATCGGGTTCATGAGGGGGTTCTGTGGGATTTCGGCTTAAGTAATCAGCTAAAGAGTTTTGTTTGCCGGGTAAATGGTGGTAGCGGAATTGTATAAGTTTTAGCATGGTACGTAGTATGCGGGGATTCTTTTCGGCCATTGAAGTCATAAAGGTAATGGCGGAGTTATCTGTGTACAGGTGAAAATGGCGATCTTCCAAGTACAGTCGAAATTTCTGTACGCCATATTGTACTGCCAGAAGTTCCTGTTCGTAGGTGGAATACTTCTGTTCACGCTGAGTAAATTTTTTACTCGCATACGCGATTGGTTGGGGCTGGCCATTGGGGAGGCGTTGGACTAAAACCGCTGCAGCTCCTAGTTTGCTCGCATCGGTGTATAATTCAAAGGGGCGGGTGAAATCCGGGAGCGAAAGGACAGGGGGGGCTGGTAATTTTCTTTCGGAGGGTGCTCCAGGCTTTCTCACATTCTGTGCTCCAAACAAAAGGAGTGTTTTTCTTTTTTAAATCATTGAGTGGGGCTGCGGTTACAGCGAGATCGGGGAGGAATCTGGAGAAGAATTGGAGAGCTCCCAGGAAACTCGATACTTGTTTCAAGTTTTTTGGGCGGGGCATTTGGAGGAGCGCTTGTATTCGATCGTCCGATATGTAGAGTTGACCGTAGGAAATTCTATGACCAAAGTATTGAACATGCGAGGTGTATACCTTTTGGGGGTTGACGGTAAGACCTGCGAGCCGGAAACGGCTTAGAACCTCATCGACGTGTTTAATGTGTTCTTTGTACGTTTTGGAATAGATCAGTACATCATCGAGGTAATTGAAGACGAACTGATATTTGATGTCTCCTAGAATTCTGTCCATAAGGGAGGAAAGGACTTGTCCACCAGTAGCAAGACCGAAGGGGATGGTGGTGTAACAATAAGTTCCAAACGGGGTACTGAATGCTGTAAGGGGGTAAGACGAAGGATGGAGAGGAATCTGGTGGTATGCCTTTTTGAGGTCGAGAAGGATGAAATAGTTCGCATGTTTCAGATGGAGGAAAGCATCTTCCACGGTGGGCAGGTGGTAATCGATAAATTCAATATTGGAGTTCACTAGGCGGTAATCAACTATGAGTCTCCAGTCTACTGGATTATTTGGGGAGACTTTTTTAGTGAGAAAACAAGGGGACGCCATTTGGGTTTGAACTGGTTTTATTATTCCTAGTTGTAATAATTCCTAGATTTTAGTTTTTAAAATTTGGAGCTTATCGGGAGGGAGGTGATACGTTTTGATGCGGTGCTTCCATTCCGCACCTGGTCTCATTGCTATATTGTATTCTGCAAGGTGGGTTTTTCCAAGCCTATCTGTTAGGGCTTGGGGATGTTTTGATATAAAATAGTTGAGGAGGCTATTATTTTGTGTAACTGTGGAGGAGGGTTTTGACACTTGAATGGGAAAGAGTGTCGGTTTTTGGAGACGCCGCGATATTTGTTGGGGGGTTAAGAACTTGTGCTTCTTTTTGGGGGAAAATGAAAAGTGGTATCTTTGGCGGGAGAAATTTAGAACAATGTTGGAGAGGGATAAAAAATCTGTACCTAAGACGAGATCGATTGCTAGATTTGGAACGATGAGGACTGGTACTTCGAATGATTTGTTCGCTATTCGGACAGTGATAGGGGCTTCTTGGGTAATTGTCAAATGGGAAGAATTGGCCATCGCAATATTTATGGGTTTTGTGAGGTTTCTTGGATGCAGAAATTGCCGAAAATGTTGCTGGAAGAAGTCACCGTTAATACAGCTTTTCGATGCTCCTCAGTCCAACAATGTTAGTGCTTTAACTTTACTATTAAGGCGGGTGAAAATTTTGGATGGGACGTTGTCGTTTATTTTACAAAGGTGGGGCGTTGAAATATTTTCTGCATCCAATTGTATTAGTTTTTTGAGTTCCTTGGCTTGTTTTTGTGGTTAAAGGAATTATTAATATTTGTCTGTTGAGGCGAGAGAGAGCGTGAAGGGCTCCTTCGGGAAGAGAACGTCTCGATAGGCTTCCAGGAAACCGAGACGTTGGGATTGACTTCGCAGGACATGAGGGGCTTGATGCGGGGGGACTGGGGGGTTTTCGTTGCAGAGTCAGCATGGGCGTAATACAGTTGTTGCCCTGGGCTTCTATGAGAGTTTTTTCCAGATTTAAAACTTTGTTGTTGTTGATGTTGTTGTTGTTGTTGTTGTTTGAAATGTGAATTGTGCGAGTAGTCGGGGTGTCGAGTTTTATTTGGAATATTTTGGGCGTTGTGCGGTGGGCTAGAGGTGTATCGGTAGTGGTCATTGTGTGAGAGGCTGGTATTAAAGCGGTGGTGATCAGTGTTGGAATCAGGGCCGGAAAACCATTGTTTTGAAGAGTTAAAATTTAATGGGCGAGGCCGGGGACGAAAAGAGGTTTGATATTCTGTCTTGAAATGAATTTGGGAGTAGTATAATTCTATTTGTTCGACCGCTTGTATGAACAGTTCTAATTCTGAAAAGTTGGTTGGTCTTTGAAGGTGGAAATAATTAGTTTTGGAGTGGATCGTAGCGTTGTTTAAAATAATTCCTATTATCTCTTGATCCGAATGGGTATTTAAAATTTGGGCTATATTGAGAACACGAGAGGCAAAATTACGGAAGGGTTCTTGGGGCTTTTGGGGGGCAAATAAGTAATTTAATTGAATTTGGGTTTTTGATTGTAAATTTATAATTTCGGAAAAGAAGGCGTCACGAATATACTGGAAGGATGGTTCAGGGGTGTTAAATACTATACGTTTCAAAAAGTCCGAATTTTCTTGGACCGCTAGATGCAACATGGCGTTGGGGAAATTTTGGGGGGACAATTTATGGATTTCTTGAATCCCTAATAACAATTTAACAATAGAATCGAGGTTGTAGGTTTGCAATTTATCAATTTGGTTTAAAGCTTTCTCCAAGAATTTTGGAAGTTTGCCATGCGGGAAAGGATCAGGGGTATTGTGCTGTGGAGTCAATGGGCCGGAGGTTGGGGTGTTTTCGGCGAAAGTTACCTTTCCCGAGTGGTCTGTCACAAAGGTTTTCCCGTCGTGGACCAATGTTCCCGCGTTTTGACTGCTGGGGGGAGGGTTTGGGGAATGGTGCATGTGAGTGGCGTGGCTGCAGAGGCGGCTCCTTAAAGATTTGAGACCCTATGTGATAATTTATTTAAGGTTTCATCTATTTCTGTAATTTTGTTGAAATGTTTAGTTAGGGTTGCATGGTCCGAATTTTGATTTTTTATTATCTGGCTAAGCTTTTGTGAAATATCGGCAATGGCCGCTTTCAAATCGGGTTGTTCATCTTTGCAGCAGTAATTCTTGAAGGAGGCCTTCCTCGCCGCATTTAATTTTTTATAATTAACCAAAGTGATAATGGAACAATTTTCACAATAGGCACTATGACATTGGGAGCATGTTATTTGATCTACGGGCGGAATGGGTTCATCGCACCTGGAACATGTAGATTCCATTTTGCGATAGGGATATAATTATAATTAGGAGATTCTATTTTTTCGGACTGCACCAAATTCCCTGAGATGACCCAGGGGATTATTAGGGAGATTTGGACAGGAAACGGGATGGACTCACTAATCTAAAGAAATGCTAGCACTAACGAATAGAAGGAAAACATTAAAAGTATATTAAAAACATCTTAAATTACGTTAAACACAGAATTGTTCACAATGGCATAGGAGGGTGGGTACGACTTCGGACGAGGATTAGGTTTGGGGTCAATAAGTTCAATAACTCACCAGTGCCGACGGGAATAATCTTTTTTGAAAGGGTGAAAAGGTTCGGGATGGCCTTCTAGGATAGCCAACTTCTCTCCGCTCTCTTTTTCGCCGCTCTATCGCGGCACATTTCTCTTGTAAAAAGGGAGGGGGCTTCCCCTTTTTCGGTATTTTCCTTTCCCCATAATTTGTTTCCTCCCCCCTTCAGCTAATATTGCGGATCATTCAGCGAATCAGGGCCTCTGTTCGCTCAACGTCGGCCCTAGCGGTGGGGGTTTCCACGGGGAATCTTTAACGCGGGAATGGCTAATGAATCATAACATATTAGAAAATAGGAAAGAGTGGCACTGGGGTTCAAACAATGGGAGGAGGTAATTTTGAACCGGAAGGGGTATTTACATTGCATTGAATATTATACTGCACTCTGGCGCGTTGATGTGGCGAAAATCGTCACAATAGTATAGTACTTATGCATGTAAAACATTAAATTGAAATCCCGAAAATAAGGCCCGAGTTTAGCTTCTTTTTTTTTCGGGGTGCGTTTGTCTGAGAGTGTGATGGAACAGCAAAAAGAGCGAGCGGCTTAGTACAAGTCACTGAGCACCGACGTATAAGTCAAGTTATACTGTTTGAACCGACGCGAAAAACCAGGCTCCTACTGCTCGTTTTGATACAAGTTGACATATACTCGTGTTCCCCACTGCAATATGAGTCCCTACTACTTATACTGTTTTGATTCCACCATCATCGAGATGGGTTTGACTTATCTTATTTGGACCATAAAAAAGAGCGCTTTTCGACGAGTTGATTCATGATTTAAACTCATTTGACCTAATTTTGGACTTATACTCTTTTTCCCGCGCACACTAGAAATAGGCGAGTAGTTTACAGTTGTTTCATGCACACATAAACTGTATATTAAGGCCCCGCGAGCCCGAGTTTAGCTGTTTTTTTTTTTTTTTTTGTTAACCGCGCATGTGCTCGCTAGTGAGTGTGAAGCAATGAATACATTTTCTCGTAAAGTTTACCGTAAACATTCAGGTATAAATACAAGCCTTGGTCATCGAGATTCGGGTGAATGTTACCAGTTCCCAAAATTATATCCAGTATGTCCACCGAAGCGTCGTTTGTTCGGCTCTCGTGGAGCCCAAACTAATGCTCCCCTGCGGGACTTCCGGTCGGATACAAAGTTGTTCAACCTGGCGCAAACGGAATATTTATGTCTGCTATGGATGCCGACTGTCGAGTTATGTCAAATTTGAACTTTTGATTCGGTGATGGGCCGTGATTGCAGGTGGGCATTGGTGGGGACTTGGTCTTAAAATCATCTTACAGGTTTATGGAACATTCCTGCCGAGTGGCATCGCTTGATGATTACTTGCAAAGTTGATGTCGTTAACCTCCGGACTAAAATAGTTTAAAACTACACGGGGATGTTTCAAGCTCTTAAGTACTTCCCAGTAACCTTTTTTCAATCTGCGAATTTTTGGATTTTTGGATCACATCTTCCCAAATTTTAAGTATGTGACTCAGCGTTTAGCTATAATCCGCATCTCTTTCTTCAATAAAATTCTCGCGCTTTCATTGCATCGTGCACAGGATTAGTTGTCTGTTACAATGAAACATTTCAATGAACAATAGTTGTTAAAGTTAGGTTACTAGCTATGGCATTTATTGAACACTCACCGAAACATTTGGTTGTACTATGGGGTGGGGGTCTCCGTTTAACTATTCCCGCAAACCGGTGTTCCGGGAAAAACATGATGAATCGGCCCTTGTTTTAATTGCAGTCTACCTGTAGGATACCTTGTCACTTCATGGTTGACGAAAAACTCATTATGAAGCGAACAAACGAAGGACTTCACAGGCAGCTGTAAATATTCCATGCCAATAGCTTTCACCCACTTTTCGATCGCCACAGGGTTCTGAAATATGACAAAAATTGGCTGTAGCATCGATAAAACAAAGTCGCCTATGTAAAGTGGGACAGGAGATCACGTTCGGTCATGTTTGCAATGGATTTGTAGCTTCTATTATGTACGAACATGCCGTTTAACAAGAGTTTGCTTTGATACTTTTGCAAAGCTTGAATTTGAATGTGTAGTGAATTTTGAATGATTCAAAAAATCGAATGAAATGAGAGAAGGGGAAGAGAATGCCGCAAGAGTGATCCAGGGACGCCGTATAAGAAATAACAATATTATCTCGCGTTGGAACCCTCACTTGCGGCATTTTTCTCGACACCTCTGAAATAGGGCCCCAAGTAACACACTGTTGGAGCTTTGGGGAGTAAAGGCAGGCCCTTCACTCCATCATTCACCCTTCCGATCCGACACCAGCCATTCTCCTGTGTCGGTGGTATGAGGCAGTCCACTGACTTTGAAGACTATGGAAAATGGGGCTAAATTACAAAATGAAACACAATTCTGCGGCCATTAAACTATTTGTATTCTCTTCCACATTTCTCATCTCTTCTGCAGTTGATTACTGCAAAATTGATTGTGATGGCCGAGAACATACGATGTGCCTTTATTCGGGTCCGTCTAAATCCAATTGCGTCAACTTGAAGTACACCGAAAGAAGACAGTTGCGTGAGGAGATACTGCATCTTCATAACGAGTACAGAAACAAGTTCGCGAACCAGGAAATTCGAAATCAAGCGGAAAAAGGCTTTCCTAAAGCCGCTAATATGAATCAGCTGTATTGGGATAGAGAGCTGGAGGAAATAGCAAAAAGGTGAGGAGGAACAAGTTTTATATGTCGCAACGCTTTCTTAACATACAATACTGTTTAGATGGGCCGAGCAGTGTGATACCCGAGGCATCGGTAATTGTGAAGACGTGGAACGGTTCAAAGTCGGTCAGATCGTGGGAACTACGGTGACTATCCAAGGTTACACTCCAGCTTCGACTGCACGCATATTCGACGAATGGGTGCGTGGCGTCAATCGCACCGATTCAGGAGTGCGGAAAAAGCTCGTGCCATATTTAGTGGACGGAGACTTTACACAGGTCATCTGGGCTGATACGAAATACTTGGGATGCACTGAGGTATTGTACTCGCCGGGTGGAAAGACTCGTAGACACATCGTTTGTAATTACAGTCCGGCTGGTAACGAGATGGGCAAGACGGTTTACGAGGAGGGTACGCCGTGTAGTAAATGTCAGCGGGGTCAGTCTTGCGGCACAATATACAAGAACTTGTGCTATTCAGCTGGAGATAAAAAGAATTCGTTGAAAGGAACTGATAAATTTGTGAAGGGTGTGAAAAACATGAGCGTGAAGCCTTTCAATGGTCATATTACTACTTTTATTACTGGTCTGCTCACAGGGGTGGGCAAATTACAGCTTTTTGAGTAATTAATTACAAATTACAAATTACTTCCAAAAAAGCGGATTAATTACAAATTACCAATTACTTTTCACTTCCACGAATAATTACAAATTACAATTACTGTAATTGAATTACTTTTTCAATTACCAATTATCCAAGAGCTGGATTTGTGGAACACGCAAGCGTCTTGCTCTTGTTCACTGTCATTTTTTTTGTGCGTCCAGCCAACAATCGAACGTCAGAACAGATCTTTGAGATAGGAAGCAGGAACAGCATAGCCCCAAGATGCCAAACGCGTCGCATGAGTAGGGTTGCGAAATGTCCGGGGTCAAATTTGCTAACATCCCAGCCTGCGAACTGTCACGGGGAACCCCGGATAGTCATGGTTTGCTAATTTGGCTAATTCGCTAATGGCTGATTCGTGGTCTCGCGATGCAACGTTCAGACTAAAATTAAGAAAAAAAATCGCTGAGTCCCGGTACATGGAGGCCATTCTACGCAATTGTGAAAATCAACGCAAAAAGTTTTGTGTAAAGTTGAGAAAACACGCTAGAATATTGACAAATAAAAGACGCTTTCAGGTTAAAATTGGCCAAAAATGGCAAATTTACAACTGAAATGGCTTAAAATCGCCCATTCGCGTATGAAAAAGGGAATAGGATGCTGAATGGACGCAAAATTAGCACAAAACGCTATTTCACACTGAAATTGGGAAAAATCGCTAATTTGCAATTTGCAGATATAGAGTTACGGAAAAACGTTAATTCGCGGATACAAAATGAACAAAACCACTAATTCGCGGCAAAAATTGAAAAAATCACCAATTAGCGCAGCTAAAATTAAGAAAAACGTTAATTTTCACTTCAAATTGGGGGAAAAGTGCTAATGCTCAGTTAAAAATGGGAAAAATTGTTAATTTGCAGCTTAAATTGAGTCAAACGCCGATTCTTGCCAAACATTGACAAAATTCAGTAGATAATGCACTGGTTGCATGGAGATGCTACCACGCTGCTAAAATTTAGAAAAAGCGAAAATCTATTGAGAAACATCAATAATTCACGAATTAAGTGTCGTGAAATTTATAATTTAAAAATGATGATTTTTTGACAGAAAATGATGGTTAGATGTACATTTTTTGGTTTGAAAAAAAAAAATTACATTTATAATTTAAATTCGTACCTTCTGAAGGCATTTTTGTGGCTAAAATCAGAAAAATGGCAAATTCATGCATGGCTATAGTACAATGTTAAAAATTACGCTAATTCACGGCTGGAACTGAAAAGAAGCAATAATCTATATCTATAAAAGTTTTATAAAATTGCTAATGCGGTGGTATAATGTGAAAACCCGCTAATTTGCGGGTAATATTTAGTAAATAAAATAATCAGCCTGGTCAAAATTAAGAGAAAGGTTAATTTTAAGGATAAAAATTGAGAAAATTGCTAATTCGCGGCTAAGAATGGAAAAAATCGCCAATTTACAGCTGAAATTGCGCCAGACGCCAATTTTATGACTGAAATTGAGAAAATTCGCTAATTCACAGGTTTGAAACGCCACGACACGTCGCCGCTAAAATTTTAAAATAATCGCTAATTCGCGGTTGAAATTGTGAAAAATTCTTATTTGCACCAAAAACTGAATATACGCCAATTTGCGGATTGTGAAGGCAGCTTTTCAGGCTGAAATTGAAAAAAAAAAAAGCCAATTTGTGGCAATAGGTGAAGAAACCGCTAATTCCCGAGTAAACTGAGGAAAATCGCTCATGCATTGCGTATGGTGAAACAAAAACATCGTAATTTGGGAAAAGTCCCCCTATTTTGCGGCTAATATTGAAGAAAACACTAAAGAAAAACGTTAATTTCCAGCTGAAACTGAGAAAAGTGCTAATCCCCTGGTAAAAATATTAAAAAATCGGTAATAAGCTGCTGAAATTGAGGAAAACGTGGATAACTAAGAAACATCGCTCTCAGGATAAAAACGATACTTTGCTGCTAAAGTTGAGAAAATGCGCAAATTCGTGGCTATGGAAGGGGGTGGGGCAAAACCGCTAATCTGCGGCTGAAATTGAGAAGAACGATACACTCGGCCAAAATTGAAAAAAGCGCTAATTTGCGGGTAGAGTCCAAAGATCGCCCTTAACTGAGAGATTGAGGCTATGATGAGGCCAGCAAGATGTCCAGATTCAAGAGTGTGCTGGCTGGGTGGAATGATGACTAAAATGTGAAATTACCCGCCTCCTTTCAACCTTACGAGATTTCAATCTGATCCTCCCCCCCCCCCAAGACAAATTCCTACTTACGCCACTGGTTTGGGGTTTCGATCTTTGAAACTTTTGTACCGTTTTTCTCAAATTTCATATTGGCAACCCTAAGCTCGAGGATATCGCTCGTGTCATAATTGCTTTGAAACTCTTTTTTTTCAGAGAATTTCATGCAAAAACTCCTCCAAAAGCTCCAAGTAAGGCGCGAAATAGTACCCGCTGAGTTTTCGAAGTAATATTGGCTCTGAAGATGGAAATGTAATTGGTAATTGTTAATTTTGATTTTTGTCTTTAGAACGCGAAAAACATGTATTTTATTTAATGGAAAAAACTTTATTTTAAATCGACGGAACAAAAACGAGAGAAGAGCTTTTTTATGTTCGGAGACCCCAGTACACAACAAAAACGTTACCGTGGAAACGAAAAGAACAGTTACCGCGCGTGTTACAAAATTGTGAGAATAAATTCAATACTTTCCCTTATTCGAGTAATTTTGGAATGAAAAACGCGGGGAAAAACGTACAAAAAAATTTAAAATTGACCAGTAGTAAGCCTTAACTTTTGACGCAAATACGACAGCCTAGCGTAAGGCATAGGTTTCGTGAGTAAATCTGCTAATTGAGATTCCGACTCGATATGTGATACTTCCAACATTTTGGCTTTGATACGGTCACGAATGAAGAAATGTTTTCTTAAAATGTGCTTCGATCTTGAATGGAATTCCGGATTTTCCGAGAGACATTTTGCTGCCTGGTTGTCGACAAGCAGAACTGGCACCGATGTTAGACCAATTAGCTCATTCAGAAGTCTCGAAATCCAAATGACTTCTTTTGATGCAGCATTCGCAGCAACCAATTCGGCTTCACAAGTGGAATCAGCGACTAGACGTTGACGCTGACTGAACCAACTTATGGCTGCATCCGCGTAAGTTATTACCGCACCAGTTGTAGATTGGTAGGTGGAGTGGCATCCAGCAAAGTCGGCGTCGCTGTAACAACCGAGCAGACTATTTTCTGGCTTACAGCGATATACCAGTTTCAAATCCATGGTACCAGCGAGATATCGGAGAATTTTTTTCCCTACGTCCTCCATTGTTGGATTTTCTAGTGTACGGGATAAAACGCCGACGGCGAAAGAAATGTCGAAACGAGTACCTCTAGCTAGGTACAGTAATGCACCCACTGCCGAACGATAGGGAAAATTAACTGGTGCTTTCCCTGAAGCTGAACTCCCTAGTTTGTCGATAGGTATTTTGGTTGGGTTACATTCAGCCATATTGAATCGCTTAAGAACTTTCTCGATGAAAGCTGTCTGTTGTACAGCTATATCACCGTTGGTTTGCGATATTTCAAGTCCAAGGAAGTATGACAGTTCGTTAACGACGATTTTGAACTTTGTACGAAGTTCTTGGACAAAAACTCTCATTTCCTGTTTGGATGTTGAAATGACGAGACCATCATCCACGTATAATGCGACGATGACCTTGCACGAATTTTGCCGACGGATATAAACGCATGGATTCTCTTGACTTTGCTTGAATTTGAGTCGAACCATAAAGTCATCGAATTTCTGGTTCCAGCAACGTGAAGCTTGCTTCAGCCCGTACAAGCTTCTTTTCAAACGACAAACACGATTTGTGCCGTCCGAATAGCCCATTGGCTGTTTCATGTAGATTTCTTCATCTACATCGCCATTGAGAAAAGCAGTAGATACGTCGAACTGCATCATCTGCATCCTCTCTGTAGCAGCTACCGACAACAATGTCCGAATTGTGTCTAAACGCGTGACTGGACTGAAGGTGTTTTCGTAGTCGATGCCGGGTCTTTGTGCGCAACCTTTAATCACCATTCTCGCTCGATATTTGTCGACAGTGCCGTCTGGGTGGCGTTTGAGACGATAGACCCATTTATTATCAATGGCAAATTTTCCGGGAGGAAGCTCGACCAGGTCCCATGCGTCGTTCGAACGCATAGAGTCCATTTCCGCGTCCATGGCTTTCTTCCATTCGTCTTTATCTTCGCGTCCCATCGCTTCAGAAAACGACTTAGGATCGTCTTCTACAATAAATGCTTCGGCTATCGTGACGTAATCATTTAAATAACGGGGTTTTTCACGTTTCCGCGATATCGTTATGATGCCTGAAGCAGGATCGTCCTCATCTTCTGACGACGAAGATGATTCTAATGGAACGTCGTCGGTTGTTGTTTCTGTTAATTTTTCACGATCGGTTTCATCTTCTTTTTGAATGACTGTTTCCTCATCTTCAAAAGGCAAGGAGACGCGCTCGTCACAGTCACCAATTTTTTCGTTAAAAATGACGTCTCGGGACAATATTACATCTCGTTTTTCAGGAACGTATATCCGGTAGCGTTCTTCGCCGTCATACCCAACGAGATATCCGACTACAGCTTTTGAATCCATTTTTCTTCTCTTCTGCGCAGGAATATGGACGTAGCACTTGGAACTTACAATTCTCAAGTGTTTTATTCGTGGTTTTTTAATAAACCAAATTTCGTGAGGACTTTTGCTCTCGACCGATGACTTTCCTATTCGATTTAGGATGTAGCCAGCAGTAGTCACGAGTTCTGCCCAGATGGCGGTGGGAAACTTGACTTCCGAGTTCGAGTATTTGAACGTTCGAGCCATTTCGACAATGGTTCGATTCTCCCTTTCGACCGCTCCATTCTGCTGAGGAGTATATGGGGCCGTTAGTCGTTGCGTTACCCCAAATTCACGAAGTACGGCTCGAACTTGTTCGTTGTCAAATTCTCCTCCGTTGTCAGAAAGGAATTCCTTCACCTGATGGCCAAGTGTTCGAGCCTTTGTTAAAGCTTCTCGAATGGCTTCTTTCACTGCCGATTTTTCCCGCACGACGAAACAAAAACGAAAATGTGAAAAATGGTCTTTGATTACGATCAAATACCTGCGCCCGTTGAATGATTTATCGAAAGGACCGCAGATGTCACCTGACATCAGCTCTCCTGGTTTCGTCGTTCGAACCCTGGTACCAAATGGCAGCCGGTGTGCCTTTCCGAATTGACAAGGACCACAGAGTTCTTTGCTAGGTTTGACCGCGATACCCGAGCAGCTTGGCTCGAATATATTGTTTGTCCAGGTGTCCCCATCGCTCATGGTACAATTGCAAGGTATCGGTACCTTCGACTTGATTAACACACGGTTCTTCAGGTTGAACCGGATGAAATGATGCTCGATACAGCGTTCCGTGCTGTTGTCTATTTCCGGTGAAAACAACCTTTCCATCGACGATGAATTTACATTCACAAGGATCCGATTCGAATTTACTTGTAGGATTTCGATCGTGCGCTGCCAGAACGGAGAAAAGATTCCGAGAAATTTCGGGAACATACCACACGTCGTTGAGTATCCAATTTTTCAATTTACCGTTTGAAAAGTTTGTCACTTCGATAGTTCCGCTGCCGAATGCTTTCAATTTCTTGTTGTTTGCCGCGGTTACAACAAAATCTCCAGAGAACGGCTCATAATTTTTGAACCAATTGAAATTGTGGGTAATGTGCTTAGTTGCACCGTTGTCAACCCACAGTGATCATTCGTAGATACTGTCAAAACGTCACTACTGACAGATATTAATGCCGTTTTCGTTTCGGTTTTATTGACTGTTGGAGACGTATATTTACTTGTTCCGGTTCCACAAGCACGAGCGGGGTACGGTGGTTGACCATCGGCTTTCCAGCGATCGCATTGCTTTAGCCAATGACCTTTCACGTTGCAGTATTTGCAAATAACGTCAAATTTATTGCAGTCCGTAAAATGAGGCTTGTTTGTTTTCCGAACAAACTTACCCTTGTTACCACTGCGTACCTCTAAAACTTTGCCTGACGCGTTTGACGTTGGTACGGGGGCGATGTTTCTCTCGTGAAGAATGAGCGCGGATGAGAGATCATCAATCGTTTTGTCGTTGTTTGCCTTCATTAATAGGTAGCTCGATTTGAAGGTTTCAAGCCGTTTAGGCAGAATATGAAGGATTTTCGAGACGAAGAGAAGCTCAAGAAGACGTTCAACGCTTTCTATTTTACGTGTCTTCAAACCAGCAAAAAAAATCGCGATGCTGATTTTTAATACGAGCTAAAACTGATGGAGCGTCTTCGCTTTCAGACCATTCGACACTAAAAAAATCGAGGCACTGACGAAAAAGCTGGTCTTCCGCTTTATTATCGAATTCATTTGTTAAAATTTCCCAAGCCTCCTTCGCAGAAAGACGACCCGAAATTCGTTCGTGAAGCTCGTCGCTGACGCATTGAGATAAAACTATTTTAGCTTGGGCCGAGCGTTTTATCCAAGATTCTAGTTGTTCTTTTTCAGCTTTCGTCGGAGTTTCTGTAAGGGTAGGCTTGGTAGATTTACCTTCAATTATGTCGATCGCGTTGAAGTACTCCAGCACGTCCATTACTTTGTCTCTCCATTGAGGCCAATCCTCGGCTCCTTTTAGCGGTTTTATTCCCTTGACGAATTCCATGACCGATGGAAAAGTGATGAAATGTACTCGCACACTAATCACTTGAAAGGGAAAAACGAAAACGCCACTTTAGGTGCCCGCGCGATGAAAACACTAAAACTGGCGCAGTGGAAGCGTGCTGGGCCCATAACCTTTTGATTTTTGTCTTTAGAACGCGAAAAACATGTATTTTATTTAATGGAAAGAACTTTATTTTAAATCGACGGAACAAAAACGAGAGAAGAGCTTTTTTATATTCGGAGACCCCAGTACACAACAAAAACGTTACCGTGGAAACGAAAAGAACAGTTACCGCGCGTGTTACAAAATTGTGAGAATAAATTCAATAGTTAATTACAAATTACTTCGAAAAAGTGCTTTTAATTACAAATTATCAATTACAATGGCGGGTTGTTATCAATTACAAATTACCAATTACTAATTGTAATTGAATTACGTAATTCAATTACTGCCCAGCCCTGTCTGCTCGTACTAATACATTCGTGCCCACAAACTTACTGCGATAATAAAAATTCTATTAACACTTTTTTTGAAATGGTGCGTCGCCTTTTTGTCAATTATTTTCGAACGGACTCGACTCTTAATATTTTATTTTTAGGTTTTTGGCTTGTTGCTTTTTCTAATTCTTCTTACAGCATAGAATATTATGAGTATGAGTTGTGTCATTTGCATCAATTGGAATCAATTGCTGAGAAGGGGTCACTGTTTGTGCCCGAAATGCATTCGACCAATAAAGAAGACTGCTAAATGGTTGTAATTAGATCCTGAATTTGAAAACCATTTCAACGCACCATTTCAAAAACGCTGGGAATTACATGGCTTGAAATTACATGAAAATCGGCACCCCACACCCCAATGATCCCAAATCCTTTGAAAATCCCCATTTTGGACCCGCTTTTGGCCCATAAAACCCCAGGGAGTTATTTGATCAAACTGATCAGATGTTAGGACCAACTAGACCCCAAAATGGAGTCTATGTACGAAAGAACGAGTTTTTTCGAGCAATCCTAGGGCAAGATATGGCCCGGACGGCGGACGGACATTTTTTTATTATTTCAGATTTGGAGTCTACGCACTTTGAAATGTAAAACTACAAATTCCAAGGGGGGGGGGGGGTTCAAAAAATGTTTTTGCGATACGATTACAAATACTTAATAATAAGCCAAAAGTATTAATCGAATTTTTATTATCAGTAAATTTGTGGGCACGAATGTATTAGTACGAGCAGACCAGTAATAAAAGTAGTAATATGACCATTGAAAGGCTTCACGCTCATGCTTTTCACACTCTTCACAAATTTATCAGTATTTTCCGACGAATTCTTTTCATTTTCAGCTGAATAGCACAAGTTCTTGTATATTGTGCCGCAAGACTGACCCCGCTGACATTTACTACACGGCGTACCCTCCTCGTAAATCGTCTTGCCCATCTCGTTACCAGCCGGACCGTAATTACAAACGATGTGTCTACGAGTCTTTCCACCCGGCGAGTACAATACCTCAGTGCATCCCAAATATTTCGTATGAGCCCAGATGACCTGTGTAAAGTCTCCATCCACTAAATATGGCACGATCTTTTTCCGCACTCCTGAATCGGTGCGATTGATGCCACGCACCCATTCGTCGAATATGCGTGCAGTCGAAGCTGGAGTGTAACCTTGGGTAGTCACCGTAGTTCCCACGATCTGACCGACTTTAAACCGTTCCACGTCTTCACAATTACCGATGCCTCGGGTATCACACTGCTCGGCCAATCTAAACAGTATTGTATGTTAAGAAAGCGTTGCGACATATAAAACTTGCTCCTCCTCACCTTTTTGCTATTTCCTCCAGCTCTCTATCCCAATACAGCTGATTCATATTAGCGGCTTTAGGAAAGCCTTTTTCCGCTTGATTTCGAATTTCCTGGTTCGCGAACTTGTTCCTGTACTCGTTATGAAGATGCAGTATCTCCTTACGCAACTGTCTTCTTTCGGTGTATTTCAAGTTGACGCAATTGGATTTAGACGGACCCGAATAAAGGCACATCGTATGTTCTCGGCCATCACAATCAAGTTTGCAGTAATCAACTGCAGAAGAGATGAGAAACGTGGAAGAGAATACAAATAGTTTAATGGCCGCGGAATTGTGTTTCATTTTGTAATTTAGCCCCATTTTCCATAGTCATATGGAAACCCAACTTGAATTAGAACTTTAAAGCGAACGTGCTGGAGAGAATGTTGTTTGGATTGCTCTGTACAAAAAAAAAAAAAAAAGCTCTGAGAGACTTTGTTTGGTTCGGGAAGTTAGTGTCAATGGCAGTGAGATTCTTCCAATTTTTCGCTGGTAAATGGTAATTTATACTTCATATTCTTAAACTGACTGCCCCATAAAGTGCAATTATGGATAGTTAACCCTTAACTTCCTGCTGAAAAATGAAAAACTGCTCTAGTGCATTTCATTCTGAAAAGCACTATTGGTCTCGTCGTGATGGTGGCAAACATGATACCAACAGTCAATCA
The DNA here is from genome assembly GCA_038030265.1 of Corythucha ciliata. Taxonomy (NCBI): domain Eukaryota; kingdom Metazoa; phylum Arthropoda; class Insecta; order Hemiptera; family Tingidae; genus Corythucha; species Corythucha ciliata. The sequence goes on along the minus strand of CM075939.1, from coordinate 55,456,386 downwards.
CCTGATTTCATTCAATTTCGTCGATTTAATTAATGAAAGCATATGACTTACTGACGTTAACTACTGTTGTTAAAGTTATAGAACAAGCCCTCAGAACCTCTAGAACACGAATTCAGTGGTCTCCGGAATTCATATATATGTATAATCCTTTAGATATATACAGGGTGAATTTTTGGTAGTGTTGCAAAAAAATAGGCAAAAACTGCATGTAAAATGGAATAAAACGCGACCTTTCCGAGCGTTATATCGTGCACCGTTTAGGAGATATGATTTTTTTTTGTAATTCCCCTTGAAATTTTGATTTTTTGGCAAAAGCTGTCAATTTGTCAGCTGTCATTTCATTAAAGTTCTAATGTGACCACACGTTCTGAAGGCTAGGAAATTTATCTTTTAGATTGATGTTCGTGTCACTTTGCGTGAGAATACTGGAAACACTCTTTTTCGATGCTCAAAGTTGAAGGTTTCAAGGGTATTTTTCTTTGACAGATTTCTGAAAATTTCCCCCTCCCACCGTTTTTTTTTCGCACCTGCAAGCTATCACAAAAACTTGGGTATGATATAAACTTTCTAATGAACCCTCACTTTTTTGAATTAGTCGTTCGGAGCTCTCTAAAACATGGACCGTTTTATAAAAAATCGTGATGTTTCAAACGAAAATTAACCTTGAGAACAAACGATTGAAGTCAGAGCCTATGATAAAAATAAGTACTTCTAAATTCGATGGGAGCGTTTTAGAGATGCAATGACAATCCTACAACTCCGTGCCCAAACTCGGGACAGACTTTCGGAATCTACAGCGACTCCCTCTCCAAGGTGTGCCAACTTCCGCCTTCGGTACTTCCAAAAATACGAAAAACTTAAGCGATTTTCAGTTATGTCGAATTCGGGGGAACTAAAACGTCCGGATACACGTCTATTTTCTAATCGATCGCTCTTTTTATTTAATCTAGACTAGACTATTAGAGTAAAGCTCAGAGTACAACACTAGGAGTATTTTTTATTATTGAGTAATGTTATTACGCTTTTGCTCGCTTCCTCATCGCCCCAACAGTCACTTTGAAAGTCAGCATTTCCCGAGGATCGTGCACAGCTAAATTTATTCTTTACCGCAATTCGTCTTCTGTGGCTATTGGTGTCTTCTAAACCTTCTCTTTGAGGAATCCCCAGACGAAAAAATCCATTGGATTAAGGTCCGGGGATCTAGCAGGCCAAGTGACGATACCACCTCTTCCAATCCACGTAGGGTAGACCTCATTCAGGTGTTGCCTTACTCTAATTTAGTAATGGGGTGGAGCGCCGTCGTGCTGGAAAATCAGGGCTTCCCTAGTTTATCCGTCAACTTGCTGGAGTAAACCTGGGAGATCGTTTTGCAGGAGGTTCAAGTACGACTCTACATTTAAATTTTGCTGGAACTCATGAGGGCCAATCAATTGATTCCCAACTAGCCCTGCCCACAAGTTAATTTTGAATTTATGTTGAAAGGAGCATTCACGAGAAGCCATCGGATTTTCTTGTTCCCAACGATGAAGGTTGTGGGCATTGAAGACTCCTTCTCTCGTGAACAGAGACTCGTCTGTCCATAAGATACGGCGCAAGAAATGAGGCTACTCTATGTCGGTATTGAGCAGCCATCGGCAAAAATGGACTCTAGCAGGCAGATCTCTGGCCTCGAAACCTTGCTCGGGGGTGAAGTGGTACGGGTAGAAGTCATTATCATGCAGGACTCGTACCACTTTGGTTTGCGAAACTCCAACACGACGAGAAATGTCTCTGGTACTGACGGTTGCGTCATCCTCGACCATTTCCAGGATCACTTCATCCAATTCAACATCGTGACGATGTGCAGCTTCTGTCCTGTTCCTGGCGAAAGTAAAACTCTCCGTCAACCTTTGATGCACACGTATGAAAACCTGAGGACTGGGACACCGTCGGTCAGGATACCGACGCCTGTATTCCCTCTGAGCTGCTCTTGAATTACCGTCGCAAAATCCGTAAACAAAATGAATATCCGCATATTCGCGTGAAGAGAACAATTTGTATGGGTAAATTTTCGCTACACAAGACAAAAACACTACTGGCTTTTCATCAAATTGTGTGTTAATCGAGTCGCTTAAAAAAAGGGGCAACTTGCGAGATTTTTCTGAGTCAATGGGCCAGAACAAGCTTGAATTTTCGCATCTAAGAGAAATGCAGACTTTAAAGTGGCAGCTGGATGATGCGGAAGTGACCACCGCGAGTTCGCGGAAGCCATTTTGAAAATAGCATGAGTCATTACTCGTTAATGAAAAATACTCCTAGTATCGTACTCTTAGCTTTACTCCAATAATCTAGTATCGATTAAAGAAATAGGGCGCTCCAATGGTATAGAGACGTGTGTCCGAAATTTTCGGTTCCACATCAACTGAAAAATCGCTTCAGTTTTTCGTGATTTTTTGGAGTACCAGAGGCGGAAGTTCACAAACCTTGAGAGAGAGTCGCTGCAGATTCAAAAAATCTGTCCCGAGTAGGGGCACGAAGTTGTAGGATTGTCATTGCATCTCTAAACCACTCCCATAGAAAACTAAAATCAATCTTGCCGCCTAGTAATTTAGAAGTACTTATTTTTATCATAGGCTCTGATTTCAATCGTTTGTTCTCAAGGTTAATTTTCGTTTGAAACATCACGAATTTTTATAAAACGGGCCATGTTTTAGGCCCGGTGCACACGAGCGATAAGTGTCGCGCGGTCGCCGCGACACTTATCGCCGCGACCATACAGAAACATATAATTCAATGGGCAATGCACACGTGTCGCGGCGACCAATTATCGCTGGCGACACTCGAAATGCTGTCACAAGTTCCTGTGAGTCTAATAACAAGTTCCTGTGGGTCGCGCGACTTTATTTTCACCACTTGAAAACCTAGCTTTTATACCAGGTGAACGCAACACCATTCTGGGGGTACAAATAGGCCCTATCTACTAGGGGATATTATCTGTATTCTCCAAAGGCTTATTGCATCTTTACTACTCTACTAGGGTTCGCAATCTTTCATTGGCATTGCTGGTCCGTGGGATCTCGCAATCTTTTTCAGTTCCGAATGCTGGGGGGTGAAAATATATGTATACCTTTTCATGGGGTAGCCAGCGGAGGGCAGAGGTGGGCAGTTGCCCTCCCCTAGAATCGAAATCGCAGGTTTAGTGGGGCTAATGCTCACCTACCGGATTCCCCCAAAACGTTTTGTATCTTTAATACTTTCGCTGGTCTTGCTCAGCAATGGAACCAATTTCTCGAACTTCACTCACTACTACACCAATATCGCGGGTTTTTTGTGGCAAGACCCCACCCACTTTCGTGTCTTTTACACACTAAAAAACCATTATCGCAGCTCTTCCTCACTGAAGACCCAATATCTCAGATTTCGATCAGCCATCAATTTTCCTAATTTTTCTTACCTAAAAAAAACATTTTCCTGGATCTGGCTCATTGAAAAACAAAATTCTTAGATGTCGCTCTTTAAAAATCCAATTTTGCGGATTTTTCTCACTGAAAAAAACCATTTTCGCGTATTGGTTTTACCAAAAAATCAATGTTGCGGATGTTTGTGACTGATCAACAAGTTTCGTGGGCTGGCTTAATAATTTAGAAACCAATTTTATTGATTTTTCGCACTAAAACCTCATTTTTGCGGGTTTGACTCACCAAGAAATCAATTTCTCCAATTTCACTTTCTAAAAAACCAAATTTTGTATATATTTTTCTCGCAAAAAAACATCTTCCTCAATTTGAGCCACGTATGAATGTTATTTTTCAATTCTAGCCTCGAATTGGCGTTTTTCCCCAATTTTAGCCGCAAACTATTGCTTATAATCGATAAACCTCGAACTGGCGCCTTTTCTCAATATCAGCACCAAATCGAGCGAGCGCTATTTCTTTTTTTGCCGTGGTTAGGTGCTATTTCTCAATTTTAGACATCAATTGGGTTTTGCCTCAATTTCAGCCACAAAATGAGTGGTCCTTCTCGTTTCTACGATCACTTTATTTTGTCACTTTTAGCCGTAAAACGAGATCTATAAACCATGAATTAGCGTCTTTTCGTAATTTTGGCCCGAAACGTACACCGAGAAATCGCAAATTGGTGTTTTCAATGAGATTTATTTCTCAAGTTTACCCATGAATCAGAGATATTTCCGTTAGCTGTGAATGGGCGCTTTTCCTCAATCTTGTTAGCCGCAAAATGTCATTTTCTGAATTTCTCCCCCGTGAGCGAACGCTCCCCTCCCCCTCACGTTACGCGCCTGGCTGCCCACCTCAAGATCACGTGCTGGCTATGCCCCTGTACCTTTCTACTTTTGTATTTATTTATTTTTTAAATTCTTGCAGTATTACAATACTGTATGATGGGCTTACTAGGGATTGGTGGTCTTAATTTTGTGCAGGGGTACTATAATGGAACTTGAGGGAGGGTTTCTGTCCAATAACACTTTCAAGTTGTTAATTTAACAGTTAATCAGACAGTAAGTAAGATCACCGTTCAGTTGAGCAGGTCCGGCTCCCTCTGGCGTGCTGGTGTTAGATGGTTGTTTTGCTGACTTATTCAACTGTGGGAATGTCAAGGTAGTTGTGGAGAACAATGTTTTTGGCGAACCTTGGTGCACCCGTTATGAGGGTATAGCTGAGCCCAATGCAGAACAACTGTACTGGCATATCGGGCGCACTATCGGCCCCCCTAGTTGAAAAAACTTCCTACAAAATCTTACCAGATAGCATATAAAAGCGCTTATATTCCTAGTAATACCACAATGTTGAGGCGGCTCCACACATGCGGTATGCACCGAGCCACTCGGCGAATGCCGAGATATCGTCTAGGTAATCGGCGAGTGGCGAGCTCGTTGATCCACACATTCGGAGTTCGTTCCGCGCATCGCTAGGCTCCTATATTCGTCTACTTTGAAGGGGGCAAAAAACCGACACTGGCCGGAGCATCCCCGAGCACGAGTATTCGGCATTCGCGAAGTACCGAGAACCCCTCCACACCGCTAGCAAATCGACGAGCATCTGCTCGGTGCTCGGCGAACACCGCATGTGTGGAGCCGCCTTTGGCACCTCTTGATGGCTGATGTGACAGAGAAATACCTCATGTCGTCCTATGAGTATTTATATCGACTGTCCCTCTGACGGCTGTTGATTACGTCAGAGAGAGCTTTTTCCTTTTCCTGGGTACCTCTGCCGCGATTTGAGGTACCGGATGAGTGACGAGACTCTAAATGGCTTAAGCGGAGGAGTGTTTTATTTTATTTTTTATTGTTTCTTCACGTTCAACTTATACAGCCCGTGTAGCACAATTATCGTCATTTGTGGCCCTGGCGGAGTGGCGAATTAGCTTACGCTGTGTTCCACCTAGGAGTCATTCTAAACCTAAAGGCGGCTCCAGACTATCGTGGTATGTCATTACACGAAAAAAAATGTTTCGGCTGGTTTCGCCGGTAATGTTTCTTGTCATGAATCAACCTTGGTGGTTTTCAACCTTTTGCCGCTCGTGACCCACTAAATTCGGCAATAATTTATTCGTGACCCATGTGCATGATATTACATGCTTGTATGAGGAAGGCTTTCTCCAAGCCCAAGAGGGCTTTCAGTGACTATACACGGTACTTCGATAGCCCAAACTCAACGGTGACTTCCACAATGACCATAGCAGAGAAAATTATAGCTGTCGAAAGCCCGATAAATTTGGGTTTCACTGGCGGATGTTATTTGTATGTTACTTCTCAATAAATATTAATATATTATATCAATAAATAGTATCCGAAAGTAATTGACAATTTTTTCATTGTCTTGTCTGAGGTCCATTAAAGCCTGAATTGAAAGCCTCCTTCAAGGATCTTTCAAGGTTGTACGGATGAACCCAGTACTTTCTTTTTGATTCTAGTTTCCTATTGAGGTACTTGTAAGCTAAAATTGAAGATTTAACTTTCTTTTTGTTCCGTGTTGTTCGGTGGTCCATTGCGAACGATGGCTAGCAAAAAACTGTCCGGGTATTGGGTGTATGCGCCGTTGCTACGTAATAGTACATTTCATAACAAGTGCGGAAAGTAAGAAATATCGTGCGAGTGTTGTTAGACGAACGAGACGCAGTCGAGTGAGTCTATTACACGAGCACATGATATTTCACTTTCCGACGAGTAATGAACGACGTTTTTCGCATGACGATGGGGAATTTATAGGCAGGTACTCATTCTGGAAATGTTATGGTATTTACGTGTGAGAAACCCAAATACAGTGAACAAACCAACAGGCACAGACAGAAAGAGGAAAAAAAATAAACAAAACAATAACAATAACGTCATATCACAGAATACAAGTTGAGACCTTCAAGAGAACATAATCTGTGGACAGCAAACATTGGTTAACTGTAAAAAAAAAAAAAAAAAAAAAGCCAAATCAGATGTTCTCCTAACACACACCCGTGCCTTTTTCGTTTTTTCCGCACGGGTTGACGAAAACAGACACTTTCGAGGGAGGTTTTCAGTGCGGTTCTCATCACTTCCCGTGCAAGTCGTGCGAAAACATACTTATGAAACTGTCGCGGCGGTAAATATCGCCGGTCATTGCGACATTCATCGCTCGTGTGCATCGAAAAATAAATGGTCGCAGCGTTAATTGTCGCGACGACCACGCGACACTTATCGCTCGTGTGCACCGGCCCTTGGAGAGTTCCGGACGACTAATTCAAAAAAGTGAGGGTTCATTAGAAAGCATGGAATAATAACTATACTGTCGTAAAGAAAGGAAACTTCGCTAAATTTTCGAAGCCAAGGGAAGGTAGCTTCTCGGGGGGGGGGGGGAATGGGAAGGTTAGCTTCGCTTTCCCCTTCCTTCTTCATCCAAACTTTGTTTCCATGGTACTTTTGTTTAATTTTCACTCCTCCTCTGGGGTTTTTTGGCGCGAAGCTCCAAGTTCAAAAATAAAAAAGGCAGGAAGTCAAATTGGATTAATTTATTTTATTTTCTTCGTTGATACTTCAAGTCGTTTTCAGGGTACATCGATCAAGTTTTATGGTCTATGAAAGAGGAATACTTCATGAAGCATCATAGGATGTGAGAACATGAGAATCTGTACACAAATTACAGAATAGTAGGTGGAAGAATTCGGTTTACAAGTAGTAATAATATGTTGTGGTATATTGCAGCAAAGTGAGTAAAATTGTGTTGTTTGTATAGCTCACACAGTAATATAACTCTGAATAACTATTCACAGTTCAGTATGAGTATCTAAAACTACCTAACGACTTGATAGCATCTTTATAGGAGGACAAGTCGGAGGACGACTTGATAGCATCTTTATATTTTTCATGGTGTCTCTCATTCTTTTAAAACCTGGCTTGAGTCAGACCTATACCTATTATGTAGAATTCCCCACCTGGGAATGAGTAAGACTTGAGATTACCCAGAAAATATTACAGAAATATTGTGGATTTAACATTAACCTGTCGTATAATGCGAAGCTTGCGACAACCCGACCCCTTTCTGATTCACCAGAAAAATAGGCTTTCAAGAAAATATGCATAGTAGATTCATATTAAATTATAATGTAACGGGAATTTTATAGGGGAATTCTTTTTTTTGTTTTTTTGTTGCCTAGCGGATAAGTTTGTAATATTGTTTCTCGCGTTCATCCATTAGAAGAAAATCTCAGTACTAGTGTCATATCATTTTTGTTTATGTTTATAAGTATAAGGTTTAGTGGATAAGTCAGCAATATTCATTGTAAATAGAAAAGCAGAAAATTAGACGTTAATCACTAAAAATCTCTCACGTTACAACCATGTTAAGTATAATAAAATCGAGCTTTAGATTCCGGACCATTCTAACGATCTCTATGGAGTATTGAAGCGAACCACGCTGTCCCCTCTCTAACTCCTCACCACATATTTCCCCACCCCTTGAGACAGAGAGTATAAAAGAGCACGTCGGAGCTCGAGAGAAAAAATTGGGTTCGAGAAACGAGACTAGAAAGACTCGGGAAAGAGAAACCGTGAGTACAAGTCGGTCTAGAAGAGTCAAGTGTCGTAACGTTTCTAGTGGTGATTGACACCAGTGCCGTTTTGGTGGTCACCGTATTGTTGTCAGTGTCAAAGAGAGATCGTGAGTACAAGTCGGTCTAGAAGAGTCAAGTGTCGTAACATTTCTAGTGGTGATTGGCACCAGTGCCGTTTTGGTGGTCACCGCGTCGTGGTGGGTGAGCTACGTCATACTCCGTAAGTCAGAATATCGTCATCCGTCGTCATCATTGTTGTCATCAGCCCACTCAAAGGTTGAGGTCAGACCCCGTCGTCATCCGTCGTCACCATTGTTGTCACCAGCCTACTCAAAGGTTGAGGTCAGACCCCGTCGTCATCCGTCGTCACCATTGTTGTCACCAGCCTACTCAAAGGTTGAGGTCAGACCCCGTCGTCATCCGTCGTCACCATTGTTGTCACCAGCCTATTCAAAGGTTGAGGTCAGACCCCGTCGTCGCCATTGTTGTCACCAGCCTATTCAAAGGTTGAGGTTAGACCCTGTTGTCACCCGTCGTCACCGGTTTTGGTCACCGGCCTACCCCGAGTTGAAGTCCACCACGTCGTCTTCCGTCGCCATCGGTCAAGTCACCGGTGTCTCGAAAATCGTCACTAACATCTCCCCTTCGAAACAAACTCGTGAGTCTCAACGTCTATTCCTTTACAAATCATCATTTCGTTTTTTTTATTCCCCTCCTCTCCGAAATAACCACTAAATTCGGTTCATATAAACCAACCCTCAAGAGATCATTAGAATATTATTGCGGTCCCCAAGTTTTCTATTTGTGCATACATAGAGTTTAAGTTATAAATTCCTTCAAGTTTCGAATAAAATAAACCACATTTTTTCTTTAAAGAGAAAAGAAAGTAAATTTGCTTAATATCTTCTTTTTTTTAAAACAAAACACTACCTATTCCTGAAGACTCCTGGACTCTCCGATCTCGATAAAAAGGTAACTCCTAACGGAGCGTGTGACAGACCATCAGGGTCACAATAATACGCTTGTCAGTGAATTGCTTTCTGCGATTCTTACCACCCCGATCTGGTATTTCCTCTAGTCGAAGGGACGAGTCATGAATGAACCTCTCTGTACAAAGAGGAAAGTTGGACATGAACTTGGACCTCTAGTATAATCTTTAGAAATATATGTCCATTTTATTTAAGACTACTAGATTTATAATTGGAAAAGTACTTAGAGGGGTTTCAAGAGAATTAACAATGGACATCGCAACGATCTCAAGAAGAACGTCTCAAGAACAACAGAACAGCTCTGAGAAAGGGGTGAAAATGCGTCAGCTTGAGGGAGGATTACGAATCACGGCTTTCATTATTCAATATTTTACAAAATTATAGGTATTGTAGGTCGCCTTGTTATGAGGTTCCGGAGGAAACAATTAATGGCGATCTGGAGGTGAGGTTTACATACTAACATGGTATTTTGGTTCCCGGAGGCGGACTGTTGGTTTTTCAATTTAAGAGAGGCTTTCGAATTTTTGAGAGACCCCCCGGCGCCGGCGCAATCTTGAGAATATTGTGCATACAGCTGGTCCATCCCCAAAACGTCTGGTAAACGCCAAACATAATCTGCTCCAGCCCCCCCCCCACGGAAAAAAATTAAATAAATACAAACAATTTTTAAGGACTCCCCTCACCGTTTACACTCTTCGCTTACCCCTCTCACTGCCTCTCACCCACGAATTCCCTACCAATTTAGCCCAGTTCCACTCAAAATCCGCCTTTGTTTTGCTCAGAACAATAATTTCAGACCACAGTGAAAAACCTGATGAATTCAAATTCATTGAACAATCATACTGGTCAGTTACCATGAGCCAAACTTACGCGTTTTTTTCTTAACTTTTTAGTGAAGGAGTTTCAACATTTGAATCTTGCTAGTTGCTTGTACTTTGGACAATTAGAAAGACGAACCGATTAATTGGCTGAATTATCAGTGGATGAAGTCGATGGCTGAGAAGAATCACGTGAATTTAATGAGGAAAATAGGGAACTGAGGACACCAAAAGTATAGTCAGATAGGCAAAAGAAAGAGGATTGCTCGCACAAGCAGAAGTGATGGCGTATATTATGATGGTAACTTAGATATTAATTAGCGCCCAATCATAGAGCTTGAAGTAAAAGTGGGATGAATCGCATAATCAATTTTTGACGCAATATAAAGGAATAATATTCCTCCGTAATTTACAAACTGGCGTCCCTGAGGAAGCAATGAATTTTGAATTGATGGACTAAAGGAGAAGGTGATACAGGAGGAAGACCCCGTGGTTCACATCAGTGGACGTGGGTTGATGACGGCTGATACTAGCACTGAAACTACTTAAAGTAGAGCTTAAAGTATAGGAATAAGGTAATTAAAAGGCAGCGGTCTCCCTCCGCGTTGAGTTGGAGGCATGAAGTGTTGGTCTTCGAAGTTAAGATCACGCATATCTGATGATCGCGGCATGGGACGTTCCATCCAATTAAATGGATCCGCTCATTCCTCTAAAACGTAATCCAAACGGTGCACATTATGGTTAAAACAGGAAATATTATTTAATCTCGTCAATAAAATGTACTGAGTAGTTTTGAAAAACCGTTTCTTACCTCATAGGATCGGCAACAAGAAATAGAAAATACTGCGGGAAGTAAACACCCGCAGATCTCACATTTATCGTGCTGAAAATGTATTCTGTAAATAATAGGAATATACAATTAGTAAAAAAAATAATAATAATTCACAAATATTGCTAAGTGATATCCTTGCCCCTCCTATATAGGATGAAGTGTTTCCGAACTACTCAATGAGAATTGAGAACACGTACATTTGGTTATAATTAGGAGTATTTCAAATTAAGCCCAGTGAGTGAAAGCAGATATACATTGATCTTTTATCTTCTATGTCTGTCAATTTGCCTACAAAAAACAAGGAGGCGATTCGTGGGAATAAATGCGCCCTTCTTATCTTCAGTCGGAAAATTATTATTATTATTATTATTATTATTATTATTATTATTATTATTATTTTTGAATACGCTTGACACGTGGACGGAGGGCCAAAAAGTATTAGAATCGGTAGATTCTCACTAGACTCGAAATATATCGACCTCCTCTCCTTGAAAAACAAACAAAAGCTATACGACAATTTACTGAAGGGCAAAAAATAGCCAAAAAGATTGGGAAAAAGGAATTATCGGTATTTTCTCATCCAAGTCGAAGTATTTTCAGTATAGGCAATTAGGCAGGACGTCCAAGCAAAAATATCCCCGAAATCTCAGTATTTGTGGTACTGGCACCCAGAAAGAGAGAAAAAAAGTTACTTTTTTTTTCAAACTAATTAGAAAGATTTTGTCCTATTCTTTCTGTGTTCTTATTTTGAGTAATAGATCAACCTTCACATTGTCATCATTACCTATAAAATGAATTACTTTTTTCCTAACTCTCCACGTCTCCACTTGTTTCTATGGATGAGGTAGCTCAAGTACTGGAATTTTCTGCACATTTTCGCACTGATATTCTGCTTACTGGGCTTGGTAAGAAAATAAAAATAAAGTTCTATTTTTTCCAGAGTACCAGGTTCCTAATACTAGGCAATACCGCTAAGAACGCATTATACTTCCTTGCAACGTACTAGCCCTCCAGATTGCCCTAAAACACTTCTACAATACCATACGCAGGTAAAGCTGCTTCTCTTAGATCTGTTTCCTGAGCACTAAATATTAATTGCCAATGAAAGAAACGTTTGGCACCCAACTTCTCCCTCATAAGTTTAAAAGTTTACTTTATTTCGTTCATTAGGAGGGATTTGAAGTTGATCGAGCTAGAAACTAACTGCGTTCATAAGTATTACATACCCCCCTGCAAGTTATTTTAAGTAAAGTTGAAAATATGTAGGTATTTACTTGGTCATTTTGTTAAAGTGAACATGCAGTTCAATTCTTCCGGCGTCGTGTCCGTTACGTCGGAAAATGTGAAAATGAAAAAACCTCGGGGAAAATTACCTCAGCTCTTATGGACTTCGAATTCACGACACTTGAGCCTAGGGCTTTAAGAGCCGCCTGGCTGTCAGACAGGATGAAGATCTCCCCCCTCACTAATCTTCCGCGCACAGGCTTCTATAACATAGATCTCCGCCTGGAAGATGGTGGCGGTCGTCCCAAGGGACTCCCAATGCAGAAGCCTGGGGCCAAAGACCCCAATGCCAGCACCCCCATCCTTCACAGATCCATCAGTATACCACACTTGCGTGCCGGGCTTAAACCTCGGCACGCCCTTATCCCAAAGGTCGCGGTTACCTATATCGACCTTAAAGGGTTTTTCAAAATCCATCCTCACATGCATGAGATCAGTAACGACTTCAGCCGCCTCACTACATGCAACTTCCTCCAGAACACGCAAGTGCCCAACCTGGACACCCCGCTTCACGTGCTCCGCCCGCAGCAGTCTCACCGCCGCCATATATGCGGTCGCCTGCACATGAAAGTGGGGAGGCATGTCCAGTAACACCTCCATGGCCGCCGTCGGGCACAAATGCATAGCACCCTGCATCCTACTGGATATGGTATCATCAAATTTGCCCCTAACAAGAATCGCAAGGTCATCCGCGTAACCAACTACCTCATAACCCTGCTCCTTTAGGATAACGAGAAGCTCGTCCACCACGAGCGACCAGAGCAAAGGAGAGAGCACACCCCCCTGGGGACACCCCCTTGAGGGCAACACGGAAACAGTCTCCCCTCCCAGCTCCGAAGTCACGACGCGGCATTCCAGCATCCCCTTGATCCATTTCACTGAAGATGAATCAACACCTCTGCTCCTTACTGCAGCCTCCATAGAGTCATAGGTGGTGTTATCAAAAGCACCACCTATGTCCAGGAAGCAGCCCAGCGCAGTTTCTTTCGCCTCCAGAGATTTTTCAACCTTACCCACCAGTTCGTTTAGGGCGGTCTCAGTAGACTTGCCCGCCAGGTAGGCATGCTGCCCCCTCTGGATTGGTTTAATTTTAAGGCAACCGTCCTTTATATCCAGGCCAATTACCTTTTCCATTGTTTTAAGGAGGAAGGACGTGAGGCTTATGGGTCGGTACGCCTTTGCCTGGGCCGAGGAGTTTGCTCCCGACTTAGGAATGAACTCAACCCTGACCTCCCTCCATGCCTTCGGTATATACGATAATGCATAACTCGCCCTAAATATCCTTCTGAGGCGTGGCTCCAGGACCTCCAGGCCACGCTGTAGCATGACCGGGAATATCCCGTCCGGCCCAGGGGATTTATAAGGCTTAAATGAGCCGATAGCCCATTTAAGTTTCGCGGGCGTAAACAATTTCCCCGATGCGCTCCATATTGCATTATTTGCTGGCTGGCAATCAGCCACCACTTCGCCCTGAACATCTGAGGCCCCTGCATCCCTAGAATCAGGAAAATGACTACGCAGGAGGACCTCCAGGGTCTCTTTAGCGCTCTCAGTATACGCCCCATCTGCCTTTTTTATTAGACCAATTTGGCTCGGGCTCTCTTTGGACAGGACCCTCTGCAGTCTGCCCATAACGGACACATTCTCCATCCCCTCACAGAAGGTCCTCCACGTGGCCCGCTTTGTTTTCCTAAGGGCCTTGTTATACTCCGTGAGGGAGTGCCTATAAGCCTCCCACTCCCCACGTGATCTGGCCCTATTATAAAGCCTCCTCGTTTCTCTTCTGAGCATCTCCAGCTCATTGTTCCACCAAGGGACTTCCCTGTTCCCCTTCTTCACCTTAACAGGACAGCTTTCCTCATACGCACCGCTGAATTGATCGCCTCCACCGCCCTATCAAGGTCGGCTTGGCACTGAATGTCAAGGTCCATCTCAGACAATTCCTGTTCCATTCAAATTCAAAAGACTACACACGTGTAGTGTCCTGTCCTTCCATAAACATATGGTTTACTTCAGAGAGGACTCTGGGAAAACCTTACGCCTAACGTGCGTATCAAAAACCTTGGAATCACCTGCTGGTACTTAATTTTCGATCTGCAATGGTTCTCCCTGAGATTCCGAATTTAATTGTTCGGTCTAAAAATTGACAATCCCCTTCATTGGCCACCACACACAACACAAAGCTCGTTTAATTCATACGCCGGTGAGAAAGATGTCCGGACACCTTATATTTTCAAAATGTTCAAGTCAGAAACGTCAAACGAGGCAGAGCACCTGAATAGAAGATGTCAGAGGTCCAAAATGAGAAAATGACATCCTATAAAAACAACCTTCCTCCGTACTTTTCTAGGGCTTAATTATTGCTCTATACTTGTCAATACGACCCAGGGAACTGTCATCGAAATGGCTCTTTGGTGACTGGGGCAGGGGCGGTTTTAGGCCTCCGTGACTGGGGTGGCGGTAAAATGTGTTCCCACTCTTCCCTCCCACCACACTTAACCTATTTACCTAATTTCTTTATTTTCTTATTGCAAAAAAAATGCAGGAATGCCCACTGTCTCTGTTTCCCAAAAACCAGATTTTGAATTGCAGTGTCTGATATGTGGGTGATTTTTGGAATTATGTTATTGTGGCTATTACAAACGGCAGTTACATAGATTTCCAAACGGGAAAACTCCACATTCGTCTCTTCAAATTCCAAATTTAGGCAACTTTTCTTTTTTAATTCCCAATTTCGCGGGATACGCTCTTTCAAAAGCAAAATTTCGTGGGTTTGGCTCTTTCAAACCCAAACATGGACTTGACTCATTCGAATCCAAACTTTGGTACTACCAAATAATAGTTCCATACCAAATAACAATTCCAACTTGCTAGTTCTATGATCTAGATAACTGATTTGCTCTCCCTCATATTTACATCTCTTCAATTTCCCTTCTCTTTTATTCACCTCCCCCCCCCACCATTCACCAAGGGTGGCTGTGCTGACGGAGGTGGCGATCACCCCCATAAAACCGCCCCTGGATTGGGAAGACAATTATTGTACAAAAGAATGACAAAAGTTAGGCAACAGCCGTCACGACCGAACGGTAATCACAAATCATGTCTACTCTTGGCGATTGCTTTAAAAAAATAATAATAATACATGGAACTTTTGAAACTGGGCCGAATTTTACCGCTATTCTTTACAGTTTTATTTCTTGTACTAATATGGAATCGGCAGTTTTAAGGTTTTTTGCTTAATCTTTTGAGTAGAATTCAGTGGTCTCTGGTCAAAAACTCGGAATTTATTACATCGAAACACACTCCTATTGCTATATGCGTAGATGCTAAAAAAAAAAGTCACTTCGAAGAGAAAAAAAGGGTTTCTGCAGGCTAAAGTTTTATGTCAAGAAACGTGAGGGGCTGAAAAGATACCTGGGCAGCCGGCTATGCTATTTCTGATGCGGATCTCCTTAAGATGTGGCCGCAGTCCCTCTGGCCGTTGCCACGGTCCATACCTGGCCTAGCCGGCTATTCTGTTTCCGAGACTATTAAGCTCACAGATTATGTGACTGGGCTCTAAATTTGGCCTCCATAGTGGAATAAGCCTCTTCTTCATTTTACTGATAATTGACCCTCTCCATGGCCCAGAATCGCGGGTTTTTGAACGCAACTATACTGGACTTCTAGTGAATTCAAAAGTCCCACATCAGCAAGGCAGGCCCCAGCAAGCTCGTGGGACAAGGGCGAGCAGGCTGTTCTAGAAATGCCCCCTACCCCTCACTATTATCATAAGGAACTTTGAAAAAAAAAGGAACCCCCCTCCCTCCCGGGCTCTGATTATCTCATCCGGATACTGCAAATTCCTCTAACCTCTATTGAAATGTTCATACACTACCCCCCCCCCCTCGTTTATTCCAGGCTTCTTACCTGGCCTGC
This sequence comes from Corythucha ciliata, assembly GCA_038030265.1. NCBI lineage: Eukaryota > Metazoa > Arthropoda > Insecta > Hemiptera > Tingidae > Corythucha > Corythucha ciliata. Next base: position 55,440,526 of record CM075939.1, on the reverse strand, counting down.
CAGTGTCAATTTGGTACAGAAAGACAAACCGAGCCCAAGAAAAGTCCAGCTTGTGATAGTGAAATCGATGTAAGGGCGCCGTTTATTGAAAAAGCCCTCGTTTTGAAGATTTTCGAGGCAAAACGGAGGGCGAGCAACCAGCCCTAAGAGTCAGGTTCCCGGAATATTTGGTCTGAAATCCGAATTGTGTGGTTCAATTGGGTTGTCAGGCAAATTTAGCGACAGATTTCAATCGTATCAATATCAATATCAATTGGCGTGGAGTGATGGGGCGTGAGGGTGGAATCCAAAGGATCGTCAGGTCGTTCTGGGGGTGGTTCAACTCGGTATTCATATGAAAATGGCTTACACATGCAAAAGCAACAGTCTTCACCAGCTAACCGACACAAGTTTTGAAGTTTTTTTTGTGTGTGTTATTTCGGCTTTATGCACCGCCCCCATGTGACGGGCTCTAGAATTTACCGCCCACAGCTCAGCCATACCAAAGCTCGATGGTGAAATCCACAATAAAAGTTACATCATTCCAACAAAATGATTATTCAAATTTATTATCCGTAATTTTGTAAGCGCTAAAGAAATTTTGCCACCAGTACAATAATGAGAGTGAGAACGTGTCCTTTGAAAAGCTTCACGCTTTTTCCTTGTCCGTCTTCCACTCCTTTATCAAAATCTTTCATTGACTTCTCTTCCTCTTCCGCAGAAGAGCACAGGTGTTCGTATTTCTTGCCGCAAGAATAACCCGCATGACAAGCACTACACGGCGTCCCCTCCTTGTACATCTGGTAGGTCAAAATATTTCCAGCGGGCCCGTAGTTACAGGCGGTGTATCGACGAATCTTACCGCCTATCGTGTATAATACCTCTGCGCAGCCCACGTATCTCGTTTCACCCCAGGCGACCGCTGTAAAGTGTCCGATCGCAGGGTTTTGCTGGTAATTCGTCATTACACTCGTGTCGGCGAGTTTAATTTCATCAACCCACATGTCGAATGTGGCTTTGTTCGGCTTTGGTGTGAACCCTTCAGTAATTGCCTGATACCCCAAGTTCTGACCAACTCCAAATCGCTCGACATCGCGACAATCGTCGTGTTTGTAATCACACTGTTCAGCCCACCTGAACGGAATTACATGCTAAAAAAGTGCTAAGCAGCATCACGACGCACAAAACAAAAAGAAACAAGCAATAAAGTCACCTCACCTTTTCGCGACTGCCTCCAGTTCTATATCCCAATACAACTGATGCATATTGGCAGCTTTAGGGAAGCCTTTTTCCTTCTGCTCGGGAATTTCCTGGTTCGCGAACTTATTCCTGTAATCGTTATGAAATTGCAGCATCTCATCCCGCAACTCTTTTCTTCCAGTATATTTCAAACCCGCGCAATCTTTTGATGAACCCGAAAAAAGGCACATTGTATGTTTACCTGTCGTACAACGAATTTTGCAGTAATCTACAGCGAAAGACATGAGAAACATGGACGATAATACGAATAAGACTGTAAAGTGTTTCATTTTGGACGGATTTTGTGTTTTATCCCATTTATATCAATGTCATATGTAATATAAACTTGAACGCATCCGCTCCACTTGTATTATTAAATTCACACTGCTCTCAGTTTTCAAACTGCCATGGTAACACAGGATGAGGTGGCCAGAGCCTTGAATTCCAGTTGAGGACAGACAATTTGAACAACAAAGACATGACCCAAAACGAGGATTATTATTTTTTAATGATAAAACAATTGAACACTTTGAAGAATCCTTGATGTTCGGCGGAAATATCAGAGATTGGGTCCAGGGGCCTATTTTTTGAAAGTACTTTTCAACTCTTCTCTTTTCACTTTGCTCTTTTTCTAAAAAAAAGATAATTTCTTATCTCCTAATCCGTTTGCTCCGCTACAACAACTCGAAAATAATATGGGCACTGAAGACTCGGACGCTAATAATGCCAATCAAAGATGCCAATAAAACTGCACCTGATGGAAAAACAGATCGACCCCCCGCACTTCCACCCATTTTTATAACAAACGTGAGCAATATGAGTTTGACGGAGAAAAAGCAGAATACTATAGTTTTCAAGTGAAAACTGATCGCTGTCTGCGAGTGGTAATTAGAGGTCTACATTTTTCCTGCGACACCGAAGAGATGATGAAGGAACTAAAAAATAAGGGTTTTGAGCCTATCCAAATGCTACCCGTGCACCACCCAGTAACGAAAACTCTCCTATCCTTGTTTTTTCTGGACCTCAAACAAAGTCCGGATGTCGAAAAAATTTACGAGTTGGATCGGCTTTACGGTGGAGTCATCAAAGTAGAGCCTCCTAAACCGCGCCGAAACGTTCTTCAGTGTACTAACTGTCAAGCCTTTGGTCACACGAAGAACTACTGCCACCGGTCACCAAGATGTGTAAAATGCGACGGACTCCATCAAACCTCGCAATGCACCAAGCCTGCCGTAGCACCGCCCACATGCGTTAACTGTAGTGGACAACACTCAGCAAACTACAAAGGGTGCCCCGTCCATTTGAAGATCCAAAAGTCCACGATGCCGGGGAAGCCCTACAACTATAACTATGAAATGGCAGAAAGGGGGAAAAAACAAGACCAAGAAGCTACGTCACCTCCTCTTCGAGCTCGGACTCCCAATACGTCTCAAAGATCATACGCTGATGCAACTCGTACCGATCAAAATGACTCGAGTCATTTAGTCCTCACCCAAGTTATCCAAAAACTCGATTCCCTACTCAACCTGCTCACACCTCTTATTCAAATGTTCACCCAAATCATGCCTAAACTCATATCGAAATAATGACTGCACCCTTAACAAGAACAATCAAAATTTGCACATGGAATGCCCGAGGTGTCATGAATAAATACCATGAACTCTGTCTGTTTCTGAATACAAATGCAATCGACATTGCTCTCTTAACAGAGACGAAATTGGCGCCTCACAAAAAACTTTTTATTCCTAATTACCGAATATACCGAGCTGATCATCTCAGTAATTCAAGCCAAGGTGGTTCTGCAATAATTGCCAAAAAAAATATACAGCACGACGAGCTCCTACCAATAATTGAGGAAAAAATGCAAGTCGCTAGAATCATGATTACCATCCAACATCATCAGTACCAGATCGGATCTTTCTATTCAGCTCCGAGGGATCGAATGAACCACGAGGACTTCCTCGGTCTTTTCCATAAAATCGGTGGACACTTCATAATGGGAGGCGACTATAACAGTAAGCACCGACGATGGGGATCAAACCTTTCTAACCCAAGGGGGGGTAATTCTAGATGATGTGGTCTTCAGAATGTCTCTCGAGCCCATTTTTCCTGCGCAGCCGACCTACTACCCCGATAATAATCTGCACACGCCGGATGTATTGGATTTTTTCGTCGGAAAATGCACATCTCACCTATGTTCTGTTCCGAATGTCCTAGACGAGCTTTCTTCTGACCATCGCCCGGTCATCATTGAAATTGGAAGCTATCCACCCACTATTAAAGTTTCGACGCTTATTAAACATCCGTTTAATTGGAAAACATACTCAGATAGCATAAAAGACCTAACCGACCTCAAAATTTCCCTCAAAACCCCTCAAGAGGTGGATAGAGCAATCGCGACATTTACCAGGAACATCCAAACATCAGCAACCTTGGCCACATCAACTAGAGCTATGTCACGAACCAGGAAAACTCCTCCACCCTCCCCCCATATTCAACAATTATATTTGATTAAAAAGGCTTGCAAAAGAAGATGGGAGCTCACCAGATACCCTCCCCACAAAATCGCATACAATAATGCTGCGAGGGGACTTACCACGGCTCTGAGAGAGGAAAATCACGAAGCCACACACACATTACTGTCAACCCTAGATCCGAATGATGGCAGCTTATGGAAGAAAACTAGGTTCTTAACCAAGGAAACCTCTGGGATCCCACCCCTGAGGGAAGGTAATACGTTTCGCTGCTCTTCAGCTGAGAAATCCACGCTTTTTTCAGACATGCTCTACGCCCAGTTCACACCAAATCCCACGCACTATTCGAGGCAGACATCGAGAGTAGACTGCACGAACCTCTGCAGTTATCGTTGTTCACAACTCACTTCACGCCTTGCTAGGTGCGAAATACGATCTTCCGCTCCTCAACCAAGAAAGCTCCCGGGTATGACATGATCACACAGCCATTGCTTAAAGCGTTACCTCGCGAGCCACTTGTGTATCTCACACAAATATACAACGCCATGCTTCGCCTTGGATATTTCCTCACGTCTTGGAAGTATGGAATAATAACCATGATTCGTAAACCTGAGAAAGAAAGAACGGATCCTGCATCCTACAGGCCCATCAGTCTTTTACCTCTTTTCTCCAAAATATTTGAGCGCTCACTGTTACCCAACTTACTCGAACCGATCAGTCCGCTGTTACCCGCTACACAGTTTGGCTTTCGAGGTTCCCACTCTTGTGTTCAACAACTCCACAGGGTTGTGGATAAAATCCTTGAAGCTTATGAAAAGAAAGAGGTATGCCATGCCGTATTTCTCGACACTGAAAAGGCGTTTGACCGCGTGTGGATTCCGGGCCTTTTGTGCAAACTCAAGTCGGTGTTGTCGGATTCGCTCTACAGACTTATACAGTCGTACCTCAACAACAGAACGTTCGCTGTAAAAGTAAATAACTCCTTGTCATCAGGAAGGAAAATAAGGGCAGGAGTACCGCAAGGCTCCGTCCTAGGCCCCCTTCTCTACATTTTCTACGTGCATGATCTTCCTGATTCTGCTAGCCTCACCATCGCGCAATTTGCTGACGACGAGGCAATCCTCTTCTCTGGAACTGATCAAGCATCACTTGCTGAGCTGCAAACATTCGTGGACCGGCTGGGAACATGGTGTCATCGTTGGAGAACCAATCTAAACCCTAAAAAATCAGCCTTGGTGCAATTCACATATAAACGAAATACAATTTCCCCTTCTCTTCAACTGAATCACGAAGATGTGCCACGCGAACAAGTTGTTAGATATCTCGGACTCCAACTTGACTCTAAATTAACGTGGGATGCACACATCACGGGCATACTCCAACGACTGAGACACCGCTTCCGACAATTGTACTTTCTTCTGCATAGCAAGTCCCCCCTGCTTTTAAGTGTAAAGCGATTAGTCTACTTGGCAATTCTGCGACCCGTATGGATGTACGGCTGCCAAATTTGGGGCTCAGCATCAAACTCCCAAACGAAGCGTATTCAAACAATCCAGAACAGAGTACTCCGAGTCATGACGGGAGCACCGTGGTACGTGCGGTATTCTATCCTACACAAAGATTTGCAGATCGCAGAAGTTACTGACGTCCTAAATGCTGCTTACAAGAAACTCCATTCAGCCATGTTACATCATGCAAATGAACTCGTATCGGCGATACCTAGCAATCCTCCGCCACCAAGACCACAACGACGCCTTAAGCGCAAGAGGCCACCAGACCTGCTTGATGACTAGTGGCTATAACCCCCCCTCCCCCGTTGATTTAATTTATTTATCCAATCATTCCTTATAATTATTATACAGAACGTATTAACTAATCATAAATCACACACTTCACCAAGCACAAAAAAAAACAAAAAAAAAAAAACTGTGAATTAATTATTTTCTTTTCTTAGCGGGGGCTGTCAATGGACAGTAGCCCGCAACATGTGAAACGAGGATACTCACCTCAATAAATATTTACAGCATACCTGTGATGTACGTAATAATACAATAAAGTTAAGTATCTTCTAATAAAAAAAAAAAAAAAACTTTTTCTAAGTCTTTCCATTTGACAGAAGAGTGCAAAGTGTAGAGTTGAAAAGTACTTACAAAAAATGCAGGTGTTGGGCATCAAGCCATGATGAAAAACGGTCTTTCATCGTTTGAATGTATCGCATATTGTGTGAAAATGGAAGGGGACTGGTGGAAAATTTTGTAGTGAGCTCCGAGTGTGGCAACTGTCGTGGACTTGGGACACAATTTCTGGACCATTCTTTAGCGTCTCGACTTGATGCCGGGACAAATGAAACGATGGAAGTTCTCCTGAAAGACGGACGAGACGAGATGAACGAGAGCGAAAGCATTATTAACGTGTCAATCACACGCTGGGTTTTGTGACTAAATTAGGGGATTATGCTGACAATTATTTCGTTCTAAAGCTTAAATAATAATCAATAAATAGCACGGCAAATAATTGTCAGAGATAGGGTCGAGAATTGAGACAGGGACGTGCTAATTAATTTTGTAATTATTTGTGAATCAGTCTCATTTCAGCCCTAGAACCTCGACCTCGATGAAGATCATAATCACAACCCCCCCTCCACTCACACCCCATCCGAAAACAACTCCCAAACTAAATTCGTAGCATCGTCATATCACAACAACCCCCCTTTAAAACTCATTTAGGCATATTTGACGGTGTGATATCTCGTCTTTCCTCCTCACCTCCACTTGTACTCGACGGGGTCCTAGAATGCCCTAGCGAAACATCTGGAAGTGATGAAATACGCCGGGAGGGGTTATGGTGGCGGGTAGGTAGGGGGGTGTGAGCATGAGATGGAAAACGTGAATGATCCGTGAGGATGAAGCTGTGTGTGGTTTGGTGTGGGACGAGGACTGTGGTGTGGTGGGGTGGGGTAGGACACCTAATGTTGTAGGTTGTGGAAATGGTTGAATGCTGTCCCTTCTCCTCCTCCTCCCCCCCATCAACCCCCCCCCCACCATCACGGCCTTCGCACCCAACTCTTCACAACCATCCACGCTGGTGGAGTTGCCGGTGAGGCTGGTGAGGATTTCCCGAGTGGAAAGAGTGAGACAGTTTTAAGTGAGACCAGTCTGCGTTCGACATTCTATAAGCACTATTGTTGAAACGGCCCTTTTCCGGGTTTTTGAATTTATACAATGAACGCTGATCGAAAGTTCGATTTAAATATTTATTTCCGGTTTCGCGAATGATTTTTTATTATTTTGAGTTAACAATTTAGAGCTCCTTTCATAAATTTTTGGACTTGTTCTGCTTTTTATAAGGTAATTCATTTCTCCCTTGAACATAAATATGTGTTGCCATTCTTTGAATTTTAATGAAAAAAACAGTTATGTCTAATGATAAAGAAGCCTATTTTGTTCGTTTTTCATTAAGGATAAGTAAACTTTTGTTTTGGACTGTAGCCAAAATATTTTTACATAAACGAATATGATCTTTAAATCTTTTCCAGCTCTGAACCGGTAAAAAAAAAGCATTTCATCCGGATTTTCCCTCGGTTGTTGTTGTTGTTGTTTTATTTCATTCATGGCCTCTCTTCCATGGATCTCAGCATTTTACATTATACAACAGTGTTTTCTCGTGAGGAAGCCGATCGCATTTTACTATTGTTTTTCATGAAAAACGACCATCCTAAACCCAATAAGGGGGAAGAAGAAGGCCACGCGCATTATACAGAATGCTAACCATATGTCTGGATGAAGGGGCTGGAGGCATTGGTTAGTATAATTGGGACCCTTTTCGCAGTAGTTTTATTTCATTGAAGGTGTTGGAAAATGGGAGTCGACTCTTTGGAATAATTCTGAGAATGGTTTTCTAGGTGTTACTACCAGAGAAAAGGGTTTCGTGATAAATGTCTACTTTAGAGAATAAAATTACATTACGGGAACCCCGACCGTGCGAATGGGCGGGAGGGTCCTCGGCGTCGGTAACAGATTTTAGCAGTGAAATTCATTCAGTTATAATATAGATTTTAAATCCTTTGCAGTAACAGACAACCAGGAGATCTCGAAATTAACCGATCAAAAATATATGGTGACAACTTTAGCTCACGAATCTGACAGCGTTTGAACAATCTGGCCCTTCGGTCAAAACTTGGTGGTTTCGCATGCAGAAACTACCTGATTCTGAAAATGACAATCATTCAGCCAAAGAACGCGTGAATCGTTGGCTAGAAAAAAAAAAATAATAAAATAAATATACTTCCCCTCCGTAAAAACCAACCGCTTCCCAAAGAAACTCACACATTATGCCTAGAACCTTCCAATTTCGCACTGAAACCTGTTTCACCTGTGTGTTTTTTTTTTTTACTACTTATTATGGAGGTAGAGTGATGCTTCAGTATAGTCAATGGCAGAAAACTTCCAGTGATATTGATGGCGCGGTACGGGGGGGGGGGTCCAATAAGTCGCGGCCGTTACAGATTTAAACGAAACGACTTTCTGTGGGTGCATACATTTTTATTTTGTATTAAGTTTCTTCAATCTTCAATAAATAAAGTACGAGCAAAAATATTTGTCCAAGCTCCTGATCCTGATCGCGAAAAGCCACCTTTCTCCCTCAAATCCATACATTATTTTTATTTTCCAGCCACAACCGCACGCACTATACTATTAAGACGATCCCATTGTCCATTTATGCTCCTTAGAATGAGCTAATGCATCACTTAACGCACGACATTGATGGATAAGGAAGAAGAATCCTCTGGAAGGTAACAAAAAGTGGCCTTAAAAGTTTTTACAGTCGAACCCTTTTTTTTCTCTCTCTTTCTCCCTCGAGGGAGAATCTTCCTCGCTTCTTATTCAGGATTTTCTCATTACGGAAAGAAAGAAAAAAAAACAAAAAACAACGGAAATCTTTAGGGTTTCATCATGGCAAGGGGGGAGGGGCGATTTGTAGGGCGAGGCTGACTAAAAAGATGAAGCTAGGGTGAGAAAAGAAAAAAAGAAGAAGAAAAAAAAAGAGTTCGATAAATTTGAAGTGATAGGGGTTGTGGTGATGGTAGACATACGGAAAAAAAAAGAAACGGAGGCAAGGTTCGATTTTTTGTCTATTGTTATTTAACCTGCTTATTTTATTTTTCGCCCAACAACGGTCTGTGCTATTTTCCATGGGCTCAACACGTCAAGACATGCAGCGTTTACTTGAAAAACGACATGAAAAACACTGCGAGGGGCCGAAGGCTGCTCGCAAGAAAATGGAATTCGTTTCAAGTGCGTCCGAAATATATCATTCATCTACTTTTCGTACCGAACAGTGCAGATATCAGCAAGTTTTGTTTTATTTTCTCAGTGAATTTTCAGTCATTCTATTTCACACCACCCACTTTTTCCAGAAAAAGCGCGACAGCGCGGGAATTCCTCGTGCCAGAAACCAAACTTTGGACGGGAGGAACTATTTTTGCTTTGGTTTCTCTAATTCAGTGATTCTCAACCTGGGGGGGGCGCAAGCGATTGCCAGGGGGGGGGGCGTGAACTTGTCCCGATGCCCTTAAGGTTGGGACAAACAATACAAATATAGGGAACTTCAGGAACGACATGTTTTAGTTTCTTTACGCTGCCCCTGAGTCCCTCAGCCCATTTTCAATTGAGAAATGCAGCCGCGGCATGCCTGTCGAGAGGAGGGGGTGTGGCACTGGGTCTTTTTTTTCCGGGCCCGGGTTTCCTTGGGGGCCCGGATTTTAAAAATCAAGAATAGGAAGAAAAGGGGGAAAGCTTTACTGGGAACTCAACTGCGCGGTTGAACCTTTGCAGTGGTTGGATCTTTGCTGTGGTTGGACCTTTGATAAGGTTGGACACAGGGGTGGGCAAAATACTTTGAAAATGTATTTTAAATACAAAGCCCAAAATGCTTTCAAAAATGTATTTTAAATACTGAAATACAAATACTTTTTGAATTGTATTTTGAATAAAATACAAATACAATTTAAAATACTTTTCAAAAATTCGATTTCAACGGCAGATAGTGCGAAAAACACGAAAAATAAATAATTCAAAAATATCAGGTCCTTCAGTAGACAAGTTGACGAAATGTAGCAGCGCGAAATGGCGCTGCGCCGCGTTGCGCAAAAAAAAGTAGGCAAGTTGTCACCAAGTATTTAGTACCGAACCGGCGAGCACTAATGGATCGTGAGCTGAAAAGGAGGTGAGGTCGCTGGTGGACCTATATCGGGGCCCGGTGCGGAAATCTTCAAGAGGCCCCTAAAACTCTCAAACTATACATAAAACCTCTATTGGTAACCTCTAAGGCCTTTTCCTGATTTTAGCCATGGCCTTTTCCATATATTGTAGGCAAATTACCGCTATTTCCACAGTCTATCCGCTAAACAGCGCTTATGCCAAGTTTAAACTGCGAATTTCTCCATTTTAGCCGCGAATGAGTGCTTTTTGTCAACTTTAACAGCAAGTTAGCGCTTTTCGCCGCAAATTAGCAACTGATTAGCGGGGTAATCCCCCCGCCACCATAAAGACATAAATATGCGCTTTTCCCCAACTTTAGCAGCAAAATAGATTTGGTATCCTGTGAATCAGCGATGTTTCTTTAACTTTCCTCCAGTTGGCGTTTTCCACAATTTTAGCTGCAAATTAGCGATTATTTCTAGCGGTTTACTCAGTATGAGCTGAAAATTACTCAATATTAGCCGTAAAATTCTCGAAATGTTTACCACAAATTAGCATTTTTTGTTCACCGTAACCATACACCGCGGAATTGCGATTTCGTCTCAGTTTTAGCCGCGAATTTGCGAGTTTTTCGCACATAGCCATAAATTAGCGCTTTTTCTCAATTTTAGCCTCAAAGTCTCCCGAGGAAGCCGCGGATTAACGTGTTTCCAATTTTTGACGCAAATTTAAATTTGTCTCAATTTTAGCCGTAAATTAGCGCTTTTTCGTAATTTTAGCAGTGCAGTAGCTATTTCTAGCCCGTGTATTAGCGAATTTTGTTCATTTCGCACTCAAATCGGCAATTCTTCCATTTTTGACAGTGAATTAGCACTTTTTGTTTCAATTTAGACTGAAAATTAACTTTTCTCTTTATTCTAGCCAGAATAATCACTGTTTTTTTTTTTCAATTTTGATTTTATGTAGAATAGGGCTTCATCTCAGTTCTAGCCGTGAATCAGTGTTTTTTATTTTACTTATAACCATGAATTTGCCGTTTACCTCAATTTTAGCCACAAAGTTGTCGTCAGAAGGTGGAATTAGAAATTCCAACAAACTTTATCCGCGATTATTTTCCTCAATTTTTGCCGTAAATTCGCGTTTTTTTCAACTTTAGCTGCTTTGAAGCGTTTCTAATCTGTGAATTCGCGAATTACCTTAATTTTTCAGCCACGAATTCGTGATTTCCTCAAATTTTAGCCGGGAATAAAACTTTTTCCCGATTTGAGCTGAAAACCAGAGTTTTCATTTATTTATGACAGGCTAATTTTAGTGAATTTTTCAATATTAGCTGGTTTTTTTTTTTACACTTCAGTCAAAATTCGATTTCGACGGCAGATAGTGCGAAAAAAACCAAAAATAAATAATTCAAAAATATCAGGTCCTTCAATAGTGTCGTATCCAAACAAATGTAACCAATGCGACAAGTTCATTTTATTTTAAAAAGAAAACATATTTTCATAATTATTCAGTTGTTCAATAAACGATAAAAAGTCAACCTAATTCTGAATTGGCAATCTTACTTATTTCGTGAGATACAATAAGTGGACGACGAGGAAAACTAAGACATGGCCGAAGAAGACGTTCGGCAACAAAATGAGTCAATTTTGGAAGCACTGCGCACCCAAAGCGCGGTTCTCGGGCAGCTCCTTCAACAAGTAGTGCTCCACGGCCCGACCGACGTACCACAACATGATACTCGTTCTGACACACACTCGGTGCACTTTGACACATTCGACGGAGAACAAGAATCCTTCAAGTCCTACCGTCAAAGGCTGGAGAATTTCTTTGAACTCCGCAACATTCGCGGAGCTTCACCGGCCAATGAAACGCTCAAAGCTCGAATACTAATTAACGCTCTTGGAGCGAAATATTACACTTTTCTTGCAAGCCTCACGTCACCAGTTCTTCCGTCATCGAAGACTTATGACGAGTTGATAACAACACTTGAGAAACAATTGTGCCCAAAATCCAACGTGCATACGGAACGGCACAAATTCCTATCTCGCTTCCAAAGGAATGGTGAAACTGTTTCTCAGTACTTATCTGGACTAAAAAAACTGGGCGTCGCATGTAACTGGACATGTCATAACGATAGCTGCAACAGAACCATTCAGAGCATTATGCAAGCTCAGTTCATCCGAGGTCTTCGAGATTCCAACATTCGGGAGCAAATTCTCCAAAAGGAAGACACACTAGACCTCGAAAAATCGGTAGAAATAGCTCTAGCGATGGAAGCTGCGAAACAGCAGAATTATTTGTATACATCTCCAGACAGTGAAGTCCACGAAGTTAAAAAAATACAAAATCAAACACATTTTGTTTCCAAGTCTTCACAATCGGACAAAAAACGTGATATGCTCGCCCGCCTGGGGCTTCAAAACGTATGCTTGTCTTGTGGACGAGACAACCACCGAACAAGGAATTGCAAGTCTAAAAGAAATCTCCGGTGTGACGCCTGCGGAAAACCCGGACACATAAAAAAAGTTTGTTTATCACAACAGAACCGAACCAATCAAGTCATAGAGTCCGAAAAAAGTGACGCATCCGACGACAGTGACTTCACCTGTAACAAGGTAACCAATAATATCAACATTAATTGTTCGGGAAACCTAAATGATAAACCTTTTATGGCCTTAGTCCGAGTAGCAGGAAGTTCTCATCGGTTCGAAATTGACACAGGCAGCCGTGTAACTTTATTGTCAGCAACAAATTTCAAAAAACTTAACATTAAGGTAGAGCTCACACCTTCTAAAATCGGGTTCCGTTCATACACGGGTGAAATTTTTCGCCCAATAGGGGTCGCACGGGTCCCTATTTTCTACCAGGGAAGACGAAGCCATGGGAATCTGTACGTAGTGAAACAAGACTTCTCCTCCATTCTTGGGAGGGAATGGATTAGAAAATTGAAAATAAACTTGCAAACTGTAAATAATATACAAAATTCAGCTGATCCCGACACCAGCACAATTCAGTCTGTAATTACCAAGTTAATGGCGAAGTATAATGATGTTTTTGAGCCAAGCGTTGGTCTTCTTCCTAATTTTAAGTGTTCCCTGAGACTTAAAGCCAATGCTGTTCCTGTCTTCATGAAGCCAAGACCAGTACCTTACGCACTTCTCGAAAAAACCAAAAAAGAAATAGAAAATCTCGTTTCACAAGGAGTCTTGGAAAAAGTTGACAAGTCGGAATGGGGAACTCCTCTAGTCTTAGTTCCTAAGTCCGATCAGTCTATTCGAATTTGTGCGGATTATAAAGTCACTCTAAATCCGCAACTTCAAGACACCCGCTATGCAATACCTCGAATAGAAGATTTATTCAATAAACTTAATGGAGGGAATTACTATTGTGTTCTTGACCTTTACAAGGCATATTTACATGTCGAATTGGACGAAGCGAGTCAGCACTACGCCGCTGTATCGACGCCCTGGGGAACTTATAAGGATAAGCGTTTATTCATGGGTATCAAAACAGCTCCAAAAGAATTTCATAAAGCAGTAGATCAAATAGTAGCAGGTTTGGAAGGAACAGTTGCGTATTTTGACGATTTTTTAATCCAAGGGCAAACTTTCGATGAATGTTGCCAGAGGCTGGAGAAATGTCTTCAAACACTTAGAAAATATGGCCTTCATGTTAATAAGTCTAAATGTAAGTTCTTCAAAAAAGAGGTAAAATATTTGGGACATTTAATAAGTAGTCAAGGCTTGTCCAAGTGCTCAGACAAAATTGACGCAGTGACGAAGACCTCGCCACCAACTAACGTGGATGAACTGCGATCATTTTTAGGATTAGCTTTATATTATTCCAAGTTCATTCCTCACAGCTCTTCCATTCTTCACCCCCTTAATAAGCTCTTGCAGAAAAACGTACGATTCAAGTGGACTCCTGAGTGTCAAAAGGCCTTTCAAGAAATAAAAAAAGAAATTTCCAGTGAACGTGTTCTTGTCCCGTTCAACTCGAATTTGCCGGTAACTCTGGCAACGGATGCCAGTCCTTATGGTCTTGCCGCAGTATTGTCGCACATTATAGACGGAGAAGAGCGTCCCATTTCTTTTGCATCAAGGACATTAACGAAAAGTGAATCCAAGTACAGCCAATTAGATCGTGAAGCGACAGCTGTTTTTTGGGCATTTAAAAAATGTTATCATTATCTATACGGCAGAAAATTTACTTTAATTGTTGACAACAAGCCTCTAGAACAAATTTTTCACCCCAATAAATCACTGCCTGTAATATCAGGACATAGACTTCTTCGTTATGCACAATTTTTGAGCGCATTCGAATATGACATAAAACACAAACCTGCTCATTTACACCGCCACGTCGACTATTTTTCCCGAAATCCCCTTACACTGGACGTAAAAAAAATTACATTCTTACGAAGAATCTTACGAAGTTAATCAAACGAACTTGAACACTATTGCAGACACTTGCCCCATTACTCCAGAATTGATTAGACAAGAAACCGACAAAGACCCCGAGCTTTCGACTCTTAAAAGTAAGCTAATTTCCGGAAGAGTTCGAGACGCTGAATATTCGATGCACTCGGGCATAATAATGCGTGGCGTTCGTGTCTACGTGCCAGTCACCTTGCGTCCGACTATATTAAAAGAATTACATTCGTCTCATGTTGGCATAGTCAAAATGAAGGCTATTGCACGGAGCATTTGCTATTGGCCTGGAATTGACAAAAATATAGAATCCATAGCAAAAAGTTGCCAAAGCTGCGCGGAAGTAAAGAATAATCCTACCAAGGCTCCTCCGCACAGCTGGGAGGAACCGTCAGAGAACTGGCAACGCATTCACGTGGATTATGCTGGCCCCTTCAAAGAACATTATTTTTTGATTGTTGTCGACGCGCGATCAAAATGGCTAGAAATAAATATGTTTCCAAAGGCGCCCACATCAAAATCAACAATCAAATGCCTGGACCAAATATTCGCGCGAAATGGCCTGCCAATGACAATCGTTTCGGACAATGCTAGCATTTTCAAATCTGACGAATTCTTCAGCTACTGTCGATCAAATGGCATTGAACAGAGATTTTGCGCTCCAAATCATCCAGCAACGAATGGCTTAGCGGAACGTTCTGTACAAAATTTCAAACAAAAACTGAAGGCAATGAGTAATGACAGTGGAAGTTTACTAGAAAAACTTAATGATTTTCTTTTCAAGTACAGAAGTACGCCTCTGCGGAACGGGAAAAGTCCAGGTGAAATATTCATGAACCGATCTTTGCGAACAAAACTTCACATTATGAAACCGATACCGACACGCAATTGTGCCAAGTCAACACCAGAACAGACCGGGCTTGTGCGACATCTTTCTCCAGGGGACCGAGTGCAAGCAAGGAATTACCTTGGAACGGCCGTTTGGAAATTCGGTTCTGTCCTTAGACGTCTCGGTCGACTTCACTACCTTATAAGACTAGACTCAGGACAAGAAATTAAAAGGCACATAAATCAAATACTCAAAACAGAGGTAAAGTGAAGGAATCCACGGTACGGATCTCAACGTCTAAGTGCCGGAGACTGTCGTATCCAAACAAATGTAACCAATGCGACAAGTTCATTTTATTTTAAAAAGAAAACATATTTTCATAATTATTCAGTTGTTCAATAAACGATAAAAAGTCAACCTAATTCTGAATTGGCAATCTTACTTATTTCGTGAGATACAATAAGATACAATAAATAGACAAGTTGACAAAATGTAGCAGCGCGAAACGGCGCTGCGCCGCGATGCGCAAAAAAAAGTAGGCAAGTTGTCATCAAGTATTTAGTAGCGAACCGGCGAGCACTGGTGGATCGTGAGCTGAAAAGGAGGTGAGGTCACTGGTGGACCTATATCGGGGCCCGCTGCGGAAATCTTCAAGAGGCCCCTAAAACTCTCTAACTATACATAAAACCTCTATTGGTAACCTCTAAGGCCTTTTCCTAATTTTAGCCATGGCCTTTTCCATATATTGTAGGCAAATTACCGCTATTTCCACAGTCTATCCGCTAAACAGCGCTTATGCCAAGTTTAAACTGCGAATTCCCCATTTTAGCCGCGAATGAGTGCTTTTTGTCAACGTAGTAAGAGAAGATCGAGCTGACTCCAAAGGCGGAGTAGCTATTATCATAAAAAATAACATACCGTATGTAGAGATTGACAATTAATGCAAGATTAATAATGTAATGTCAGTCGTTATATCTGTAAGAAATAGTACAAATAGTGGTAATATCTATATAGCATCGGTGTATAATGTCCCTCAAAACAACATAAGTAGCCAAGAATGGGATCGATTCATCTCTAGCTTGGGTACACCACTGATATTCGCCGGTGATTTTAATTGCCACAATATAGCTTGGGGTTATGATACAACTAATGGTAAAGGAGACAATCTCCTAAGGGCAGTCGAAAACAATCACCTAATAATTCTCAATGACGGTAGTCCTACTCATGTTAATAACATAAGACAAATGTCGCCGTCTGCCACGGATGTCACTTTCTGCTCTGACCAGTTAGCTGTTGCATTTAGTTGGGAGGTGGGGACGGATCCTATGGGTTCAGATCACTATCCTATTTTCCTCCATTCATTTGAACGGATGTGTTGGCAGGTGAATAAATTTGTGAACAAGTGGAATCTTGAAAAGGCAGACTGGGAAAAATATTGCGGATTCCTAGAGGTATCCGAACCAATCGATCCAAGCAATACTGATGCCTACAACATGTTTATCAAGAAAATTCAGGCTGCATGCGAAATATCAATACCCAAAAGAAAACCAGGAAATGCTAGGTCTAAAAGACAAAGATGGTGGGATCAAGAATGTGACAGTGCTGTACAGATGCGTAAACAAGCATTGAATGTTTTCAAAAGACACTTCAACAAAGTAAATTGGACTAATTACAAGAGAGCCGACTCGGAATTCAAGGTACTTGTTAAAAGGAAAAAAAGGCTATTATGGGCAGACTACTGCAAACGGCTATCGAAAGATACTCCACTCAAAAACATTTGGGATACTATAAAGAAATTGAAAAATAGACAAGTAGAAAACAAGGTTCCTATTTATGAGAGCGAATGGTGCACTGAATTCCTACGGAAAATAACCCCTGATTGGGTACAAAATGACCTAACAATGAAACCTGATAACCAAAATAATATTTTAACCGAACCTATCAACATAAACGAGTTAAGTAAAGCGATCAAATCAAACAAAAACACAGCACCTGGTACGGATGAAATACATTACATTACGCTCAAAAAACTACCTTTAAGAACACTACAGGAATTGCTTGAAATTTTAAATTGGATATGGCTGAATTGCGATATACCAGAGGGATGGAGACAATTCTACGTCATTCCAATACTGAAACCTGGAAAGGTACCGAACGAAGTGGAATCATATCGCCCTATATCCTTATCTTCTTGTGTCCTGAAAACGTTTGAACGCGTCTTTAAAAGTAGACTTGAATGGTGGTTAGAGTCAAATGGTAAATTGCCAGACTTTCAGGTCGGTTACAGAAAAGGGAAGTCAACATATGATAATTTCACTGCTCTGTGTACAGACGTTCAATTAAATTTTTCCTATGGAAAAAATACCCTAGCACTATTTCTAGATATCTCTGGAGCGTATGACGCGGTGCAACCTTCAATTCTATTGCAAAAACTCTCCACAATAGGACTGCCCAGTAAATTAATAAATTTCTTTATAACATTAAATTCCTATCGATCCCTAAACCTTAGAGTAAATGACAAATATATCGCACCAGCCACATCATACGTGGGACTATCACAAGGTGGCATATTAAGTACAGTATTTTTCAATGTGTACACAGCAGATCTAAAATCAAATTTACCAGAAAACATTTCAGTAATCCAATACGCTGATGACATCTGCATATACTTTTCGCATAGATCAATAGACGTTTGTAACCAGATGATGAGTGAAGCAGTGGGAGCTCTCAACAAGTGGATAATCAACAATGGCTTCACTATTTCAAAACTAAAATCAGTGGTGGTACCGTTCTCAAAAAGTCGAGTAATGCCAATAGGAAATGAAATCATTCTTGCCGGTCATAAGTTTCCTTGTCTTGAGAGTGTGAAATTTCTGGGTTTAACGATAGACAGAAAACTAAGCTGGAAAAATCACATACAAAATCTGCAAAGAAGAGTGGAAAAATTGATAAATCCTTTAAGAATGATCACTCATAATCACTGGGGCGCAGACCCCAACATTGCCTTATTGTTCTATAGAAGCACTATAAGAGCAGTCCTTGATTATGGATCCATCTTCTACTGTGACTCGAGTAAAACCATCCTTAAACAACTCGACAAAATTCAAAATAGATGTATAAGACTATGTTTGGGGTATCTTCCAAGTACCCCAATTGATGTAATGTTATGCGAGGCAAATGAACCACCCCTAGAAATTAGGAGGAAAATCCTTTCAGACAGATACACAATGAAACTAATGTCCAGCCAAAATCATAACTTCTCCAAAATAGTGCAACTAACCATTCGCATGCTAACCTCCTCCTATTGGGAACATCGACGTCATCACCCGATCCTCTGCACTAGTTTCATGGACCTATCAAAATATTCCTCACAAATTCATAAAAGCGAAAGAATGCCGGTCTTCTGCATCGCATACCAGTGAACTCAACGAATCTTAATAAACTCCTATCCGGCCCTTTACAATTTGCAAAATACGAAATTATAAGGATATTGGAAAATAAATGGTCTGACTTTGAACTTCTGTTTACCGACGGCTCGAAAATTGATAACAACGTTGGGTGCGCATTCATACACAAAAACAAAAACTATATTAAGAAGTTCAAATTGAATAACTTAATGTCAACTTTTTCAGCAGAGCTAATTGCTATATCAGAAGCACTGAATTACTCAAAGACAGAAGGACTGAGAAAGGTATTGATTATAACAGATTGTTTAAGCGTTATAAACCAATTTGATAATTTCGAGTTGCTAAAAATCCATAATATCCATGTACTGAAAATATTGGAACTACTTTACGATTTAAAAATAACCAACGTCCAAGTCGAATTCTTTTGGGTCAAGAGCCACGTTGGGATAGAAGGTAACGAAATGGCTGATAGAGCGGCAAAGGAAGCTTCGTCGCAAGGTAAAGGTTGACAAAACAGATATAAACGAGGTAATTAAAATAACATCATTATCGAAATGGCAGAGTTTTTTTGAAGAATCACAAACTGGTAAATTCTACAAATCGATCCAAAAGAAAGTCGGAGTGCGATCATGGTTTGCCAAGAGGACAACCAGCAAAAATGAATGCAGACTGCTGAGCAGACTGAGGTCCAATCATGGTCGATGCAACGCCTATCTAAGTAAAATTGGTACCATCAGCACCTCTTCATGTGAACGCTGCAATGAACTGGGCTCTTTGGAGCATATAGTAATGGAATGTCCCCTTTACCAAAACGAAAGAAAAATTCTGTTTGAAAAATTACAGGGAAAAATACCAAGTCCTTTTAACTACAAGTATCTTCTATATTCAGTTAATAGAGATGGTATCATCGAAAGTATTGTACAGTTTTTCCAAAATACCCGCGTAAAAATATAAATACCTTAATATAAATATGAATACTATAAATATAAATAACTAAGTATAAACTAAAAGAAAGTTACTGGCTGTATAGCTAAGAGGCTAATGCCAAAAAAAAAAAAAAATTTTTTTTCGATTTCTCAATTTCAAGAGCATTTGTGTATTTTCTCACAATCAGTATTAGATGCGAAGTACAGTGTTTTTATCCCGTGAATTAGAGACTTTTCTTAATTGTAGCCTTGAATTAATATTGTTTTTCTCTGTGAAATAACGCTTTTCCTCAAAAGCCGCAAAGTGCCGTTTCTGTCCTGTGAATTAGCGCTAGTGATGGGTTTACACCGGGAAAATAAAATTTCGGGTTTTTTCCCTGGGAAAAAACCGGGAAAAAACCCAATTTGGGAAAATACTGGGTTTTTATCCGTTTTTCACTCAATGTTGCAACGAACTCAGCAAATGAATAATAAACAAACGACTATAGGTATTTATTGCACCCATAGAATCATACCAACTCTCTGTTTGCACAAAAATTGTTAAAATTCTAACCATACGGCTTTGCTTTGTCTTACGGAAGACAAAGCTGAAGCCAAGCCTTGCCACCAAATGTCCATTAATTTTTCTATTGGAATTCATCTCCAGAGGTTTCCTCGTTTGATGACGATGATGATGATTCGGATGCCGTTTCATCAGTTTCGTTGGGCCTTTGAAAAATGAAGTGTGAATTTGCCTACCGAACCTGTTTTCGGTATCCCAGCGTCCAAGAAGGTTTGATGAGTCACTGCTTTCTGTATTACTTCTTCGACGATTTTGAATTTTCCAATTGTGGGACAGATAGGTCAGTTTTCCGGCTTGATCAGTCGTTAAACGGTTTCTTTTTTTGCTGTTCATTCAAGAAAACGCGCTAAAGGATCTTTCTGTCACAGCTGATAAAATTCTAACCGCAACGGAAGAAGTCGAACAAAATCCTTGTCACCAAACCGGCGGCAAACTCGGTGGCGTGACCACCGAGGCACTTTGCCACAAAAATATCTTCCCCCAGAGTCCATCATTGGAATGATAGTTGGCCAAATCCACCTTCGCTTTGTCGACATTAACCTTCATCTGTGTGGCAACCTTATGAATTTTTAATGCCTTCTATTTGCTCGTCTAGCTCAGCAGCGTCCCCTATGATGATGGACCCAGGAGTGTCGCAGCGTAATGAATACTACTTTTAACGCTGGAGTCTATTCTGTCTTTCAGTTTTCGTAGAATCAGGGACTGTTCATTCTTGGAAAGTACCGACCGAGGTAAATTTTCAGTGAGCTTTAGCTCAATGTGGCATAATGCGAGATGAATTATCTCTACGGAGCAGATAGAGACTTCTCAGAGTGGAGGGAAAGGTTACAAGAGGCTGCGCGAGGAAAAAAACTCACGCTTCGAGGCTAAATTCTCTCATTTCTGCAGTGATAAGTTCTATTCAAATTGAGCGAATAAAAACCCAATTCGGGTGGGAAAATACTTTCTTGGGAAAAAACCGGGTTTTTTCCCAAAAAACGGGAATATTCCCAATGGGTTTTTTCCCTTGACCCATCACTAATTAGCGCTTTTTCTTTACAAATCATCCGCGAATTAGCGTTTTTTCTCAATTTTAGCTGCCCTGTCGCGTTTTTACCCCTCAAATTATAGAAATTTTTAAGTTTTACAATTCTAGCCGAGAATAGCGACTTTTCTCTTCTCAATTTTAGTCGCAAACTTTGGCTTCAGAAGCCGTGAATTGACTTTAAAGTTTTTTTTCAATTTTAGGCTAAATCAGTGTTTTCCCTTTGAGCTTTGAATTAGTACATTTTCACAATTTTATACGCGAAATAGCCCTTTTTATCCCGTGAATTAGCACTTTTCGTCAGTTTTATCAGTGAAATAACGCTTTTCCTCAATTTTATCCATGAATTGGCGTTTTATCCCGCGAAATAGTGATGTACCACAAGTTTTTTTCGTGATTTAGCGTAGGTGATTCATAATAATTTCAGGAGCGGGCTAATTTTACCCGTAATGCAGTTTTTATTCCTCGAATTAGCCATTGTTTTTTTCTTACTTTTAGCCACGAGTCAAGTGGCTTCTATACATCACTGATCAGTTATTTTTTCTCAATTTTGGACTGAAAGTTGCATCGAGAAACAGATATAATTATCGATTTTGTTTATTTTTAGTCAAATATTATTATCCCTTTTTTCCAAGCATTTTGCCACAAGAACAACACATGAGTGCGCCTTCTCAGAGGGGCCATTTCATGGGCAGAATGACCTAATCATTTGCGGAGCACCGGCGACATTCAATTCTCGAGGTTCCAATTTGAGATGTTTGTTCTTACGTTTTGTGTTCAGTTATATTATTTTGTTGTTCTTTGATTAGGTACTGCGAAATTTCAATACTTATCCCCCCCTCTTATCTCTGCCCAGCTAATTTTGCCCCCCCCCCAACGAAAATCTAATCTCTACACCTCTGGTGGGCGGACCTTGACTGTGGCTGGGCCACAGTGCTTGAGACGTAGCTGTCATCGGAGGTTCTACTGTAATTACAGCTTGGTGGAGGTTGAACCATGGCTTTCGTTGGGCCTTATGGGGTCATTGTATACTGTGATGGGGCATTCTTGGAGGTTTTGGAGTTTGGCTGCGATTGGAGCTTTACTGTGGTTTTATGTAGGCCTTTTGAGAAAGGAGCGAGGGTGGCACTGGGTCATTTACTCACCTTTAGGTGAAAGGGCCTCATTGAGTTTCGTCCCTGAGGGCTCGAATATACTCTTTACGGTCCTGGTATAGTTGGGTCCCGATCAAAACGCACCAAAGGGGGCTGTCATTGCCCTTAAAAGTGGTCATAAATGAGCGTTTGGCCTTGCCATTTCGGTCAATTTTCTAGACTCCAAGGCGATCAACCGTGGTTCGCGGGCGTGGGGGGCTCTTCGGTGCACTTACGAGTTTTCGATTACGAGACCACGGCCTTTATACGCTCTGAAAAGTGTGCAAGTGGCCAAAAATGCTGCGTTTCTGCGTGGTTTAACCAGGATCGAAGCTGTTCGTGGTTTTGGGTTTTTAAAACAAAACACAATACATGCGATTGGGAGGACCTACATGCGGAGGGGAGTGACCTTGAAAAGGTTGAAAACCAATGCTGCTTTTCTGGGTCAAATGTTACCATTTCTTTGATACATTTTGAAATCAGACGAAAACGCGTACCAAAGTGGTATAGAAGGAGACAGAATTTTGATCAAAAAAGCCGTTAAACGAGGATTTTCCTCCGAAGATCCTGGACCACCCTGGCGTGCAAAAAAAAAAAAAAATATATCAAAAAAGCAACCACTGCATAAATCGGTCAATTTGATCTAATTTTAAGGCTCGATATAACCCCCCCCCCAACCATCTTAATAGCGTTTTGCAGCTGGACCGACTGCATTTGTTAGTCGATTCGGATCCTAGGAGCAATGAAACAGTGTCCGGCACAAATCTTATAACCCTGTTTGACCAAAATGGCGCACAAGTTTGCCCGAGGTGAACAGATTTGTGTGGAAATTTCCCCAGTTTGATCCTGGATTGAGTGCCAAAACTCATCTTATGATCGAAAAAAAGATTCCGTGACACAATTTACCGTCTAAATGCCGAGTAATCAACTTTTTTGACAGAATAATAATCTGCGGATTCACGCCTGCTTGAGAGAGAGAGTCCGAGTCTTCCAAATGAGTGTCGAAACTGTTTCCTGATTGACGCCCCTCCCCCATTCCAACACACACGCCCTAGCCACGAACCTTGCTGACCATGCCGGGGTCGAGAAAATTGCCAAAAATAACAAAACAAAGATAACGCGAAATGATAAGCTTTGTGCCCTCTTTACAAATGATGGCGCCCCCATTTCCAAGAGGTGTGTTTCAGTCGTGATCACATTCATTTGCCAATTGACCTATCCGGCTGAAATTGAAACTGCTTTGAGAAAACGCCCCTAAAATTTGGCCAATTTTGTCGATTTCGGCTCGTTGTTGTGTGGTTTTTCTGTTCACACAGGTTTTTTTTCATAGCAAACATAGGGGGGGGGGGGGCGTTGTCATTTCTGTCGCATGAAGACTGTATGATTCTTCGCATTATGGGCAAAACACCCTGTTTACCATGATTCCGATGGGCTGAATTCGAAAGGGCTGAATAAATGGTTTGCTCATTATTGATCTGGTTGTTTCCGTTATATCCGCAGTTGAAGTGCCGAGATATTAAAATCACAAATTTTTGGATTAAAAAAAATCCACCAATTGGCCATTTCCTGCACAAGCTGTCAGTCTGTGGTGAAATGCTTAGTGTTTCCTATACCTGCCCAAGTGTCCATGCCAGTTATTGCACCTCAATATTCGGTTTTGAAGACAAAACCCCCAGTTTTGTAGGCTTCCAGTGACTTTTATAAGTCGAATTGAACGATAGTAAGGAATAGAGGGGACGAACTTTACAATTTTTTGTTCGACATTGCGATTCTGATGAAAAAATGGTTGTTTTCACGGGTTTTCTGAGCGGGAGGAAAAAGAGCGGCGTGAGGAACTAACTCACTTCTAGTCACTGCAGGCTTTTTCTACAATCAAATATTTTCCATTTCATGTTTTTTTATTTTTCATTTTTATCCTTCACCGATTCAACTTTTTAGGTTTATTGTTGTGACATTCAACAGGTATGAGGAAGAGGGTCCGAAGTTCCAAATTAGGCTATACCGAGAATTAGCGTCACGGGAAGACACGTGATTCATTAGGCCGACATAACCATCAATGGAGTTTGAAACGAATGCGCAGAAATTGACACACACAAAATGTTGCCCTTGTATAATGCTCTAATAAATCCCCCAACAAGATGATATCTTTACTACATTTTTTCTCTCTCTTTTTTAAATCTCGTTTCCGGTAATTTTGGTTATACGTGAATCAGAGACTAATCGACGTTATTCGGGGATTCCTTTGGGTTGATATATTCTGTGGTTCACAGAAAAGCTCCCCGTCCACCCTTTCATCCCCGACACTTCTTCCCACTCTTTGGCCACAGATATATGATGCCCGAATCTTTCCAGCTAACCTCAACCACCACACCAGTCCGTTCTAGACACCAAATTATTCGTTATTTTCCTTGTGTGGCTTCTTCGACCATTCTTCACATTTGCAAGCTTCAACAGCTTAATTAACAGCTTAATACTTCAACTATCGATCCCTGACACTCGCGTTGCACTTAGCGCCAAACCGCTGGCGAAGCCATTCTTAATTGGTTCGCAATATAACTTTTTTTGCTCCAGTGCGTTTGCCTTATTTTTTCTTCTTTTCCCCCTCAATTCTTTTAATCACCCAATAAATTGTCTAACGCAAACGGCGCTATAAATTATTTTGGTCAAAACAGTAAAATCAATTCCTGCCGCTGGGGCTGAATCGAAAACATTTCCCCCCGGAAAATGCGGGATAAAAACATTTTTCACGGCACAGTGCGAAAGCGGTTTCTTCTTTCTCATCTCGACCGTTTATAGCAATAAAAACGAGTAAAACCCGATGTTGTATGGCTTTGTGAGATTGGGGTAGTTGTTTTAGGAGGGCCGTGACCGTGACTTGACGTCAAGGGGAGGTGGAATAACAAAAAAGCGTGTCTTTGAGGGATGCAAATAAAGACTCTTGACGGATTTCCTCGTCGAGGGTTTCCTAACTTGGAGCCTTCATGGACAATTAGAAAGCTTCCGTGATCATTCTCATTTACCCTGTCGCGGTCGGAGAGAAAAATATCCGCGATTAGGAAAAGATAAGGGACTGTATTTAGCGGGTAATGACCACAAGCGACTTGTGATTGGTTCCAAATAACTCAATCAATGACGTCATTTATTTTTTAAAAATAGGTTTCATTTTTATTCAAGCTCACAACGATTAATTTCAAGGGGTGCGTACGTCTCCATAGGTGAGCATGACGATGGGGGCGTAGAAAAGCTTTTAAAAATGGCAGTGCCATTTACATGGACGTCTCACTTTTTCTTCAGTTCTCCTGACTTTTCAAAAGAATATTAAAGTAATGCGCTCTTTCACAATCACCAGTTGCCGGAGTTATTTTTTATTCTAAAAAATACATATTTTATACATTCTTGTAAATGTTTGCACATGAAAAACATTTTTTTGCTTAAATGTGTTCCTAAACGACTGCAAACTAAAAGTTGATTGCAGGCATTCATTCTGGGTTTTCAAAAATAACAAAAAAAAAAAACACGCCCATTCCTTCGGAAACATGGAAGTTGGAGTGATTGCTTGATCCATGTTCAAGCGATGAATTTTTTGTGCTTTAAACTGAATTTAAAACCTTACGTCACACCATTTTGAGCCGGTTATGTTAACAAACACGTAGCGATTTTCAAAGCCGACGAAGTAGTATGAATTTAAATATTTCAGACAATATATTTGTATTCAGAACTAACAGTTTTGATTTGTACTCATATCGCGCTAAATCTGTGGCACAGTGGCTTCCTCCTCTACCTCACCCTATACGTGATTGGTTGAGTGCAAAATTGTGGCTCCCACTAACGATATGAACGTCAAATCTAAATACAATTTGCCAGCAAAACTACTAGAGAGAGAGAGTGTGAGTGAGTGAGTGAGAGAACGCAAACTACTTTTTAACCTCTGTAAAAAAAGTGTCATTAGTCGAGGAAACTAAGAAACAGTTTTAGGGGTGTACATTTATAATGCTCGTATACACAAGATGCACTAATTATTAATTGAAAAGTGTAGTTAGAGAGCGATCGTATAAGTCTAAAGAGTCTTCTTAAATCGATGCTGTTACAGCGTCAGTTAATTATCAAAAGTTGAGTCCTTCGAGAATGCGTTTGATTTACCGGTGTGAATTCAACAATAAAATGATGTCACACTTGAAGCGATGTCTGTTTTTTGTTTGTTTGTTTTTCTTTTGGTAGCAATACTTTGTGTTCTATTGTGCGCGTTGTACTACCAACAAACAGGGATTTTGGTTTTATTTCAGCGTTTGCTACAGCGCTCACTGTAGCTTAACTAATCTTGAAGGGCTGGTTAAGCCCGCGCCACTGTAACTCTTGTTCTCCTGTAAATTGTTCTCTCCTCTTAAGGGAAAATTGACATCTGGTTGTAGCACTCTAATTGTCTTCGTTAGCAAGTATTTTCTAAAAGCTTTGTTTACACTGAGTTTAATCGTTTTCTTCGCCTGTCCCCCACCACCACCCACGCGCCAATCTGATTGGCCAAAAGAACAGGCGATATGTGAAAAGGACAGTTCGAGGGGAAGTTTGCCAAATCAAATATAAGAGTACGAAGCTTTCGACATTTTTTTTTTTTTCTGGTATTAAACATTTCCCTTGTGTCCTTGTTAGGAAAATCGACCAATCGTTGAGCGGCAGTATGTCCAATGATTGCCTCCTAAAACTCCCTGTGTTATTCATTAATCCCCGGATTTAATTTATTTGAAACATTCACTGTTTGTGCCAACCATAAAGCGGGAGCGCTATTAAATTAAGGAGAAAACTATTCCATTTCTAAACCGGACGGCCCTATTTCATAATTCCATTTGGAACACCCCGCAGCAGTTAATGTTTCACCATGAAGGGAAAATGCCCAACTTGTCCTCAAGCGCAGTTATCGCTTTCCAATTTAACGAGAAACCACATCGTATTTGAAGCTTGAAAACATTACCTTTCGAAGCGGGGAGAATTATGGGAATTTGATTCTAATTGAACTGTGAAGGTATGAATTCAGGGAATTACAGGGATTGTCTCAGCGATGGATCAAGGTCTTACCCTCCCATGTTTTTGAGGAATACCCCCAAACACAACTATTACACCACATTATGAAGCGATTTTACAAATACAAGGGGAAAACAAGGGTGGAGAGCACAATTCGCTTGAACGACTTCACAAAACTTGAGAGAGAGCACTAATCGAACGGCGTTAAGTTATTAAGAAGAAGCGTTCGTTCGCAGATAAAATTGAGGAAAAGCGCTTAATTTGCGGCTAAATTTAGGTAAACGCGTTTTAGTTCGCGACTATGATTAAGAAAAAGGGCTCATTCACGTCTAAATTTGAGAAAAAGTGTACATTCGCGGAGAAATCTGGTGCCTATTTAGGAGGAGAAAAGTGCCTGATTCGCAGCAAAAATGGAGAAACAGCGCTCATTTGGAAGCTGAAATTGATAAAAACTTTTATTTTGTGGCTATACAAATACAAGAGAGAAAAACGTCCTTTCACAATAGAAATTGAGATAAAACTCCTTATTCACGGCGAAAATTGACTGATTCACTCGAGAAATGACTGTGGAAAAATGCTTAATTCACCGCATATATTGAGAAAAACGCTCGTTCACAAATCTGAAAGGAAAGCGCTTGATTCGTGACTAAAAGTGAGAAAAACGCCAATTTACGGCTAAAATTCGAGAAAAGTGCTAATTCATTGTTAGTCACAAGATTTGGGTTCACCAGCCAGATCTGCAAACTTTGGGCTTTGAAAGAGCCAAATTCAAACCACCCGAGTTGCTTGATTTTATGGAGCCAAACGTTGGAATTGGTTCTCGAATTGGCCAAAACAGCAAAATTGGGTTCCCTTAGAGCACGGAAAAAAAAGGGAGGCTGATTTTCGGTAAAACTTAAACGAGTAAAGTCGCTAAAAAGATGACAACCGACTGTAATGCGACTGGACTCGTTAAACCACTTTTAGGTAATCGGTAAAAAGTCGCTACTTTCTTGTTAAGCGAGTCCCTATAGAACTTGAACCGAGTGTACTCTGTTCAAAGTCTGTGATATTTAGATATTCGGGATAAACCGAGACCATATCGCGTTTCAGCTGAGTTGCTCGGTGGTAATTCTGTAATTTTTAATGATTCGTTTTAAAACGACCCCCTAACGATTATAGACAGACTATACTCGATATTAAGTCACTAATTTTCAAAGAGTTGATCTTTAGCGAGTTCCTATAGAGCCTTAACTGAGTGCACTCTGTTTAAAGTCTGTAATCTTTAGAGATTCGCTTTAACCAGAGCCCCCAGCGATTGTCAACAGAACTCACTTGGTATCAAATTATTTATTTATAAAGATTTGTTCTTAAGCGAGTTCCTATCGAGTTTATTTATAATAATCTCGGTAGAAAAAGCTTGATCGTAATGAATTAGCACTTTTTTCGAATCTGAGCTTATTAATACACTGTTCAGTAGACGTCATCAAACACTACTGGAAAGGATCTTAATATAGCACACTTTCGATAAAATATGTTAAAGCTTATTTTTGCAACCGCTCAATAACGCAGAGGAGTTTCGGAAATAATGGTTACCTACATTCGAAAAATCGAGTGATTGAAACAAATACACAAAACGTTACATGTTTTATTGACGTTTTGTAAAATTAAATAATATTGACTGAAAATAAAATGAAATAACATTAAATAATTAGTTTAACATTTCTTATTACAAGAGGCACGTAAAATTAGTCACTGCCTGAGATAGGACCAACTGAATTTTTTTCTCTGCAAGCCAATTCATAAATTGTAGTTTAACGTCCGCAACTTATGAGTCACGTCCTTCATAGTGGAATGTAGTTTTTGAAGTATTTTGCGACCTGCACAGATAAAACAGAACTACACTCAATAACAATAAAAATTATAATAGCGTTTTCCATTTTCTCAAATATGTGCCCCGGAGCGGAGCAATTCTACTCTTCATAAAATCATATTTTTATGGGAAAAACAGTGGAAATGAACTGTCCCAAAGCAGAATTTCCATGCAAATGGGATCACAATCACACATAATACGATGGATTCATTATTAACGGGGCAAAAATGTATTCTTATGAAAATTGGGCCGTTTATTCGATTTTTTAAATAAGGAGTATTCCCAATAAACGATCGTTAAGTGCCATCAGCAGCCAATTTTCCTCCTTTGAATTAGTGGGCAACTTTCGTCCCAAGCACGCAGGACGAGGTTATTCAATTTTTCACTGGCATTGGCTCCTTGGTCAGAATATCGTCATAATTTTTATTTCTTGTGCGATAGCTGAAATGTAATAAGACCTATCATTAGCCTGTATAGTGTTATTTTTTTTTAATTTTCTTGAGCCTATGATAAGTCTTACATTCAAGTTTGGTCGCTTTTACATACGAGTCTAACATAAATCGGGTTTCATCTTTTTTTTCCGGTAACTTGTCCGTCCGAACTCGACGTTACGCTCGACGAATACGCTTTTTTACTTCGGGATTTTGTTTACGCCATGAATTCAGCCAGTTCATGCTCCATGGTCTTCAGTTGGCCACTACCTTGTACAAATTGGAATAATAAGTGAATTTAGAGTTTGTACTTAAATTATGACTCCAGATTGACAAAAATGCTATGACAGGATCTATACGCTCGGGCGTTGAATGTCGGCTTGTTAATAATAAATACATAAATCAATTTAGAAAAACGGCAGTGAAATGAGAAGGAGATGGGAGTCTCCTCCTTCATCGTATGTTTTGGTCTTAAAATAAAATTAAAATTAAAAAAGAATAATATGGAACAGCTCAGTGACAAGTTATGGAAACTGAGAGCTAGGCATCAGGCGTCATGAAGATCGTGTGGGAGGGAAAGCATTCCCGCCTCACGCCGTGATAATTCACAAGACACAAAAACATGCTTTAAGGTCGATCCACACATATCCGTGACGTGACGCGACGTGACGTACCGTACATTGACCATCAGTGGAAAAAAAAATATCAGCAGACGAAATTCTAAGTAAACTGAAGGGGGAAAGACGGAGGGGGGGAGCCGTGTTCAGACATGAACGGCACAGTGACGCTCACAGTGCTCTTCCGGCATCACCCGTGTTTTCAAGAAATACGGCCTCGCCGATATTTTTTGCTATACCGGACGTGAAAACGAGTTCGCTCTCTTCATTGATTTTCAATTTTCTGAGTGTGCCATATTTTTAATATGAACGACGAGCTTCTTATTGAGCTGGTTCGGGAAAGGCCCGTGATATATGACCTGCAAGACCCCAAGTACCTGAATGCCGATTGGAAGGGAAGAATTTGGCAGGAAATTGGCCTCAAAATGAATGTCGATGGTGAGCTTTTACATTTGTTATTGTCAAAAAAACGTATTACACTAAATAGTATTACACGAAATAGTATTATACAAAATACTACAAAAAATAATATTATTAGTATTATACAATACTATTATAAAATACATAAAATCCGTTGGTAGTAGGTACGAACATAATGAACCAACTTTCAAGTAAGGACGTGATAAACGTCATTGATAAAATCATTGATCATCTCGACGTCCTTTGCTTTATTTTGCTTCTGAAGCAAAATAATCTTTAAATGCATCTCTAATTTGAAAAGCTTGTCTGGTGGCATTTCCTCCTCGGTGAGACAAGTTCCTTAGTGCTGAGTTGACTGGACTGTAGTCATTACCAGTTGTTGAATCTCCTCTGATAATTGGTGCACCCTCGTACCTTTCATACTTTCGTACGAAATTATGTAAAATGCAGGTGGCCAATATTATGTTGTCCACATTTGCAGGTAATGACTGAATCCGTCTGTTGTATAATCTGAATTTTTGGCCCAAGATTCCAAATCCATTTTCCGAAACCCTTCTTGCACGACTGAGGCGATAATTAAATATCCGTTTTGTATCATCTAGTTCTTGACCGGGGTATGGGCGCATAATGTACGATTTTAGCTGTAAAGCCTCATCAGCGACTACAACGT
Organism: Corythucha ciliata; assembly: GCA_038030265.1. Lineage (NCBI taxonomy): Eukaryota > Metazoa > Arthropoda > Insecta > Hemiptera > Tingidae > Corythucha > Corythucha ciliata. The sequence continues at coordinate 55,409,317 of CM075939.1, read as the reverse complement.
GTGGTAATTCGATGCCTGTTCCTGGAAGAGGTGCGGGTCCAGGTACCGAAAAATTGCCTGATTCAAATGCTTTACCGATGTTAGAGCGTGTCCAAATACCGCCATCACTGCTCCTACCATAGGCACCTATATCTACTGCAATAAAGTTGTAATTTGCATCAAACAAGCCAAGCAGCACAACTGAAAAAAATTTCTTGTAATTAAAAAATAGAGATCCACTTTTTGGAGGTGCCTGTATGCAGACATGCTTGCCATCTACAGCCCCGATGCAATTTGGGAAATTCCAATAGTCTTTGAGCTCCAGCGCGATCCTTTTCCAATCTTCTTCTGATGGTTCAGGCACCACTTCACTCATCAAGCCTTCAACTATAGCACTACATGTTTCGGTCACTATTGACTGAACAGTTGAGTGCCCCATCCGGTAGCTGAACGATATCGTTTTGAACGAATCTCCTGTAGCAAGATATCTAGAAAAAAAAAAAAAAAAACAGTGGCGATAGTGTTCCTAGTTTTCTGGTTAATTTTTGTGACAAGGCAATAATATGCGTTACTATTATTATTATTATTATTATCATTATCATATATTACCTACGGTTCAAGATAGGCCACTTTATGAAAAATGTTTGAGTGTAATGTTTTGCTCACACAATTTTATGCTGTCTTTGTAGGCAGTCAGTGCAAAGCAAGGTGGAGCAATATACGGGATAACTTCAGAAAGTCTTTGGGTAAAAGAAGAACAAACAGTGGACAAGCTGCTAAGAAATCAAAACCGTATAGATTTGAAAGCCAGCTACAATTTTTACTAAAATTCATGGAAGAACGAGAAACGAAGGGAAACGTAGGATCGCAGCCTGACTCAGAAAACGCAGAACTTGAGGATGATAATGAAGGAGAGACCCCACAAACAACCAACATTCCTTCTCCTCCAGAATCGTCGAGCCAGCCAACTAGCCCACCATTCGAACAGCAGACTCCTACGATTAGCAAAGATATACCTTCCACCTCTGCAGCTTCCTTTGCTAGACCTACCCCTGTGTCTGGTAGGAAGAAAAACCCCCAACCTGAGACAGTAGCTTCTACACTCATGAAATACGTTCTTGATAAAAACGAGGCAACAAAAAATACACCCACCGTACCTTTGGATAACCCGATCGACTGTTTCCTGTTCGGGATATCGTCAACTTTAAAATCCATGCCTCTATATTTGCAACATTTAGCCAAGTCCGAGATTTTTTCCACAGTCCAAAAGTTTGAGTTGCAAATGCTGCAAAATCAGAAAATTGATTGTTCCATGGGACAGGCAGTTCAACTAACGCCGTTTAGAAATGCTGCAGCATTTCAACCACTGGAACCCATTGATGATACTTCTTCCTCTCAAAACACAGGAAGTGTTGGGAGTGTAAGAGAATAATGGGAGAATTTCGATAGACAACAAAACTGACTCGATGCTGCAAAGTATACGTTTCATTGAAGTTTCTATGAATTAAGTACAACTAGTTCTGTTTTTGGTTCATTTTTCCAGTTAGATACTTCTTTCAAAACTCGTTTAATTTTGTTGTCATTTCTTCACACCTACTAACTACTATAGTTTTACACCTACAATTAATTCCTGTTTGAATTGAATAAAAATGTGAATTCCTCACGTGCTTTTAAACATTAATCAACCTTCTACTCTCTCATACATAACTGAAGAAACTTGGCCTCGGAACATGATAAGAAACTGAATCCATAAACACTTACCTTAAACAAACGGCCAGTCTTTCTCTTGCAGAAATAGCATTTCTCCAGGATGTGTCCTTTTTCATGATATTCTTCTCAATTTTCATGAGCAAATCATGAAATGCGCTTTGGCTCATTCGAAAGTATTCATAAAATTTACATTCGTCGTCCACCAAGCCTCTATACAAAGTCGCAAACTCCCCGTCCGCGCCTCTAAGCATCCATATGGGATGAACCCAGTGTCTTCTTCTCTTCTCTTCTTCTTCCTCGTCTAAAATTAATGCCATTACGGCGAGGTCTTCTATGGAGAAATTCATTGTGCACAAGCCTGAACTGAAATGAAAACTAAGATCACTCGAGCAGACATGCTTGATCACTGAAGAACACTGACACGGAAAGGTACTGTACTGTGTGAATGGCAGTGAACAATTTATCACGGATGTCACTGGAGGATACTGAACACGGAGGGCAACGGTGCCGTCACGTCACGGATATGTGTGGATCGACCTATAAATACGAGAATAATAAGGAAAATTTAATATTAATAAGGATAATTTTTCCTTTCGTAATTTCTCTTAGGCCCCATACTTTAAAGAAGATTCTCAACCACAACCTGCTAACGGTTTAGGTAATACATCCGAAATAAACGCGAGGAAAGACTTGAAGCATTGCTTGAAGGCAAGAGTGTATACCTTGTTAAGTTATTAAAATATTAGCCTTTCAATAGTTAGCACGACTTGACTGATTTGTCTAATAAAATTTCACTCAATGTCTAACGATCATGCAAACACGCATAAAAGAAAACAAAGAAAACTTACCTAGGACGGAAGGCATTGCACGCTGACTCCACTGTCACGCAGTTTAAGCAAAATGAATGCTTAAGAAGTTTAGACACAATGCAAGAAGGCGTAATACAATACAATACGAACTGAATGTAAACCACCATGTACTGCTCAATCCGACTTCCAAATGAGAAGCTTTAGCGGAGATCTGACCTCTCCCACCAGGCCACCACGCGTCCCTGAATTCTTCCATCGAGAGTCAAACGACTTACGCCTGACTTTTAAGCGAGTAACGTGCACCGTGAACGAGGGAAGAGGCGATTGCGGACTGTATGGACCTGCGCCTTAGCTTTGACTGAGCCACTCTTCACTCTTCGCCATTACTTGAATTTCTTAATATTATTTTTGCATCTTACGCATTTCACGAAGGGTGCCTTCCATATTCGTTTCCTACCTCAAGCTGAACGGGTTTGCTCCAAACAACCCCTACAACCCCTCCCGTACTGTTTTGTAAATCCATCTACTTCCTTTGTTTATGACTTTTGTAACCTTTTTTTGATACACCAAAAGTTAGTTTTTAGATCGAGCCTTTGAGGTAGGTATAGGACAAATTTTTCAAGGGTGCTCACGGGGGGGGGGGGCTAGGGGGACCTTCGGTTGGCAGGTAGAAAATTAGAAATCGTTGAGAGTTTCAATGTATTAGCACAATCACTATAGATTTTGGGAGTAAGCGTGAATCAGCCAGCTGAATTACCTGGTAAACATCTACGCAAACTTATAAAAGTCATCATCAACGATTGATAAAGCGGGCCTTATAGAATGAATTAGCGATTTTTATCAGTTTTTACTATAAATTGGCGTTTTGCTCAATTTTTAGCCGCGCATTAGCCCTTTTTCTCAATTTGAGCTACGATTTAGAGTTTTTCTTAATTTTAACCACGCTAATTAGTGATTTTTTCAATATTAGCCGAGAGTAAGGCGTTTGTTTTACATTTTAGCCCCACATTGGCCATTTCATTTCAATTTGGTTATGGATTAGCACTTTTTCAACCACAGCAGGATTAGCAGTTTCAACCTCGAAATAGAAGATACGGATTTACCTTTTTCTCAATTTGAGCCGATTTTTGTTTAATTTTTATCGGCAAATTAACGTTATTCCTACAGGTTATTCGCGAATTAGCGCTTTTACTCAATTTCATCGAAAGATGAGACAATTTTTCTTTCAATTTTAGCAGCAGGTTTAGTTCAAAAAACAGCACATTAGTGGATTGTTGGTACATTGCACCGACCCCGACACCGAGAATCCGCTATTTTTTCTAAACTATTGTCTGAAACTTGCATCGAGAAACCGGGAATGAGCGCTTTTTTGCAGTTTTAGCCACGAATATTAGCACTTTCTTCAAACTTACTATTTTACCAGGGATATTTTACCATGTGACTTTCCTGAATAGAAGGGAGCAGTACCTGAGAACAAAAGAAAAATACACAAAGTAACCTGTCGTTGTCAGTTAGAAATTTTAAGTTACACTTTTCTGATGATTTTAAGAAGAGCTCGGATAGCCAAAGCCAGTAGTGGAGGTGAAATAAATTCTGCTGTAACAAAAGTTAGCAAAAGTTAGATAGGCCAATGACCTCTGCAGTCAATGGCTGAAAAAAATTGTAAAAAAATTAATAATAACAATGATAATAAACTTGTTTGCCGCCTACACGCCCCAAACATCGGCACTTTAGAGCGCCTTCTCAATTTTATCTGCATGCTTAAGGACCTAAACAAAACTTGAGAATCAGCGTATTTTTTCTATTTTAACTGCGAATTTGCTTCCAGAAAGTGCAAATTTTCTCAATTTTAGCCGTTAAAATAACGCTTTCATGGGTTCGATCGAATATTTAGACAGACTGTTTGCTGATCACCAGTAATGTTCTGTTCTCTGGGTCGGATGGGCTGAAAATTATCATTGTCCAATCGTATACCAAAACATCTTTTCACGTACCTAAATCTATGAACGCAGACCTAAAAATCACCATATTTCCATATTTAAGCTTTTGGGGGGCCCTCTCTGGATAGGTGGCGGTCCACCCCATTTCGCCTTTACCTCGGTACTCTACTATGGTCATGGCATACTCTTGCTCTTTCACACTAAGTTTCTGCTCTGAATGGCGCGAATTGGCCATTTCATGTCCGTTGTAACCGATTTAGCTTATAACACGTCATTTATCCAGTAAATCTGTGTCTTTAGGACTCAAATTATCCAGGAAAATTAACCTAGAAACAACAGAATTTCCGTTAAATTTGGTGAAGGATTTTGGAAAGTTTGCCTCAAGAATTATATTTTTGCACACGTAGGCATCATTGATTCGCAAAATGGTATTTTCTAGGGAGGGGGGGGGGTAAATCTGAACTGCTCCCCCAATGTCGGCTGACTTCCGCCAACACTGTTCATAGTTTAGTGTATATGATTGATCTTTTACAGCTAAAGTTGAGAAAAAACGCGTAAATTTTCTGATTTGGGGGGGCGAGCCCACTGATCAAATTAGGAACAAGTGCTAATTCATTACTGAAAGTGAGAAACGTCGCTGATTCACAGTTAAAATCAATAGATATAGCACTCATTTAGTAGGAAAATTGAGAAAAAGTTCTTAATTCACGGCTTTTAGGCCCAGTGCACACTTGCGTTTTTTTAAGCTGCGGTGCCGCGGCTGTGGCGGTTGATTTGCGGCACATTTCGCCAGCAACATCAATACATAGCATTGAAAAATGCAACAGAGGCTTCTTTTAACACACAAAGTGTGAAGCTCTGATGAAGCTTTGTACCTTTTAAACCACTTTTGCCCCGAACAAAAGTCCTAATCACTTGCTAATTGACAATATTATAAGGACTACTATATCCCAATATATATAGCTTTGGCTATACCAACGCCAATTCATTTCTAAAAAGTGTAAATAGCTTCAATCGAGTGGATATGCATTTTGAAATTGGAGTTCCCTCCAACTACTTATTTAAAAGCGGTGCCGCGACTAGAAAAACCGCATGTGTGCATTGCTTCATAGCAACTAATGTATTTTAAGACAATACAGACCGCCAGAGCGGTGCCGCCGCGGCGCCGCAGCTTGGAAAAACGCAAGTGTGCACTGGGCCTTACACGGATAATATCGCTAATTCACCGCTAAAATTGAGAGTAATCGCCAATTCAAGGTGAAAATTTAGAAATTGCGTTCACTCGTGTTGTGGGAGCTAAGAGAGCGCAAAGAGCCCTCTCTCGTTGAGAGGGGATTTGGAGTGCAGGTTAGCGAAGGGGGTTATCTTGTTGCGACTGAATAAAGAGTTCGTGCGTTTTAATTTGCTTAAATCAGTGAATTACTTAATTATTATTTTCCCGCAATCAACGACCCACGCAACATGGTGGCAGCGGTCGAGGACTAGTTAGTGGGGATCATCATGTCTGTCGGGCAAAACACAAACAAAAAATGTGAAATCTCGGTTTAATACGCGCAAGTATTATTTTTTTTTTTTTTCGATTTTGGCTTTACCTCGTTTGTTACTCGATCGGGTTCTTAATCTCATTAAAATGACCGAATCCACATCAGCTCCAACTCACGGCGCATTCTTAGCTCCGCCGGAACCGTTCAATTTTAATTATCCAGAACTGTGGCCCAAATGGAAGGCTCGTTTCCAACGTTACCTCAGAGCCAGTCAGACTGATTCCCGCGATGACCAATCGCAAATAGACGTTCTCATTTATCTTCTGGGGGACAAAGGGAAAGAACTTTTCTCAACATTTCAACCTCAGCCCTCATCTCTTGCAGACACGTTGACTCAACTAGATCAATATTTCGTGCCGGCATTAAACCTGACCCACGAACGTCGTCTCTTTAACGAAAGATCACAGCTCTCTAACGAAACATGTGATGAGTTCCTAACAGCTCTTCAGCTCCAAGCCTCCAAGTGTAAATATGGTACTCTCAAAGACGATTTTATCAAAGATCGATTCATTCTCGGATTACGTGACCAACGAATTGCAAACCACTTAATGGTTCAGGAAATTCTTTCTCTAACGGAGGCCTTTCAGTACGCTCGTTCTCAGGAGTATCTGAAACATATTACCAACCGTGAAGCCTCAAACTTGGATGATCACTCAGCCTTTCACGTCTCTCGTTCTCGATCCAACCCCTCATCCACCGGAAATTCTCAGGGTTCATGTTCACAGGCATTTCGCCATCATCGTCAACCGCTACAGGCTGAATCTTCCTCTACAGATTCATCTCATTCTTCGAAATATTCTGTGAAACAGGCCACCTGCGGCTTCTGTGGCCGACAACCGTCACACCCTCGTTTTCAATGCCCTGCTCGAAACTCAAGAGTGCCTAGCATGTCGCACAAAAGGTCATTGGCGCAAGGTATGTAGGAAGTCAAATCGCATTCACCATGTCATCCAATCAGATGCCGTTTCTAATGTTATTTCTGGTGCTGCCAATACTCAAAAAATTACCAGCTCTTCCGATTCTTTGTTCATTTCAAACGTCCTACTACCACGTAACGTTCTGTGGACGGTTTCACTGAAAATATTACAGTTCCAGCGTCCCATAAAATTTCTAATTGACACAGGTGCATCGGTGTCATGTTTTCCTCTCGAAATGCTACCAAAGTCCGGTCGTACGGGCATTCAACCCGTTACCAGCGGAATATTCGGTCCGGATGGCGTACCCCTTGACGTTTGTGGAACGTATTCTTTGGACGTCGTCAACCAACTTGATCAATCTCATCGGACTTTTCAATTCTATGTCATAAAGAATCTGAGAAATCCTCTTCTAGGGCGTGAAATAATTAACCATCTCAATCTGGTGAGCCTTAATACGTCAGAATTTTCGGTTTCTAACATCACGCATTCGGAAATTACTCAAAAATACCCTCATTTATTCATGGACCTTGGAACATTCAAAAAAGAACTCACTTTTCAACTAGCTTCAGACGCACAGCCCTTTTGTCAATCGACACCTTGAGTCGTTCCCATCCCATTGCTTCCCAAGCTAAAAGCTGAACTGGACCGGTTGGTTTCCCTGGACGTGATTTCCCCGACCAACGATTACACTCCGTGGACCGCACCTATTGTCGTTGTCAAAAAAAATGATGGTATTCGCTTGTGCTACGACTTTACAAAACTGAATCGATACATTTTGAAACCTGTTTTCCCAATTTGTAGCGTGGAAACCACTCTTGCTCGTCTCGCTAGCGCAAAACTCTTTTCGAAATTGGACCTCCGGTGTGGTTTTCACCAGGTTAAACTCTCGGAGGACGTGCAACGCCTTACTACGTTTATTACTCCGTTTGGTAGATTTTACCATAAACGACTTCCTTTCGGAATTTCCTGTGCCCCGGAACTTTTCTCCTTCGAAGTGGCTCGGTTAATTGACGACATCGAAGGTGTCGTTTTTCACATCGATGACATCCTCGTTTTTGGTTCTTCCCGCGAAGAGCACGACCGCCGTTTGTATGCGGTGTTAGACCGTCTCAACACTGAAGGAGTCACTCTGAATTTTTACAAGTGTTCTTTTCGGACAACAGAAGTGAAGTATTTAGGGCATGTAATCACCGACAAAGGGGTTTCAAAATGCATAAAGGCAATTTCGGATTTTCCCGTTCCAACTTGTAAAACGGAAGTACAGCAGTTCCTGGGCATCATCAATTTCGTCGCCAGGTTCATTCCCGATCGAGCAACCATTTTAGAGCCTCTCACTGCCCTTCTACAAAAAGACATCCCGTTTAAGTGGGACCATCACAGGATCGTGCGCTCTCGAGAATTAAGAAAATATTGTCTTCCCCGCCAACGCTGGTTTTCTTTTGCCCTACAAAGGAAATAATCGTCTCAGCGGATGCAAGTTCTTTTGGATTGGGCGCCTGTTTGCTTCAAAAAGAAATTGATCAATCTTATGGGATTGTAGCGTACGCATCTCGAACGCTTTCGAAAACAGAGAAACAGTATGCTCAAATCGAGAAAGAAGCCCTGGCTCTGACTTGGGCCACAGACAGATTCAAAACGTATTTGACGGGTTTGTCGTTTACGTGTCAAACGGATCACAAACCTCTGCTTCAGGTTTTGAAAACAAAGCCTCTTGATGATTTAAGTCCCCGACTTCTACGCTTCAGGCTAAAACTTCTGAGATTCGATTTCAATCTGGTCTACGTTCCAGGAAAAGCTCTTCCCGTGGCCGATTCATTGTCGAGGAACCCGTCATCCGAAGAAGACATCCTTGAGGAAGCAAGCATGGCGAAATTCGTACATCAGATTGTCGAAAGTCTACCGGTTACTACTAATTTTCTGGCTGACCTTCGAGAAGCCACTCTTAAAGACCCAGTATGCGAAAAGCTCATCTTTTACTGCACAAATGGTTGGCCCCCCCGGAACGAGCTACCGGTTGAGTTACTACCTTACTATCAATATCGATTTGATTTTGCCGTTTGTGATAATTTCCTCACGAAATCTTTACGACTTGTCATCCTCAAATCCCTTCAGAAGCGGGTTTTGGAACGCGTTCATGGCGCCCACTTAGGAATTACAAGATGTCGCCAAAGGGCCCAGCAATCTGTTTGGTGGTATGGACTGTCAACATGGTATGGGCTGTCCCTCTTGTTTGGAAAATCGAAGGAATCCGACACAACCTTTTCATTCGGACACTCTCCCCACTCGTCCTAGGCAAAAGGTTGGTTTGGACCTTTTTGTTTTTAATAGCACTTATTACCTAGTTGCTGTCGACTATTATTCTCAATACTTGGAGATTTTGCGACTTTCGTCCTTATCGGAAAACTCAATTATACAAAAGTGCAAAGAAATGTTCGCGAGATTTGGAATACCCGACATCGTTCGCTCTGATAATGGACCTCAATTCTGACAAGGGTTCTCTAAATTTGCCTCCGAATACGATTTCCGTCACATCACCAGTTCTCCAGGTTTCCCTCGATCAAATTGAGCAGCGGAAGCAGGGGTAAAGATTGCCAAAGCGATTTTATCCAAAAATCCGGATCTGTCCAAGGCTCTACTCGAGTACCGAAACACACCTTTGGATCACGGATTCTCTCCATCAGAACTGATGTTCGGAAGAAAGCTAAAGACTTTGGTACCGATATTGCCCTCCCAGCTGAATGAACGCGTCCAACCTCCGACAAACTTCTTACAGCAAAAGAAAGCCAAACAGGAAACACAATTTAATAATCGTCACCGAGCGACTCCTTTAGCAGAATTACCACCGGGTCAAAGAGTCTGGTTAACAGATCGAAAGGAGTACGGGGAGGTTATGAAAAGACGATTAGAACCTCGGTCGTACGATGTACGAGCTAAGGGTTCCATCTACAGACGGACACGCGAACACCTCATCCCTGCCTCTCCTTACCCTACAAGTCAGACTGATACACCTAACTTCTCGACAGTAGTGACTTCTGTGCCGGAAAGTTCCCCGGCTCCTTGCATAAGGTGTCCCACAAGCACTTCTGCGCCTTCGGATCCACCTAGATCCTCGAATGCGGCGATGGATGACCAAGACGCTCCCGAGCCGTCCACAGCAGATCTATGTAGGAAAATTACACGGCTCCGCCGGCTAGAAGTGGGAAAAAGAATTATTCGTACATCAAATTGAAGCAAAGCGAAAATCGCCCCTAAAATTGAAATTTGCTCCTTCGACTTCACATTATAGTCATTCCAAAGGCGCTTTGATTATAGGCGCTGAAACTATTCTTGGTTTGCGTTTGCCCTTTTTACGGAAGAAATTGAGAGCGTAGCGTAGTTTTGATGTTTTCGGGACAAGTCTACAATATTCAAAGCTGGAACGCAGCCAGCGCTAATTCATCACTGAAAATGAAAAATCTCGCTCATTCACAGAGAAAGCACTCCTTAGCAGCAATAATTGACAAAAACTTTTTTTCAACGACCCTAATGCTAAAAGCGCTAATTCGTTACTGAAATTGAGAAAATAAAGCACTTGTAAGCACTGATAATGTTGAGAAGAAACGCTCATTCACGTTTAAAATTGAGAAAAAATGCTGGATTTGAGGTGACAATTGAGAAATAGCGCTTACTCGCAGATAAATGTGACAAAAGTGCTTAATTTGCGAATAGAAGTGAGAAAACCGATAATGCGTACCTCAAATCTTGGCAAAACCCTAATTAACGGTTGAAATTGTAGAAAAAGCCTTACTAATATACTTTTTAGCCACTATAGACGGTTTACTGGTACCTACTCTTATGGCACTCAATCGTGTACGCGCACTTAGCTTCGTGTGGGTCATCTTGGTGGCGTGCTTTTAAATAATCGTGCACCGAACGAACAACGAACACCCGAATTTCAACGCACCGCATCTCGGGGCTCAATTTATGACTGAATTATAATTCTCCCACCCCAGTTCGTTGGACAAAGACTTACTTACTCGTCGGATGTTTCAGTCAGTGGGCTGTAGTTTTAACAGTCAAAGCTAATTACCAAAGCTTTGATTACAATCATGTGAGTTGAAATGCTGAGGGCGGCTGATGACCCGCGTGACACAATGTGCCGTGCGGGTTATTGCCTCTCTCGTGGTGTACAACTACTTTATTACGTTTCTTTCACGTGCCTTCAATGTATCTCAAGGGTAAAATAAAAACCGTGGACGCTTGCCAGTCATGCTTTTAATCACGGCTTTGGTACAATTTAGGTGATTCCTCCCCTCACTGACCCCCCCCTAACAAAGGTATCCGATAATATCAACAAAATAATGAAGAAAAATGTTTAGCTGTGACATCAGCTCATTTCACTCGTGCTGACTGGTTCGATAATCGAATTAGATGTGAGGTGTCGCGTTTTCGCGTCAATCACTGATGGTCTGATCAACCTGTTTTTATACCAAACAGACATTTTCTTTGTAATAACGGCGCGTTTTTAGTTTAAACGATCGATTTTTACCACAACGAAAACGTTTTACAGTCATTTTATCGTTTCCAGCCAATTAATAACTGTGTCGATGGTTGAAGTTGTGAAGGGGTGGACCTTTTTTTAGGACTTCAATTTATTACTACAAGCAGGCATCTAATCCCGTGCCCCTTGAACAAACATATAACTTCCTTGGCGCGACGCCCGTCAGAGTTGGCTAGATTTTTTTTTTTTTTTTTTTCCAAGTCGAGATCAGTTGATAATTTAAGAGCTGAGCTGTAACTGTGATGAGAACATCGCTTCAGGGTTGTTAATGCATTTCAAGTAAAAAAAAAAGGAAATGAGAGGAGGTGGGGCTCCGTACAGACTCTCGACCGTGGAAGATGCTGCAATACGAATGAACCAAATAAATGAAAGGTTTTTTTGTTTGCTCTATATCTCGTTTCAAACAACGAGTAAGTTAAATTCCGCAACCAGAGAGTAAAACTGAATATTCAAGTTGATAGAATCTACAGGAAATTGCCCCACCAACATTCGTTTTTGAACTGCTAATAGAAATTCTCTTTATTTTGAATTGCTTACTTTAGGTTTTCCTGTTGTTTATCTCTACTAACTGAGTTCTGGTCAAACTAATGTAAGTGGCACTCGTTGGAAAAGCACACGTGGCCCGAAAATTGGAGCAAAGAAGAGTGCGCTGTGTTGGTGATGAGAGGAGAGGGGTTTGTGGGTGAATAAACGCTTGAACGAACAAAAAGGCCTCCCTTAAACTCACACGCACTACACCAACAAAATTATACCTTTTCATTTACATATTTTCTACACGAGATTTCACTGTTCTTTTCAGTATTGCTCTTTAATTAAATTAGTCCGGTCTTTTCAAACAAAAGTTGGGTGCTGGATCACTCCAAACTCCCAGTTACTTGAACGAGACAGTTTTTGTTTTTCAAGCGATCTCTTGCAGGAGAAAGAGACTGATCAGAAAAAATTCAACAGCTGCAAAACTGAATAAGAAGATCTAAAAAAGTGAAAAGAAACTATTAAAGTTATGAGAAAGTGTGGCGCTTTCAGATTCTTGCATAAGTTTATAACTTCATGAGCCATTTTCGGTGTTCTTAGATCCAAGTATGAGGAATACATTTTAAGAGACTTGTACTCTTTTACCCCCCCCCCTAACCACCATCAAAACTTCACCTAGCTTCCCGATTGGAAAGTTTCAAACTCAAAATTCAATTTTGAGGGAAAAAGTTGTTTTTCGATACCGTTCGCAGTTCACCTACTGCATCACATTTCATCCATGTGTGGCGGTGGTGAGGTGGGGGTGGCGAAACGTTCAAATCTCGCGGTCATAATAGTTTGATCTACTCAAAATTAGGTCGTGCCAAGCTTTCAAACTGTGAGTTTATGACAGGGCCCTTCGTTTCAATAGTCACCATTGTTACAAAACACTGATTGACGTCTTCTTTCCGTTCCGTGTACGCGCGCGAGCTAGCTATACCAATTTGTACTGACTTAATTCTGTAGAAACAGTGGTAGAGATGAATAATAAATAAATTCAAAATACAATCACAACGAGTTCACTGGAATTTCTTATTCATTTTCTTCGACTGAAACAAAATCGCGATGTTTCCTTTGAAACTTTCTTACTTAATTCGAATTAAGACAACTTTTATTAGCAACCGCTATCTTGTTCAAAAAAGTGGAAAATTTTTTAGGAATGAGAGAAGAAGGATGAGAGAGAAAAAGTTTCACGAGTTAATTTTTTTCTATTTCTTCCAATCAAGCGGTGAAAGAAATGAAAAGAGAGACTCACTGAATTTTTTAAGGAATTTCTTTTATCTCAAAAAATACCCTCCACGGTAAGCTCAGGCGTGTTCATACGTTCAGATAGGAGAATACGACAAATTAAACAAACAATTAATTATTCATAATAGATTGTGATTACGGTTAAGAGAGAGCAGTTCATTCGAAGCAGTCAATCTACGACGTAAGTATCAAACTTCATCAGATTACAAGACAATTAATTCAAAGTTGGTTAGGGAGTTCACCCGAAACAACGATTCTCAACGTCATAAAACAAAAAGACGGAGAGGAGGAGGGGGCTCATACCGAATCTCTACGAGCTTTGAAGCACCGCGCCTCACTGTTCGTGAAAGTGTAGGCAAGCGTATAGTCTCATTAGGATCTCTTCTGAATATGTACGAATTAAAGCTTTGAACTGGTGGCGGTGACGGAGGGGGGGGTTAATGGCAATGACTAAAGGCTGTTGTCGGTTTAATCGAGTTGGTTTCTCGTTCAGGAGGAAAGGTAGAGAGGTGGCACCCTGTGGAACCCTTTTCTTATTCAACTCCCTATATATTCGACCGTGACAAATTCCCCTTAACCCCTCCCACATATAACACAATTCTCTCTTAACTCGGGCACGGTTTGAAAGGTCGAGTATGTGGATGACGTTGTTTAAAAGTGTACGAGTGAACATTTAGTTGGAGGGGATGAAGGGAGAATAATTACTTTTAAAATGGCATACACTTCTTTCAACGATGGCCTGTTGAATTTCAATAAAATAAGAGCTCTGGGAAATTTATTTGCCTCGATCATGTAGGAATTGCCTAGTTCCGTATCACTGAATTTAAAAGAGCCAGACTAGTAAGAAGTGAATTATTGAGTGAAAAAAGGAGATTGGTTGAGGTATTGAAGAATTTAAATACAGAATTATTCAAGGGATGTAAAAAAAACGTTCAACACAGCTGTATACGAACGAAGTGGAGTTGTACTATACTCAATGATCTAATGGGACTCTACATAATGGGAAGCTGGAGCTTGCTTGAAATAATTGGTTTTTCTCTAAAGGACAAATTTTCCGATTCCCTGTGTCGTGAAACTTCAACATACGCAGACCATTTTTGCGTAAATCACTAAGGAGTTGAGCACTGCGAGTGCGACTTTTAGTAATTGTTTCAACCGAAAAATTACCGATGGCCGTATGAGTCCATCGGCCTGTGGTCTACTGTGGATTGCGACAGGCCCTGCGGCTGAAAATCTCCTGGTTGTAATGTGGGGGGGGGGGGAGTCCACACACCCTTCATTGGACCTTCGCGATGTCTCTGCTTTCGACAGATTTTTTTTTTCGCCATGGACTTATCATTATGCTACCCACTTATCTTATCCACTACATATTTTCAACCGTATCACTGCAGTGAGGTTGAGCCATACGTGTAGGCACGGCAGAGTGGGGCTGGGCCGGTACTTGGGATATTCCCAGCCCAGTGAGAGAATGACTATATAGCTAAACACAGATATCACGGATAGTACGTTGGGTCGGTACTGGGACATTCCCAACCCATCAGTTAAAGTAACTATTCTAACAAAAACAATCGCGCTAGAAAATACATTTTCGCTAATGAATGCAAGCACGTCATTAAATACCCTCATTCAGTACAAACACACGAACACACACCAGCTAGTATGTGGGGTGCCGACTCCAGTGACGTCACGGCGTTCTTGAAGTTTCAATTACGTATCTTTTATCCTTTATCTTTTTATCTTACTCTCGTTCAGTTAACATTCATTGCTTTTGATTTTATGCTTTGTACGATTTATATTCAAATTCAAAATATATACCGCTTACGCGTTTTCTTTCGAATACCGACTTCTTTAATACAAAAGAAAAACATTAAAGTGGCGACGAGGATGAACGGTTTTCTTGTTCGCTTTGTTTAAGTTCGTGCTCGCGATCGCGTTACCATGGCCGAAAATGCCGATGTGCTACGGGCGTTGCTTACGCAACTTAACAATCAGGGAGCGGTCCTACAACGGATCTTGCAGGGCCTTCCGCCCCCCCCCCCCCGGGCTACGACGGAATAGCCACAACAGGCACCGCAGGCCGTGGTAAGCCCTGCACGGCTCGAGCCGTTCGACCCGGACGAAGAGGATTTTTCCTCCTACAAGGAACGCTTGGCAAATTTCCTTGCCATGCGTGGCTTAGGCAACGCCGATGACGCACAAACAAACCAGGCGAAGCGGAGCATCCTCCTCGGATGCCTGAAGCGAACACAATTTGCGCAACTTGCAGCTCAAACGGCACCTGACAAGCCATCGGATAAGTCTTACGATGAGCTCATTACGATTCTTGAAGAACGGTTCAACCCAATAACCTACGTCAACACCGAGCGACACCGTTTTTTGTCCCGGACACAGGGAAAAAGTGAGTCTCTCACCTCCTACATATCAGCATTGAAAGTCATAGCGCAAAAATGCCAGTGGGTTTGCCCTCGTGATGCATGCAATTGCCCCATTGAGTCAATCTTTCAAGCACAGTTCATACGTGGCATACGTGATAACCATATCCGAGAAAAGATATTGGTAACACAACCAGAGGGTCTCGATAAAACACTGGAGACCGCTCTCGAGGCAGCCCACAAACAAAATCTGGAAGAATACACGGCCGATTCAACGCATTTATCCGGTTTCATCAACAAAATGTCGCTGCACAGTCGCAGCCTGTCGAAAAATAGAGGCCGCGAACGGTCCACATCACGATCGTCTCGCCAGCCCCAAAAACCTAATGATCGACAATGTTCAGCGTCAGCGGGCAATCAGAAAAATTTTCTGTCTGCCATGGGGTTACACGATGTATGCCTGCGTTGTGGCAAAACCAGCCACACAGCACGACAATGTCGCAGCCGTGATAAACTACAGTGTACCTTGTGTAACAAGAGAGGGCACATTGCACGTGTGTGCATTACGTCAAAGTGCACCCCGATCCGCAAACAAGAAGACGTTAATGTCGTTTATGCGGAAGAACTTGACGTTTGTTCCCTTTCGCTTCCGAAAACGACCATTTTTGAATTATCACTACATTCACTCGCCAGTAAAATTTACGTCCAGGTACAAATCTAAGGTAAAGTACAAGAATTCGAGGTGGACACCGGTAGCCCCGTTACGATTTTGTCCCATTCGGAGTACCGTAAGCTGAACTTGCACTGCCAGATTCGCACGTGTCCGAACGTACGTTTTCGAACGTACAACAAACATCTGATTACGCCCTTGGGTTACATCGAAGTTCCTGTACAATATAAAAACAATATGTCTAATGAAATATTATTCATTGTGTCAGAACAGTTTGCCCCGATTATGGGCCGAATCTGGATCAGGTCACTTCACATAATGGATTTGAATTCGTTTGACCAGGAACACAGCCACATGGACGTTATGCATACCGACGTGGTTCCGGAAGACATACCCCTCCAATTCCCGGACGTCTTCCGCGCCGACATAGGCGAAATACCGCAGGTTTGTTGTTCGTTTCAGCTCAAGCCTAACGCAACCCCGGTATATCGGCCACCGCGACCAGTGCCATTCGCTTTGATTCCGAAGGTCGACGCGGAACTAGATTCCCTCGAACGCCAGGGCGTCATTGAAAAAGTCGACTACTGCCAATGGGGTACACCTCTAGTAATCGTGCCAAAACCAAACGGAGAAGTACGTATCCGCGCTGATTACAAGGTAACAGTCAACAGCCAATTACAACCGGCGCATTATCCAATTCCTAAACTCAAGATCTCTTTAATAAGCTACACGGTAGCTCCTAATTCTGTGTTTTAGATCTGTACAAGGCTTACCTCCACGTTAAGCTAGACGATGAAAGTGCTAAAATAGCCGCCTTGAGTACACACCGAGGCACTTACTAGGCTAAACGTTTATTTTTCGGACTTGCCTCTGCCCCTAGCATCTTTCACTCGATAATGACCCCTATTTTCGATGGCCTTGACGGTTGTATTTCGTACTTCGACGACATTGTCATATTCGGCAAAACCAAAGCCGAATGTTATGATCGGTTACGCGCCTGTTTAGACCACATGCGCTCGTGGAACATTCACTTAAATAAGGATAAGTGTCGTTTTTTCGTCAGGCGTATTCATTATCTGGGCCACATCGTCACAGATAAAGGCCTCGAAAAGGACCCCGACAAAGTCAAGTCAATCGTACACGCGCCTGCGCCCACAAACGTGGATGAACTACGCACCTTCCTGGGTCTCGTTACGTTTTATGTCAAATTCATACCGCAAGCCTCGACATTAGTACATCCATTGAACGCATTACTCCAAAAAGGAATTCCTTTCCAATGGTCCACAGCGTGTCAACAGGCGTTTCAGAAGCTGAAAACAGAAATCACGAGTGATCGAGTCTTAACAACATTTTCTCCTGACCTTCCGTTAGTTCTCGAAACGGATGCCAGCCCGTACGGATTAGGAGCAACTCTGTCGCACTCCGTGGATGGCACACTCAAACCGATTGCTTTTATTTCGCGCTCGCTTACTACGGCTGAACGCAAATACAGTCATTTGGACAAAGAAGCCACGGCTATATATTGGGCCATAAAACGATTTTACCAGTACCTGTACGGCACTAAAGTATTGGTAACGGACAACCGCCCGCTTCGTTCCATATTCGATCCGCAAAAGAATCTACCGTCGATTTCTGCCTTGCGTCTTACCCGCTATGCAATTTTTCTTCGCCAATTTGACTACACGATCCAGCACAGAGCAGGTTGCGATATGAAAACAGCCGACTACCTGTCTCGCGCACCCTTGCCGTTGGCATACCCCGACGTTACCGACGAAGCGTACACCATTTCAGAAAACGCCATAAACTTCATTACCACGATGAAAAATCGGGCGTTCACAGCCAAAGACGTTCTGTACCACACGAATAAGGATGCTAAACTAGCAAAAATAAAATCCGAACTTCAATCTGGCTGTGCCGAACACATGGATTTGTCATTGCATAATGGGATCATAATGCGAGGTACCAGGGTAGTCATCCCGGAGGTGTTACAGCCGTACGTCCTAAATGAGCTCCATGCAACACACAGTGGCATTGTGAAAATGAAAGCGCTGGCCAGATCAACCTGCTACTGGCAAGGTTTCGACCACGACATTGAAGCGATGGTACGCTCATGTCCCGCGTGCGTGGCCGTACAACATAACCCACAAAAAGTACCGTTACACCTCTGGGAACAGGCCACGGAAGCTTGGCAGCGCATACATGCAGATTTTGCAGGCCCGATCAACGGCCAACACTTCCTGATAGTCATCGAAACACACACGAAATGGCTGGAAATCGAAAGCTTCAGCAAGCCCCCAACATCAAAATCGACAATCGAAGCATTCCGACGCATATTTGCGCGCTACGGCATTCCCCATGCGGTCACAGACAATGCCTCGATTTTTACATCGGAGGAATTCGAGGCATTCTGTGAATCGCTCGGCACCGCCACCGAACATCAGCCCCATACCACCCGGCGACAAAAGGTCATGCGGAACGTACGGTCCAAACATTTAAGCGAAAATTGAAAGCTTTGCTGTATGAACAGCCCTTGGACATAGACGGCCATATCCAGAACATACTCAGTCAGTACAGAGTGACTCCGCTTTCTACGGGAAAGTCACCCGCCGAACACTTCTTTGGTAGAGAACTAAGGACGCGTCTTCATATACTACGCCCAGCGACAACAATTGAACAATCACCCAGCGGTCCACTGCCGTCCTCGCGATCGTTTGCTCTTGGACAACGCGTCATTTCTCGAAATTTTTTGGGCTCCGACAAATGGCGCTTGGGCACCGTCGTCGAAGTGCTTGGACGTTTAATATACATGGTCCGCCTCGACGATAAATGTGTGGTCAAGCGTCATGCGAACCAGCTTCGCGCTACTGAATGCCTCCCCCCAGACGTGGTAGGTCCAGAAACAAACGATGAAAGGCCGGTAACCAAAAACGCGGTCACTTTCACATTTCCACCACTCTGTCTGGAAAGGACCACTGATCAACGGAAGTCGCCGGAAAACTTCGCACAGTTGAGAAGTCCGAGAAGACAGTCCCAGGGAACCAGCCCTCACGCTGCTAACGGACAGACCCAGTCGCCGTTGACAGTCGGATACGAGCAACAGCTGACCCCGGTACGCCGGTCGACAAGGGTACGTCGCCCGGTCGTGCGACTCGATTTATAAGCAGGGGAGACTGTGGTGTACCGACTCCAGTGACGTCACGGCGTTCTTGAAGTTTCAATTACGTATCTTTTATCCTTTATCTTTTTATCTTACTCTCGTTCAGTTAACATTCATTGGTTTTCATGCTTTGTACGATTTATATTCACATTCAAAATATATACCGCTTACGCGTTTTCTTTCGAATACCGACTTCTTACAAAAGAAAAACATTAAATAGTAACATACAAATGTAACGCCCTGAAAAGGGCGTTATGTTAAGCGGTGGAGAAAAAGGAGCTCGGTCCGGGAAATTATTCACCGCTCGGTGAATGAACCCGGCGAGCTCAGGGACGAGCGGGAGGGAATAGCCCGAAAGAGTCAACATATCCTTGGGGAAACTGCTTGTTATCCACAACACCTAGGGTTTTCACAAATATGGCCCTGGGATGTAATATAAAACTCGGGGAATTCTCTGATTAAAGTAAAAAGGTCTTGGAGTGCCAGCCGTGAGCGTACGTCGAATCTTTGGGGGGAACCGTAACCTTGCGAACTGCCCGCGTGCTCCGCTCGTCTACGCTACCGCAAACCCGCCAGGTCCGAGGAAGGTGAGTCTAGGCTGAGTTGTAGACACTAGCTAATATACGTGATAAGCTTGACAGTTGTCGTGCCGCTGCGGCCGCCTTCGTTAATCTTTATCCCTGAACACACTTCCCGGAGGCTCCCTAAACCGAGGCCTGGTCGGGCTTTACACAAACAAATACAAAATAATTAACCTATTGGCGATTGTAGCTATCACTAGCGGCGCTAATGTCGTGTGATAATATGTCTGTTCGGGGAAAAAAAGTGTAGGGTAGTGAAGTGTAGTGTAGATCAGGCTGGGGTTGCTGCAACGATATATAAGAGAACTGGATTGCTCATCACTGCTGATAAAGACCAGCTGATAATAGCCATCAAATAAGCTCCCATAGTGGATGAGAGGGATGGAGTTTCAAAATAAGTGCCATATTGCCATAACTACACAAGGAGAGTGACAGGGTGATTGTTTACCAGAGGACGACCTGCCTCCTCCACTCCCCTCCAGTTCTCTGTGAGCAATCCAGGTTTATATATCGTTGGGTAGTTGTTGTAGGCGAGGGCAGCGAGGATTTTACGATGTTACGATGGGAAGAACAACGAAAGACACAGTAGTTTTCTCTGGATTCACCCTTGAGAGACATCCCGCGAGCTCATTGTTTTGTTTTAGTGCTCAGAGAACGGCACGTGTTTGAGTAGCCAGGGGGCTTGCTCATACGGTTTAAGGGCAATTGCTTTTCTTCTTTACCAACACCCAAAAGTAAATCTGTTTGGGGAATAACTTACCGTGGTCCTGGCGGCGATCGACTCTTCGGGGGGGGGGGCGTACTTCGGGCGGGCACAAGGAGACAGGGAAAACGCTTCCTTATTTCATTCACACAGACAGGGAAGGAAGATGGAGAAGGGCAAGAAACCACGAAGTAACGGCACATCCGACTGAGATTTCCGCACTGACCGATAAATTAGTCCAACTGATTTTTAAGACAAAAGAAAAGGACTTAAGCATTTTCGACTGCATACGCTCTCGGTAGCAATAACGAGACTAAAAACTTTTTAGAAGAGGAAAATAAAATCGTACTGAAATAAAAAAGGACTTTGTACTACATGAAACTCCTCCTCCCCAGGCTCTCTCTCTCTCTCAAAGGGGAAAGAAAACAAAAAAAGGAGAAAATAATAAAGACATTCATGATAGAGAAGGAAGTACACCTTAGTGCAAGGAGGGGGGGGGGGTAGTTCCATAGTCTTGTAACTACGTCAAAAACCGCAAACAGCACGGGTTCAGCAAAATGGTCGTAAACGTTTTTGAATCGGTGTTTTCGAGTTTTCTTTCTCCAACAAACAGCCGACAGTGAAATATTCTGTACGGGTGGGGGGGGGGCGCACCCGTTTCTTGATTCGGTGATGCCAAAGGTACAATATCGAGGCCTCCTCATCACCGTCGGATTATTTAGCCGTAGTTCACAGTAAAAAAAGTGTCACTGACCAACATTTTTGATACAAGAACTTCCTCATTGTAGAAAACCTTTGTTTTAATTTGTTGTTGACAACAACAAATCACATGGAGTACCGGACTCATTGTTTCTCTGAAACGCCGCCAGATATCGTATCCCTTAGCTACATTCACCAATAGAGAACATAGTTATTGCATGCTACTGCCGTGGCAACATTTCCCGATTGGCTTTTCGCAGAAACTGGACTATGAGGAAGTTTCATGGGTCAGAACTTATTCATAAATTTATTTTTTAAGGTTTATTTATGCTAAAATAGAGCATAAATCGTGATCCGTTCGTAAAATAATCCAACAGTTAATAAATACGTGATTTTTGAAGTTTTAGGTCATTTCAAACACGCCAGCTAGCATGTTTGCGTCATAGGCGCTTTCCGAAAAAAAGTCACCTGTAATGTAGCTGCCGAAGAGCGGTTTGTTGTGTTTCTTTGCCTTATTTTCTACTAGAGCTCTCCAATAATAAAACAGTGGAGGATAAACAGATGAGATATTTAGAGGCATGAAAAGGACAGAGAATACAACGACGATTACGTTGCGGAAAATGTTCGTTTTGGCGGGATTTCAAATATGCCAACTTTTGTTGAGAAATAAAAAATATTTCTGAAGGGTTTAAAATTTTTATTTATTTATTTACGTGGAAGGATTGATGTGCCTAATCGAAAACAAATATTTTTGGAAAATGTGAAACTTCCTCATTGGCTCAATCGGGGAGCAAACCGAGAGCAGTTCTTCGATGTAATACAGTGTGAATTTTTTGTAGTGTTGCAAAAAAATTAGGGTGAAACTCCATGATAAATGGAATTAAACGCGACCTTCCCGAACGTTATATCTTGCACCGATCAGGAGATATGATTTTTTGAGTGATTTCCGTTGAAAATTTTATTTTTTGGCAGAAACTCTCGATTTCACAGCTGTCACCCCATTGAAATTTTGAATTGGCCATACATTTTGAAAGCTAAGACAATCATCTCTCAAAATAGACTTCATGAATAATTAATAAATTAAATAAACTGATGTTATCCGGGCGACGATGGAAGGGCATAGCCCAACACGATTCGAGTTTCGAGAAAAAATGGCTCCCCGGCAGGATTTGAACCCGGAACCTCTGGATAACCAGTCCAGCACTGGTAATATGTAAGAAACAATGAACCTGGGTGGGGTTCGGCTCAGCTTATCTCTCGGAGTACGACTCCCAAAGGCGTCTCCGTGGCACAATTGCCAGCATGCTGGACTGGTAATCTAGAGGTTGCGGGTTCAAATCCTGCTGGGGAGCCATTTTTTTCTCGAAACTCGAATCGTATTGGGCTATGCCCTTCCATCGTCGTCCGGATAACATCAGTTTAATTAATTTATTAATTCAAAATACCGGCGACAGAATTATTCATTATATCCATCTGACTTCATGATTTTTTGTCTAAAAGTACTAGAAACCCTCTTTTTCTTTGCTTGAACCACAAGGTTTCTGGTGGTATTTTTTTCGGACCGGTTTTTCAAATTTTCTGCCTCCCCCTGGAATTGCTTGTTTAACCTGCAAATTATCACAAAAACTTACGTAACAAATAAGCTTTCTAATGGCCCCTAAACGTTTTGAATTAGTTGTCTGTAACGCCCTAAAACATAGCCCGGATCATCGAAAATCGTGATTTACGTGAGGACCTTGAACTCCATGGAGAGAGATCCAGTAGAATATCTCCTATTTTTCTTCAGCATGACTTTAAATATGAGCTTCTGTATCAAAAATACGCAGTCAAGAAGAGTTTCACTGCACATCAGCCTTCACATCATTGAAGGCTGCACAAGAGCAAAATAAAATGCCCTCCAGGCTTCCTCATTATAAAAAAGTCCTCACTTCTCGGCATACGTAGACCATTTTCCGCATCGATGCTGCTACTTTGTTCACTGGAGTTCCCACTTCAGGTGTTGATGGGGAATTGATCTACTTCGACTCTCAAATAGAGGGCCGAGGAAACTTGATGAATGCTTAAGTAGGTGCAAGCTCCACGATTTTTGCAGTCTCCTGTGTGGCAGTTTATTTGTGCGGTCCTAGGGATGTAAACTTCACGAAATGAAAAAGCGATGAAGTTGGCTTTTGACAAATTGACCTTCATGCCCATTCCCTCCAGACAGTTATGGGCCTTCGCTATAGGCAATCCTCCGATTTTCTTTCAACGTCTTTCCAGCTGATTCCATTTATTATTAAGGTAGTATCGATAGCGAAGTCCACGCTTTCTCCACCAAAATACATTTCTAAAAGTTTGTTTATAAATAACAAAAAAATAGATAGACCCTATTACCATCCACTGGGGAATTCTACGTGTGCACAATTGCGCTTTACTGATCACGTGGACAACTCTCACGAATTGGCTTTTACCTTTCAAATAGCTAGCAGTCCATTTGTCGGAACTGCAATTTTGGCAGTGTCCGCGCCACCGCATTTACCTACTTGGTGTGATCAACCGTATCGAACGCCTTAGCAAGATCCTGGAAGATGCAAATAACCTTTTCTCCTTCATTTACAGAGCATAGAATGTTCCTCACCATGAAACCAATAGCATCATCTGTACTACTGCCTTTTCGAAATCCAAACTGTTTTTGACTGATTTTGTTGTTTCTTTCCAGAAAATCTACGAAATATTCTTTCCCGAGTCGTTCTATAATTTTCGAAAAAAAACCGATAAAAGTGATATAGGCCGGTAGTTATTCATATCACACGGATCCCCTTTTTTGTGCAGTGGTATTAAAAGCGCTTTTTTGTAAAGTGATGGAAATGGTTTTCTCGCAAACTACGACCAAGACCGTGGCTGCAAGACCAAGACCATGATTTCACTGCAAGACCAAGGCCAAGACCAAGACCGCCTTGGTCTTGGTTTCGCAAGACCACATCCATTGATACAAGAGGCAAGTCCGTGCTCCGCTAACATATTTAAACACGGCGCTTTGAGACTATCCCGCGAATCATGACTAATGTCGCTGTTTAAGTCACCGGCAACCAACAGAAGAGTTTTTGGCGAGCTCACGATTTTATCTATTTCCTGGCCCAATTGTTCAATAAACTGGATTGTTTCGCTTGAAAGTGCGCCATGTACCCGGTAGATTGCAAACATGGATACTCTGCTGCCAAACCAATCAAATTCGACATGTACGCAGGTAGCTCCAAATAGGTGAACTTCACGAAATTTCATATTTTCACAAGTATCACGTAGCAAAACTACAACTCCGGCGCTTCGATTGACGATTGAGCGTTAATGGCAAACGTTCAAAGACAAGTATGAGGAGGTGTTTTACTAATTTGTTTGAACAAATTAAGTACATCTATGCCATACCATGTGTGTTCAAATTTTAGCGCAACTATTACTCGCAATAACTCTTTTTCCACCGACACAAACGGCTACGCTTGCGTGACGTTAACGTTACCCGTCAGGCGGTTATGCTTATGCAATGACTCCATAATACCTACTAAGGATATTCGTGTTAAGCAAATTAAAATATTCATGACTCTTTAAAGCGTTGTCAAGTTCATCGATGCTTAGGTACACTTCTTCACTCATACGCGAGGAGTTGTCCAAAAAAATGTTTTCACTTCAGTGTTCATTCAAAAACGGAAAACGCAAAGAAGGCAATTTTATCAAGTGAAAATGTGAGAGCAGAATTAGTTATACTTTGGTCAGGTCACTGAGGTCTCTCGATCTCTCATAACCCACGGTTTTGAGTTTTCGTCGCGCTTCACATAGATCTTTCCATGACGATTGACGAATTTAACTCCAACTTCCTTTGCCTTTTCAAAGGCTTTGTGCAACAGTTCAAACTTGAAGGTTGTTAGAAAATCGCCTAAATAGAACTGACGTTTCTCTCAAGCATAGAGGCTAACGCGTCCGTTGTTAATTCCTCTTATTTCCTACTCCCGGCGCGCGATGATCAATTATTTAATGTCCTCTGACCCGACATCGACAATTATTTCACCGGAAATCGACTAGATCATCCACTGGTGGAGGGCAGAAGCGTTGCAAACCAAGCGTAAGCGTTTTGACCGATGAGAACTGTTCAAGTCTTGGTAGAGTATAGTGATCACCAGGCTCCGCACATTAGCCACACACGGCTGACGAAAATGAGCACCTGCTTGTTGGCGTGAATCCAAGTCTCTGCCCGGCGTTTAGAGTCTAAGGATATAACAAATTAATTGGATGCACAAAAACAGGTTTTGACCTCTCGCCCGTTTGCTTCGTAAGCGTACATGTCAAGTGTCTCATGTATCTGAACAAAAATATCAACTATGATTTTTGACTCGGCCAATATGAAAATTTAAACATATTATGTAAGAACGTGGTATGGACACCACAGCAACACAAAATTATCCTACAAGACATAACGCCCGCGAAGGCCGCGTTTAATTCCAGTTTTTATGCAGTTTCAACCCCCCCCCCCCTACACACACACCATGTGTTAAAATTACCAGGGAAATAAGCTTTCTGACTGGATATCGTGCTTATTTGCCTAAGACCACTAGAAACGCTCATATTCTTAAAATCTCTCTTTTAAACTTTGTACTCCCATCGAACTGTTTTTCGCTCTGCAAGTTGTCACAAAAACTTGCGTATTAAATAAGCTTTCTGACAACCTCTCACCTTTTTGAATCTGTATGATTGAGTTACGATGCTATGGGATCATAATGTGACGTAGCAGAGGGGTTAAAAGGTGACAAATACAATGCACATCAACAAATCATATTCTTCACGTCCCAAAACCTCTGCGGAGTCACATTGTGACGTCATCGCGTTGTATCGCAAGATGGTAGAGCTATGTAGAGAAGTGGCGCAGCTCCCCTCTTGCCCTACTATGACGAGGTTGGGAATTGACCTCCATAGGCCTCATCCATAGACCTCTACAGGAAGAAAACGATCGCGCGACTACTCCTTTGCGCTAGTCATTCCCCATTTTCCATTTAGCATTTCCACAATTTCTCGTTAAGAAGGAAAACATGCGGGATTTCGAACAAGGCTCATCTCTATACCAACAGTTTGCAATTTTTCGCTAACGTTAATTTTGTCAGGATGTATTCAACTTCGTCTAATTTTTCCTTTAAATGGGCTAGTATAAGCCCTGCGTGTTCGAATTTGAGATCAGGACACAAACTTTTTACCTCGATATTCGGGTCGTGTCGAGGATTACCATAAATAAAGTGAAAAATAAATTAATTATCTGACAACACCGAGGGCCGTTTCTAGCCCTCGCGGGGCCCGTAGGCAACGACCTGTCAGGGGGCCCCCTAACTGCCGGTGGATATTGTAAATGTATGCTAAACACAGACGCGGATTCAGGTTTTGTTGAAAAAGGAGGGGCTTCAGAAATAAAACATGGCTTGATAGCCACTCGCATCCTTCAAATCTAGGTATGACTAGAGTCGCAAAACATGGCAAAAACTGACGATTATCGTGCCTTAAAAATGACTAAACTTACTATTTACGACCTAAAAATAGCGAAACTGGCGATTGCAGCTCTAAAAAGAGCCAAACTGACTTCTCGCGCCCTATAAATTGCTGGACGCACGATTAGCGCGCCATGAAAATGCCTTAAAAGTTTATGATTCCCGCCCTAAACATGGCTAAATCGACGTGGCCTTGACTTCCTAAAAACAGCTAAATTGGCTCCACGCACTCTAATGATGGCAAAAACTGACGATTCGCGCCCTGAAAATGCAAATGACTAAAATAACGGATTCGTGTCCTGGAAGTATCAACACATATTTGTCAGTAAAATAAATAATATTAAAAAAAATAGGCGATTCATTCATGAAACTACGGGCTTTTTTGCAATTATTAGCAGATTAAATTGAACAGTATTTTGCACTTCTATGTGGACAGAATATTGTGCTAGTCCGGCCAATAAAATTACCTGTCTGGTGTCTGGTCGGCTCTGTAGCCATCAAAAGTGCCCCTAATAAGCGGCTTAAACGAAGGAGCTGGACGCGGAATTGGCCGGGACACGATCAATTTAATCTAAATTCTAAATTAGAAAATTGTCGAACTGCGGAGGCAGACTGCAAGCACAGTAAGAGTGGCCTCCATTGAAACACGTCGTTCCTGGGGCCAAATAGTCGCTGTCTGGAGCCGAAGTTCAAGCACGCTCAAGTTTCGTACCCTCCTTCAAGAACCGAATTTATTGGACTTAGCTCTTAAAAATAGTAATTTTGGGGATCCGTCTCCGGGTCCGTGGGTTTGGGTCTTTCAAATATCAATTTCGAGGGTTTGGCTTAACCGATAAGCCAATTCGTCTTCTTCAAAGGACAATTTCGCGAGGTTGCTCTCATTTGAAAATGCAATTTCACGAGATTTCCAGAAATCGAATTTCCAGAATTTGCCAGATTTATTTTCTTTTAAAATACACGGTTTGGTCCATTTTGGCAACCAAATTTCGTTGATTTGGCTGTTTCAAATAGACATTTCGGGTACTTGGCTCAAATACGCCAATTTCACTTTCACATGACTGGATATTTTAAGACCATTTTTTGTGGATCTGGCACCTTCAAAGCCAATTTCACTGATTTTCGTGGTTCGAAAATCCAAGTTTGCGGGGCTGAATTCTTCAAAAACCAAATTATTCGGATTTAAGCTCTGGTAAACCCCAATTTCCAGGATTTTCTCTCCATTGAGATTTTTTTGTAATTATTTTTATTTTAAGCCGGGGGCGGGGCCCCTAGGCGGTTGCCTACCCCTTAAAAACGGCCCTTTACACCGTTTAAGAAAGAGAAAAGTAACTACAAAACCTAACAGACGGTCAGGCAATCAGACTTTCTGGTCTATGAGTGACGTAGGCAGTCCTACTCAGTTCCAAGAAAAGTGCTCTTGGTGCGCCACCTGTTATATCTATCGCCTTGGTTGTATCGTATTTGTCACTTTGCAACCTCTCGGTGACGTCACATTATGGTCTCATTGCGCTGTGACTCAGTTGTGAGTTTGTAACGTAACTATGACGTCACTGTGAATTTTGTGCTATTAGGGAACCCAGCAAGTTTTCCGAAGTGGAGAGATTTGACCTGAACTTGGTGACCAACCACGCTCAATCAGTAAATTAGGCAGATCTTGGTCAAAAAAAAACTCAGAGGAGAGGGGGGTCTCTAAAGTTAGTTTGTGTGGTCATCGGCTTTTAGGTGAATTTATTCGGCTTCTTTGGAACTTTTAGAATGGGTGCACACGTGATGCGGGCCGGGCTTCGACTCAAAATCGGCCCGGCCCGAGCCTGGAAACTTCAGCCCGGCCCGAGTTTTTTACGCTTGCATAAATAGAGCATAAATCTGCACTCCAATGCAATGGCTAAAAAGCCCGCATTCCTCCAATCACTTCGAGAGCGAGGAAAAAACACCAAATATGTGAGGGAGAAGAATTTTTCACAAAAGCACGCCTTTGCCTTGAACAAACGCTCGCTGTGTGGCTGTTGAGCTTTTTCGGTTCACACACTCTGGTGGACATTTCTCCCACAAGTCGACAACCTTTTAGCGCTAAATAGGGATAAATGAATAAAACTGAAAAAAAAAAAAAGTTTTTCATTTCATAAGTCCCGAACTAGGTTGTTTTTGAGTTGTTTTTTCGATATGCAATGCATTTGTTTTCTTCAAAAAGAACAACAAAAACAAAAAACGAAAGACAGACCACTCGAAGTAAATACGAAAAAAATTAAATCAACAAAGCAAGACCAGCAAGACTCTTGCAGCAAGACCAAGTCCTTCGAGTCTTGGTCTTAGTCTTGCTTTGCTCAGTACTAATTTTCAAGATAAAAGTTTATGTGAGTTTTACAGTTATTTCAGGGGTGAAACATGAAAAAAGATCGTACGCACGTGCAGAATCTCCTGAAGATTTAAATGAGGCCTTGATATCCAGGATTGGTGCAAAAATACGGAATAATTTTACGGAGCCCACAATTTTCCGATTTTCGTGGTGATAATTTACGTAATGCCGAATAGGCGACGTATGCTTGGAGGGGGTCCAGGAAACACGTGTGCAAGTCTCTCTTAACCGCGTACAGTTGAACAATTAACAGTGAATTTTGCGTCCTGTTCCTCCACAAAAACTGACAGCACAAACGACAGACCAAAGCAGTGGCGATACGAACGATCCATGCGCTTGGGGATTGAGCGCTGGTTGTCGTTTGCTCTGAGAAAACCCCTTGATTGTGAGTTTGAGGCTTCAACAGACAAAAAAGCAAGAACGTAGCGGGAGTCCCCCCCCCGCCAATCATACCCCTACAAAGTAACGACATGCATGCGAAATTTAATGTCCCCTTCCAAAAATGTTTTTTGGATCCGCTACTGGGCCGCTTTTTTTTGCAATATTAACCCCCGGGAATCGTGAGCTTTTCGTTCATCAAAACATAATTCTACTGACAACCTTTGCCGCCCTCAGCTTAACCGTTTCCTAATTTTAACGCTAAATCGCTTTCTGAGGGCTATTGAAAATCATCCAGCATGGCCTTGCAGGTGGACTATTCACAGCGCTGCTGATGGAAGTAACTTGCTCATCAATAAATCGTACCTATTCAGGGCCAAAGCCCGAGCCCGAGGCCATCCCTACGCTCCCATGGGGTCAATAAAGTCAATCGACCGCTATGGCTCCTGGCTGATTTTTGAATTGTTACAGTGTCGAATCCATGAAACTGGTTTCCTCATCTCAAGGCTCTGGAGTATGTGTATCTCATCAGAATCAGTTCTACGATATATA
This sequence comes from Corythucha ciliata, assembly GCA_038030265.1. Classification (NCBI taxonomy): domain Eukaryota; kingdom Metazoa; phylum Arthropoda; class Insecta; order Hemiptera; family Tingidae; genus Corythucha; species Corythucha ciliata. The sequence continues at coordinate 55,379,151 of CM075939.1, read as the reverse complement.
AAAAGGTTTTTTGCCATTTTCGGAACTTATTTTGCTGCTAAAATTCACAGAAAGCACTGGCTCACGACATTTTTGTATACAAAATACTGAAAAAACACTCATTTAGCATTCAAACATATAAAAGAATAGTGCAATGCCACAAAAACAACTTGAATAAGAGGCTAATGACCACCAGCGAAATAAACAAGAAGCAATAAATTTACGAACAGTTTTTCATCAGCCTGTAACCATGTCTCCTCGAATTCCCTATTTACGATAATTACAGAGCGTGAAGTCAGTCATTATTCACAACAGAGAAGATACGGGGTAATTTGACGAACGTATCGGTGGTGGGTGTGGTATGGGGATTAGACACCAAGAGACAAGACCGCACATCAACAACCAAACCAGCATCCGTTGTGAAGAGGGGATGGGGTGAAAACCCTTTTTTTTTGCAATATTAACCCCCGGGAATCGTGAGCTTTTCGTTCATCAAAACATAATTCTACTGAAAACCTTTGCCGCCCTCAGCTTAACCGTTTCCTAATTCTAACGCTAAATCGCTTTCTGAGGGCTATTGAAAATCATCCAGAATGGCCTTGCAGGTGGAATATTCACAGCGCTGCTGATGGAAGTAACTTGCTCATCAATAAATCGTACCTATTCAGTTCCTTTATTATGGAATTCGCGGAGTTCAAATTTATTCAGCTCTTTCAGTTGCTTTCCTCCCGTCTGCCCAAGACTGATATTTGAATAATGAAATAAATGTTTAACTTATATTCATCACGCTCGAGTCCTCGAGTATTCATTTACAAGTAAACTCACTCATTTCACTATTCGGGTCGCATAACCTTCGCTTCCCCTCCCCCACACCCAACACCTACCAATGTTACCGCGAAAAGACAACAGTTAAAATACAAAACTAACCGCACGCTGTCTCTCACGTATGCATACACTAATTCATCCTTTTGCGACAAAAGATGAAAGTAAGACGTCCTCCCCTGGGGGCAAAAACTCGGTGAAATGTGCTCAATGGGTAAGGGGGTTTTACTGCGGTCCAGGAAACGCTCTTTTGTTGTGTTCCAAGTTCCAGGAAAATTACAAGGGTTAAATGACTAATGAGAGTAGATGTTAATTCACTTTGAGAAGTGAGGAAGTTTAATCGTTCACTTGTTTTAAGATAAAGTTTGTGATTGAACAGCATAACATTATCTCCGTCCCTCACGCGTCTTCTGGAGAAAATGTGCGGAATTGGTGAAAATGTGCTAATAAAAATGCTGAAAGCGTTTCGTTATAATTTTAAAAAAAGGCACTTTTGGCTCTTCCTTGGAAACTCTTCCAACGTGAATAAGTATATTCATCCTCTTCCATAGAGCTGTATTAGTCAAATTAGAAATTACCTTCGCAAGCAATGTGCGCGCACTGTATTAAAGTTGATAGGGAGTCACATCACACCGGCTGAACTGCCGGAGCTATTTAGATAGGAACGGAATTATCGCGAATTCCTCTAGAAGTAGTAAAAAGAGATTACGTAATTCACTCCATAAGGCTTTCGTAACCCTTTTTTGAGCGATAAGCTTCTCAGTCTTCTCTTTTTCCTCTTCTTTTAGTTAAACGCGAAGGGGCGTGCTTGTGGAAGCTACGTGCTCACTGTAGTTGATGAACGATTTTTTATTTTACTTTTTCCGTCTGCTAGACATGATTCATTCATATTTTATTCCCTTTCATTTTTTTTTTTTTTTTTCATGAAATAAATGTGTCTACTTTTAACAAACGTCTAAAGCATCTTTTCGTTCCCAGGCAAGTTGATTTCGCCCTGTTTCACTAAAGCTGCTAACCCCCAGCCAGTTATTTACGACTAAATATTGTATATCTGAATACCGGTGGAAGTATACGATCCTATGATCGGATTGCACTAAAATTGTCCTACGGAATGCCCGGACTGCGAACCTCTCGAAAGAAAAATTACACCTTTGTTGTTTGGCGATACATCCTGCAATTGATAAACAGATCTTCCACAAAGGGATCGCTCCCCCCCCCCTCCAATCACTTCACCATTTGAAAACTCGCATATATCGCACCAGGGCTCACAGTAAAAATTTCTGCGAATAGAGAAGTAAGCCATATAATGTAACAAAAAAGATAAAAAATACTGTACTGTACAAACGAAAATCCTACCGTTAGCCAGATATAGCCCGGCTATTTATTTATTTATAATTGGATGAACGTTGAGTTTTAGATTGCAGACAGTTTTCCAATTTGATACAGCGAGTTTTTCTTGTAGCTCCTATTTTTATACATATATGTACGTACATTTTGTTTAACTCTCCGGCACTGTTTTTTGTGAAAAATTATTGTTAATCGCCAGCTGAGGGGCGACTCAAAAAAACTATGAAAGCTGTTTTTCTGACGTTTTTTTTTTTTTCGCAAATTAGCACGGGTACCGTAAATTAATTGTTGGTTTGCGTTTATTTTCATTAAAAAAATGAGAGAAAAAAGCTGTTTGGCACGGTTTCGCATAGTTCGTATTTTATTAAATACCTCGACGTTCCACTCAGACGCGCCCTTGTTTCGAGAAAATCTGTATTTATAGTACACACCTGAGATGTTAGCTGATGGACCTCGACCAAGTCTAATAATCGATCAATTCTGCATTTAATCTACATCAAAGGGAAACTAGGGAACGATAATTAACTGCTTTTGAGATTCATAATTTCCTTGGTGTTATCACAGTTTCTTCTCCGTCGCATTGGAGCTCGAGAAAAGTAATACTTTTTCTCATCACGCACAACTTAGCTTGATACCACTAGCGAATTCAGTTTGAACACGTTTTTTTTTTAATTGTTTCATAACAAACTATGTTTTACCATGACGTTCACGTAATATTGTGTTCATTTAATTAAAAATTTCCTCGGATGTAGCAACAGGTAACACATGGAAGTTGTTAAACTTTATCTATAAATATTTTCAACGGCATTTCTTTGCAATGACCCGTATACACGCGACGCGAACCGAACTGCGTACCTACCTAGAGATTTGATGAGAGTAGGGGACCTAGAAAATTGAAACGAATTTACTTTCAGACAATGCGCTGCTTTCTGGAAAGCTTTCCAGGATCTACAACCTGATTGGGCGGGGGGCTTGAGCACGGCCCTTCGAGCCGTAGTGATTGATATGTTGAAGTCAGAAGTTTCACGTTGGCTCCAGAAACGCAGCCCGAAAAACTTGCAATGTCATGCCATAAACTGCCTGTTTAGCCTCATTCATCGATATCATTCATTAACGAAACTGTTAATTTCGTGTAGCTCAATAACCGGTTTGTTCTAGAATCTTCCCTTTCCCGCTACCGCTATAGGCGTACGAAAACTAGCTATTCAGCAGTAAAACCGTTAATTATAATTTTTTACACGAAAATTCCAGTAACGTGGGATTGTGACGTATGTCTTCAGCTTCACTAAAATGAGAAAATTAAAAACGATTAACACAAATATCTTGAAATCTAAATATATATTTTTATTTCACTTGTTTTAGTCTACTAGGGGTCTCATTTTATTGCCTCGGGGAGTGATATTCAAGGTATTGGGAATGGGGCTTGGAAAATCATTTAGGTTGAACAACTCAATTCTCTCAGTTTCACTGACCTCGTAGGAGCCTACATGACAATCTAAACCAAGAGTTAGAAAATACCTCGCAGGAAAATAATATTAATTCCAAGTCCGACGTGACGTCGGTCGTCTTTCAGGAGGTGGTCGATTATTAAGTGACACAACCTCTTTCTGGCCTGATGATCCAGTAGCCCAGCCCCAGAAAATGCGTCTAAAAGATGTCGACCCGAATGAGTCTCCTCGAGTATTCGTCGGAGCTCCTACGGACATAGTAGAATTGGTTACTAATTATATATCAAAATTACTACGGATAAGCATCACTTACGTTTCCGCTATCTACAGAAGATTCTATGGACGCGGTACTTCCGCTGCTTGTCGAAGGACTAATGTTATCCACAATATCGTTGCAGGCCTCACGAGAGGGGGATAACTCACCGTTGAAAGGATCCTGTATGCATCATACGTGCAATGATTATTGTTTTGAATTCAAAATATCTTACTATTGGCGATTGTAGCTAAGAGATACGATGTCTGGCGACGTTTCAGAGAAACATTGAGTCCGGTACTCCATGTGATTTGTTGTTGTCGTTTGACAACAAACTACAACAAAGGTTTTATACAATGAGGAAGTTCATCAAGGTAAATAGACTAAAGAGGTATACTCTTAATTTTCAAACAATTATTATTGTTTGTGCCATGACGTCATGGGATGACAAATTTTTAAAAAATTAACAGGTGGAACTTTTTTCAATAAAACAAAATTACCAACATTTCTGGGGCCACTTTTTAAATCGGGAGAATCACGCATTATTGCCTGCAGGACAATGTTCCTGTGAAAAAGGTGGTTGCAGGGCCCCTAAGTGTAATGGTTGGAGCAAAGAAAACTGCTGCAGGTGCAGGGTATCATCTCATTTGTGAAACTTTTAGAAATTCTTTTAAGATTGAGCTAAGTTCAGCAATTTTCTCGTAAAACAATGAGTTTTCGTGACACTCATCAACGTAGAGACCTCGCCACCGTTTCAATTAACAATAATATAAGCGCCCCGAAACACTTGGCTTCGTATTAAGGGTTCTCGGTGGTGTTTGTACAACCAACCGCACATCGACCAATACGCTCGTATGGCGAGGGTGTGAATCGCCCTACACAATCCTGGGTATGCGGCCAGGGGCCTTAGTATGAACGGTCGGGGAAAAAGCCGCATGCGGGATCCAAGGACGCCGAATAAGAAAAAAATATTATCCCGCCATAGCAATCACGTCTAGCGGCATTTTCGCACGAGTTTGTAGATACTAAGGCCCCAGGTGAGGCAAACAAATTCCTCGATATCGACAATGATTGAATACGGCTAGGTTCGAGGCCGGGATTCTGGTCGAAGGACACCATTAATACTAAAATACTAAATTACTTATATTTTTATTCATGACAGGGAACACTTTTAAACTTCAACTTTATTGTCCAACCTATCTAAGAAATGCTCGTGAGCGTGATTGTCGCGGGCAGCAGGGAAGCCCTTCCTTGCTCCCTCATGAAGCTTACTGGTCGTTTCTCACTGATACACATAATAAACTAGCCCGTCACTGCGCCGAGTGCTGTCTGTATTGAATACAAGGGGCTTCATGTGGTACGTATAAATTAACTGGGCCTTAAAACATCTGGAACATCTCCGCCAAATTATATCGCTTTTACAAAAATTTCCAGGCACTTATTTTGGCTTTTCATTCATGTTTTGCTTGATCTATAAAGAAATTCCAAGGGAGAAACCATGGGAGGGGATGCTTCATATGTGAAGTTCGGTCCCTCATTATTTTTTTTACTCCCGTGACGTCAATTTGGACAAAAAATTCCTTAGTTACGAGCATACCTCTATAAGTCTATTTACCTTGGAAGTTCATGTATCAAAAATGTTGATCAGTGACACTTTTTTACTGTGAACTACGGCTAAATAATCCGATTATGACGAGGAGGCCTCGATATTGTACCATTGACATCACCGAATCAAGAAAACAAGACGGTTATGCGGGTGCGCAGTACTCCCGTACAGAAACTTTCACTGTCGGCTATCGGTTGGAGCAGGAAAACTCGAAAACACCGATTCAAAAAAGTTGTCGACCATTTTGCTGAACCTGTGCCGTTCTCTGAGCACTAAAACGAAACAGTGAACTGGCGAGTACCAATGAAGAAATGATAGGGCGCTCGTGGGATAACTGTGTGCTGTGGTTTCTCTTCCCATCGTAACCGAGACACAACATTGTCATTTCATTGTTTCGCAAAAATTGAGGGTTCAACGGTGTCAGCAATCAATTAGCCCAGTGTTGGGAGAAAGTCGACCGCCGAAAGGCTTGGGGGCTTGCTTGACGTTTGATTATAAGTGTATCAGAGACCATGTTCTTCTGTTCTCGTCACTTTAGGCAAACTGACTACTTTTTCCCATTATGTTACGGACGTTGACCACGAAAAACACTTTTAAAAAACACAAGACTTGTTATCATTTAACATATGTAGGGAGCACCGGTTTCATTATCACACGACACTAGCGCCGCTAGTGATAGCTCAATCGCCAATAGTAACACAATGTCACAGTCAAATGTGATAAAAAAGTACGACATTATGGCCAAGATTTAAAACCATTTCCTTCCATAGACCCTAACTTATACAGGGTGGCCCATGTTGGGTGGTACACGCATTTTTGGGTTAAAGTACACCAAACATGGAGTAAAACACTTTTTTTGTTAATGGCCTATCATGATTTGCTTTTGAGTTATAATTTTTTTCAAATATTTTTTTCCGAGAAAGAGCAGTTTTATCCAAAAACCAGCTTTTTCCCAGCTTGAAATGCACTTTTCTGAAAATGTGGTGGCAGTTTTGAAATCTACGGAAAGTTTTTCACAGGGAAAGAGAAATGTCAATCTTCAAAGTTGTCAAAGCCTATCCAAGAAACGTGGTGATTTTGTCTCACTAATGCGAAAAATCGAGAATTTTTCTGCTTAAAAAGAATTGTACCGTGTTTCCACAAATAGCTCTGCAGATTGCCAAACCTAACGGTAATTTCTCCATTTACTCAGCTTCCTGACGGTTTACACACGATCTGAATTCCCCTACTCCTTTTTTTGGATACAACTTTGCTCTCTCGGGGAAAAGCTCTTAAAAAGTCGCAACTCGTAAGCAAAGCATTATAGGTCACTAGCCAAAAAATATTTTTTTACTTCATTTTTGGTGTATTTTCTCCCAAAATGTTTTGTACCACCCAAACTGGACCATGCACCCCCTATAGCGTTTTCCATTTGCACAAACATCTGCCCCAGAGCAATCTCTACCCATCCTCTCTTTAATTATACGGTAACGGAGAAGATTAGTTGGAATGAACGACCCCGTTGCAGAATTTTATACCAATAGATAACGCTATGTACTACTCTGAATCAGTTGATCTGTTGAAATGTACCACCAGCTGTGACACGTTTTAAGGAGACCTCAATGTTGAAGCTTGCCCCTGGTAGTGCGATTTTCTGTCCATCTGATCTGGAGAATAAAACGTGCAATGAGTATACGTGTGGCTGCGAATATTCGATTCAGCCCACGAAAAGCGATATTCTGAAGGCTTGATTGAAAAAATGTGCGACTTCTGGAATCTGGAGGTACCTTTGCAGCTAAAATTGAGAAAACACGCTGGCTCACGGTGTATAGGAGCCATTTTTTGGGTAAAATGTATAAAAAACGCTAATGTGCTGTTCTTGGGCCAAGCCCGCGGCTAAAATTGAGAAAAAACGCCAATTCAAGGATACCAAACTGGTGAAAAAAACTCTCAAGCTTGAGGAAAAAAAAACATAATTTGGGGATAAAATTGAGAAAAATAGCAAATTTCCCACTGCTGACGTGACGTGGCAAAAACTTTTGGAAAAAGCGCAAATATGTGTGGCCATAACTGCGAAAAAGTGCTGATTCGTGGTCTTACGATGCAGTTTCCAGACCAAAATTAAGAAATATCTGATTCGCAGTGTGATAGAGGCCATTCTACAGCTAAAATGTAGAAATCGACGCAAAAATGTCGTTTTTGGGCCAAGGCCACAGCTAAGATTGAGAAAACACGCTACTAATTCAATGCAGTACAAGTCGCAAGTGGTAATATTGACAAAAACAACTCTAATTCAGGTTAAAATAGGGCAAAAGTGGCAAATTCACAACAGAAATTGCGAACAATCGCGGATAAATTTGAGGTAACAAATCAATTCGCGGATATACAAAGATAATCACTAATTCGCAGCTAAAATTGTGAAAACGCAAATCCGTAGCTTCTGAAAGCTTCGAGGCTGAAACTGAAAAACAGCGCTTATCCATAGCAGAAATAAGAGAAAAAAATGCCCATGCAGAGCTAAAATCTAGACAACAATGCAACAAAAATTGAAAACAAAAAAAATTAATAAAAAAAAAACAACAATACATAATAATTAGCGCGCCTAAAATTAAGAAAAACGCTCATTTTAGGCTCAGTGCTAATTCGCTAATTGTAAAAAAAGCAGCTAATATTGAAAAAATCTCTAATCAGCGCGGCATGATAAAAAACGGAAAACTGCTAATTAACTGCTGAAAATGTAAACAAAATGGATATTTTGCAGCTAAAATTGAGAATAAGCGCTAATTCGGGGCTAAAATTAAAAAAAAATCACTAATTCGCGGAAAAGTGTTAAAATTTCTAATTTAAATACACGTCTTGGCGCCTTCTTAAAGCTCCTTTGTGGCTAAAATTGAGAAAAACGGCAAACTATAGTCAAAAGCAAAGCAAAATTGCCAATGCGATGCTAAAATGTAAATAAAGAGCAATGCTAATTTGTGGTCAGTAAGCAATTAGCTGCAAAAATTACAAATCAGCAGTATTTTGCTTATAAAGCCTAAAATTAGCGCTTTTTCTCAATTTCAGCCTCAAAGTTGCCTTCAGATGCCGCGAGTTGGCTTATTTTCAATTTTTGATGCAAATTGAAATTTTTCACAATTTTTGCCACGAATTTTCCTGAATTTTACTCGCGAATAATCGCTTTTTTAAAAAAAATTTACCAGCATTGTAGCGTTTCAAACACGTGAATTAGCGAATTTTCTCAATTTTAGCCACGAATTGGCGTTTTTCACATTTTTAGCTGCAAATTGGCTATTTTCCCCATTTTTAACCGCAAATTAGCATTTTTTTCACATTTTAGCACGGCGTTAGCAATTTTTTGTAACTTTTAGCTGTAGATCAGCGTTTCTTCTGAATTCGAGCATCAGCTGTGTTTTTTTAACTTTATAGCCCCATGAATTTGCCGTTTTTCTCAATTTTAGCCACACAGTTGCCTTTAGAAGGCACGAAGGCGAGTATTCAAGTTGGAAATGTTACCACAATATTGTCCGCGAATTGGTGACTTTCCTCAAGTTTAACCGTGAACTGGCACTTTTTTTTCTCAATTTTAGCAGCGCATTAGCGCTTCTAGCCCGTGAACTCGCGAATTTTCTCATTTCTAGCTGCGAATTGGCGGTAATTTAGTCGTAGTTCACAGTAAAAAAGTGTCACTGACCAACATTTTTGATACGTGAACTTCCTCATCAGTTTAGAGGCCGCTTAGAGTCAGAATTGGACAATTTTAGGCCGTGAATAGCCAGTTTGGCCATTTTTATGGCACAAACTGTCAGTATGGTCATTTCTAGGTCATGGATATTCAGTATGTTATTTTTATAGGGCACGATCCGTCGCATTTCAGTGTACCATCTCTATTTAGCCATTTTCAAGGGGTGAATTGTAGCGTTGCCAACTAACATTATGGTTTCCCCGTCAAGTCAAAAATCCCGTCAGATGTACGTCAAAATGTATTCCATCCCGTAGAAAAAATCTGTCGAATAAAAAATAACGGTATACCGAACAAATACATAACTACAATGCTTACCTAATAATGGTTTAGGTATTTACAATCAATCAAACACAAGTACATTTGTTCATAGACTAGTGGTTTAGTTTATATTATATTCGACGAGGAATTCAGAGGAACCACCAGGCTCTCGAATTCTCGATCCGATCATTCTTCAGGCCACTACCTTTTAGTTCAATATAAAGTCTCATTTATATAAGCTCAAGTGCTCTAAAGCCGATCAATAAACAAAATGAAATAGGCAAATAGGTGGTCCGAGAATTTTCATCGAGGAATCCGGAGAAACCACAATAATTCACGAGGCGATGCAGTACAGCGTGCATAATGAGGAGCAAGAGGGGGCCTGGGAAAAGCTTGAAAGAGGGAAAATTAGGGATTTTCAAGTTATTATGTTAATGGATTCACGTGAAAAGGAGGCTTAGTTTCCGGTTGGACGGCGAATACTCTCTCGGCATTCTTGGGATTATACCGCTATGACGGCTAAAAGTGACAAAAAAAAAAAAACGCTGATTCGCGGCTCAATGGACGAAAACCCTCTAATACACGGAAAAATTGAGGCAATAAAACGCCAGCTCACGGCTAAAATTAATAAAATCGGTAATTCGCGGATAAAATTGAAGAAACTCAAATTCACAGTTCCAGGAGGCAACTCTATGCCTAAAATTGACAAAAAATCCAATCTTGTGGGAAATAATTTAAAATTCCCTTCAAAAATTGAGCAAATTCGCGTCTCAAATCCGCCAGTCTATGAATCCGCCATACAATGAATTTTTTCCCGACTGCCACTTTTAAAATCCGTTAGATCTTAAGGCCTATTCAAACGTACCGAATGCTCGGCCGAGTAAAACTCACGTGTAATCATCACAGAACAGTACTCGCCGAGTGACGAACACGTGATTTTGCCTCTGCCCGGTCTCGGCCCACGGGCCGGCCCAGTACTCGTCCTCGTCCTCGGTCTCAACCGAGCTACTCGGTTGGTGTAATTTGGCCTTTACAGTGCGAATACATCCGTCAAATTGTCAACGCTGGTGAACAGCCTGGTAACAGGCTGGTTAGCCATTTTTATGGTGCAAATAATGTTCAAGCCATTTGTGCTTCGAATGGTCAGTTTGCCATTTATAGGGCGTACATTGCCATCATGGTCATTTATGGGGAGTGAATAGTTTTGCCATTTTAGGGTCAAAATGGTCAGTGTTGCAGTCTTTAGAGCGGGAATTGCCAGTTTGACCATTTTCCAGGCACGAATCAGCGTCTTTATGGGCGTTCGTCCGTTTTCAGGGCAGGAATCACCTGTCTAGCAATTTTAGGGCGCGCATCGTCAGTTAAACCATTTTTGGGGCATGCAAAGTCAGTTTGGCCATTTTAGAGTGGAAATCACCAGTTTGGATATTTTTAGTTCACGAAATAGCCAGTTCAGCAATTTTCAGGTTTTGTTATTTATAAGGCTCACGATTGGTCAGTAATTGGCAATTTATTCTTAGCGTGCGAAAATTCGGTTAATTTGCAAAGACAGGAATCTTTTGTCTAGGCATTTTCAGGGTTGCACGAACGTCAGTTTAGCCGTTTTTTTGGGCCTGTGAAGTCAGTTTGGCTATATTCATAGAGAGAATCACCAGTTGTCAGTTTAGCTACTTTCAAGACAGTTCAGTTCAGTTTTGCCATTTTGGGGGTGCGATTACAGTCAGTTTAGCAGTTTCAATGGTCGAAATAGCTGTAGCATATCTATATAGTTACAGGCAGCGAATGGCTGCCAAGCCATTCTTAGTTGAGCGAAGCACACAATTTTATATTTCCCAAGCCCCTTAGTTGGGAAAATCCTGGATCCTTGTCATGACCTGCATTGACCCGTTTTCACCATGGACGTCGGCCATACACATACAATCGCCTGTTTTCATGTCCAAGATAAACCCTGATCAGAATTCGAGTGAAGCGGTCGAGTCCAACGTCATCACGGAAGCTCATGTTTCCCTCTTTTGGGAGTGCTAACTTGTGCGTGTCTGACGTGGCCACGACTGGTATTCCACGGTTGTTGTAAAAATTAATAAAATTGGGACCAAAAGATTGACTTTTATTCACTTTAAAATAAAAGAAACAATAAACATATGGGTGAAATTCATAACAGCGGTTGACAATGTTTCATCGGCTCGGCTCGTGCACCGTGCACCGTGTCTGGCTAAAATCGAAACAATTGACATCGCGGACCAAAATTTTAGGTATCGACCAAATAACGGCCTTGTTATTTTCACAGATGTGACGTGAAATGATTAAAACTGTAGGAAAACTCCAATCTTGGGTTTCTGTGTGCAGTGCCGGCATTAAGGGGGGGGGGGCGAGCCAGGCAACCGCCTAGGGCCTCCGTGTCCTAATGGGCAGGTCTAGCAAAAAAGGGACGAGAAAAAATGACTCAGGAAGCGCATTTTATTTATGAATATTTAAAAACTATAAAATATCCGAAAATTGGGTTTTTAATAGCGATGAAATAAAGAGCGAATAGGTGATTTTCCTAAATTTAGCCGCGAATTAGCGTTTATATCCCATGTTACCATTTTTCCCAATTTTTGCCATGAATTCAAGATTTCCTCGATTTTTGCAGCAAACCAGCGATTTTCACCTTCTTAGCAGCTGTGAATTAGCACTTTTTCGCTGCAAGTATATCGTTTTTCGTTCATTTCAGCAGCGCTAATTAGTGATTTTTCTTAATATTGGCCAGAAAAAAAAATTTTTTTAATAACTTTTACTATGGACTAGCGCTTTTTCTCAGTTTCAGGCCCGAAGTTGCCTTCAGAAGCCTCGGATTTGTGTTTTCCAAAATTTTAGCCACGAGTCAGCGTTATTACTAAAATTTTAGTCGTCAATTAGCGTTTTTCCTCAATTTCATCCGTGAATTAGCCGATTTTTTTCATTTGTATCCGCGAGGTAACGTTTTTTCTACACCGAAAATTATCGTGTTTTTCACAATTTTAGCCTCAAATTAATTAGCGATTCTTTTCAGTTGAGTCCTCGAAATAGGATTGTTCCAAGCTTAGCGCTAAGTAGCGCTTTAGTTTCATTAGCAAATTAGCTATTTTTCTCAAATTGTGTCCCTATTTTAGCAGCTCCTAAATAGCCATCCTTCTAAATATCAGACGTGAAATAGAATTTTTCGAAAAATTAGCTGCGAATTCTTTTTTTTTCCCGTCCGCGAATGGGCGATTTTTTGTGAATTTTCAGTTTTAGCCCCAAATTAGCGTGTTTTATTACTATTGTATGGCCTTAGCGGGTTTTCCAACCACAGTCGCACTCAACTCCTGCTTCGCCTTTTTTTTTGAATGGCTTCAAAAGCCATAAATGCGGCGATGGTTGATGGAAGCGGGGTGGGCGGGAGGCAAACTTTTCTTTTCTCTTTCTGTACAACCCTTTTCGTCTGGTAATAAAAGTAAAGGGTTAAACTCTTCACCGCCCCGCACCCATGACCTAGTAACCATTCAAGTAAGTTCTCATACCGCTGAAAATAATAAAAATAAATAAGGGAACTGCTACTATGCTATTGGTAAAGTGGCAGCAAGTGTTAGGTGTCTTGAGGGGGTGGGAGGGGGTTCGATGATGAACAAGGAGTGGAGAGAAGTTAGTTAAAAAGAGTTTTTCACTGCGCCAATTTCCTCTCCTCTCCCACCATTTCCACACAATTATGAAATAAGCGTTAAAAAAGAGGAACTTTAATTGCGGAAATTTGCTTAAAACAAAAGGATGGAACGTTGTTGAGGAAAAAATGTGATGGTTTGAATAGTGAGAACGTGGGATGGTGATGAGGGGCAGGGCAAGGAGTTCCTTAATGAAAATGTCAGAAACTTTCACAGTTTCAAAGTCTGGCA